>CM017764.1:43213460-43599984 GCA_008009225.1 Acer yangbiense | reverse complement strand
TTGCCCCCGAATGTGCTAATCACAATGAAAAGAAGAAGAGCAAAGTGATGGCCGCCACTTGGAGTGGGGTAGTGATGACTCCAATGAGGAAGATGAGTCTTCAAGTGAAGAAGAGCTCATGGCTAACTTCCTAGCTTTTGCCTCATCTCACAAGAGCAAAAGTGCTAGTGAGAGAGAGGAATGAGTCAAGAGGAAATTGACTCTAGTGAAGTAGAAGTGACTCCTCTTCTAAGTCCATAAAGAAATTTGTGGAGCAAAAGGTGCTTCCTAAATACCATGCCGATGTTCAATGATTAGCAATTAAAACACAAGAAAGATTGAGAGGTTGAGAGAAGAGAACCTTGAATTCGGCTCACAATGACCACTTAAGTGAACAAGTGGAAAGATTGAAGAGGAGAGAGGATAAGTTAATTGAGGAGTTAGACTTATCCAGGAGAAGTGAGAAGGCTGAAGAGGGAACTGTAGAAGTAAAGGTCATTGGCTAGGATAGATTCTAGCACCAAGAAGCTTGACCATATGCTTGGTGTTGGAAAGAGTCCATGTGACAAGAGGGGTCTGGGTATGAAGATGACAAGAAGATCTCTACCTCTAACAAGACCGTGTTGTCAAGAGCTTGAAGAAAGAAGAAACTTCATTTGTGCAAGCTCCTAGGAAGAAATTAGAAGTAGGACAATGCTCTAATGCACAAGTGAAGATGGGGCCAAGAAGGCAACTCAAGCTCAACCCCCTAGGGTCCCTCAAGCCAACATTCCTCAACAATTGGCTCACAAAGAAAGAGACCAATCATGCAACCTCAAGCTTGGAAGCAACCTAGACCCGGTTCAATACGAAGATGGATTGAACCCACTTATCCCAAAGACATGGACGAGCTCCATACGTGCACAAAGACAAGGTATGATTCCTTTTTTCATCCCTATTTGTCACTTTTGTGGTTGTGATGGTCATATTAGACCAAATTGTTTCAATATATTAAAATGTGTAGAACACGAAGCATGATTGAAAAGAGAAAGAATAGAGCCAAGATGCATGTTCCTAGGAATGATAATTTATTTTGCATGATCCTAGGACATCTAGAGCCCATGTACCAAAGACCACTAAGAAAGCTAAAATTGTTGCTAAGTGATTAGAAAGAATGAAAATGTTTGCCATGTTGCACAAATAGCCTTGAAGGCAAATTCTTCTAATTTTTGGTATTTTGATTGTGGGTGCTATAGGCACATGACGGGAAACAAGAGTTTCTTCGAGACTCTTGTTATGGAGGAAGGTGGACATATCACTTTTGGGATGGGACAAAAGAAATGTTGTAGGGAAAGGAACCATTTCGTTCCGGATTACCCTCCTATCCAATGCTTTATTTGTTGATGGCTTGAAAGCCAATTTAATAAGCATTTCACATCTTAGTGATGAAGGATATCCGTCTTGTTTTCAAAAGTTTAAAAAGATTTTGCTCTATCCTAAAAACCGATGAGGAAACCTTGTTGAAAGCATGAGATCTAGCGACAATTGTTATTGTCTTGAAGATAGTATTGTATTATATCATATGTCCATGGATGAGTAAATGAGTTGTGGCATGAAAGACTGGCCACATGAACTTTAGGGATCTACGGACCTTGGAAAGTTCAATTGTGTGCGTGGCCTCCCTAAGTGGGAAGAAAGCCAATGGTGTTTGGGACCTTGCCAACAAGGAAAGCAAACTAAAAGCATGCACAAAAGGGTAAGTATCTCACCACCAAGGAGCCTCTTGAGCTTCTACACATGGACCTCATGGGTCCTATGCCAAACCGAAGTTTGGGTGGAAAGAGATACATTTTTGTATGTGTTGATGATTTCTCTAGGTTCACATGGACATATTTTCTTAGAGAAAAATCCGAAACTTTTGATAAGTTTAAAATGTTTTGTAATAAAATACAAAATGAAATGAATTCTAATATTAAAAGCATAAAACGGATTAGAAGTGACCATGGGAGGGAATTTGAGAATGCTACTTTTGAAACCTTTTGTAATGGTTTAGGCATCTCCCATGAGTTTTCAGCTCCTAGAACACCTCAACAAAATGGAGTTGTTGAGAGGAAGAATAGGGTCCTTCAAGAGATGGCCCGTGTGATGTTGCTTAGCAACAATGTCCCTAGGAACCTATGGGCCGAAGCCGTCAATACGACTTGCTATATAGGGAATCGTGTTTTCCTAAGGCCCGGTACTAGAAACACCTCCTATGAGTTATGGAAAGGCAAGAGGCCAAATGTTAGCTACTTCCACACTTTTGGAAGCAAATGATACATTTTGAATGACCGTGATCAACTTGGCAAATTCGATGCTAAGAGTGATGAGGGTATTTTTATTGGCTATGCCTTGAATAGTAGAGCCTATAGAGTTTTCAATTTAAAGACTCTAGGTGTTATGGAATCATCCAATGTCGTATTTGATGACACTAGGCTCAAGTCTAATGATCATGAGGAGCAGGTATTTTTAGTGATGTTCTCCTTTGGAGAAGGTTGTGGGGTCCTAATGATGGGACATCTAATGTCAACAATGATGACACACAACCTATTGATAGAGTTCCTCTCTTGGACTCTAAAGAACCCGCTCCATGGGTTAGGAAACTCCATGATAAAGAAGATATCATTGGAGAGGTTAATGAGGGTGTTAGGACTAGACGTCAACTTGCTAATCTTATTAGCTACACATGCTACACCTCTCAAATTGAACCCAAAAGGTTGAAGAAGCCTTAAATGATGAATTTGGGTTCTTGCCATGCAAGAAGAGCTAAACCAATTCGAAAGGAATGAGGTTTGGACTCTAGTTCTAGGCCTAAGACCACTAATGTCATAGGCACTAAATGGATATTAGGAACAAATCCGATGAGGATGGCAACATAGTGCGGAACAAGGCTAGACTTGTAGCACAAGGGTATTCTCAAATTGAGGGTGAAAGTTCATTAAATACTCGAGGTGTGTTTATCAATATAAAGCTAGAGGGGGGTGAATAGATTTTATCTAATTGTTACCCAATTTTCGCATACAAGTCAATTTTACGAAAATGCCCCTAGCAAGTCAACAAAACATACAAGTGTAATAAGATGCGGAAATAGTAAATGACACTTGATGTATACGTGGAAAACCCAACCACTGGGAAAAACCACGGGCTGTTAAGTGCGCCACACTCGGACCTCGAAATCCACTATATGAAAAGACGGTTACACCCTCAAGTGATTCTCGGACTCTCACCCTAGATAACCTCAGGCTATGGACACTACCAATCGCCACTCTTGGTTCAATCCCTAGTGATATCCCCTGAACACTACTCTTGGCGTGAGCACCCTCTAATCTACCACGCGGGCCTTTTACAGCGGCTCTAGTCCAATTTGCTTGCGTTCTAAGCAACCTAATCCCGGATGCTACACACAAGACTTACTTTCTCTTTGAAGAGAATACAACCCTATGTGAATATATATGAATATTCAATAAATGCAATAAGAGCTAGGGTACTCTAAATGCTTATCTAGGATGATGATATATTCAATTTAAATCAACCCTAGATATCAATTGCTAAATGACATGTCAAATAGCATAGATGATCATAGATTATAAAAACCTAGATATCTATCAAAAAACAACACTCAATAATTCATCACAAATAATCTCTTTTCTTGTATTTAACATATGATCTAAAACATACAAGTAATTTAAAAGAGATGGCTTGGTATTTAAAATACTATAATAAGATGAAATTAATCAAAATCTTACCAAGCAAGTTGTGATGATGCAAACCCATACATGGATGCACTCTATATAGACATAGGAGATGCAATATGAAATTTGATGCAAAAGGGGTTGATTTGAGTGGTTAAAGATGAGTTCTTGATTTGATTTTCTCTCAAAATCTATCTTTGAAGATTAGGGTTCTTAAGAGTCAAAGAACTGATTCAGATAATGAGAAAGTGTGATATTTATAGACATCAAGAACAGGGCAAGTGAAAAGACAATTCTGCCCCTGAAACGCACCGTTCGGCGGTTTCAATCGGCGGCCAGGCCGCCGATGACGACCGCCGAATTGAGCTCGTGAAGAACAGAGCATTAACGGCGGTTTCATTCGGCGGTTTCGTGACCGCCGATCCAACCGCCGAATCAAACCCGAGAGATTAAAATCGATCAGGTATGAACGGCGGTTTCGAACGGCGGTCGTGACCGCCGATCTTGACCGCATAATAGCTTCAGACCAATCTGGACTGAAACGGCGGTTTCATTCGGCGGCCAGGCCGCCGATCATAACCGCCGATCACCAACAATGGTGAAAACCAAGGAGAAGCCAAGGGCATTCTCCATAGGCGGTCTTCGCGCGAAACCAAGCACTAATTAGTGCAAGCGCGGACGTTTCCGAACAATGTCGGGAAACGAATTATAAGGCACATATACACACAACAAGATATATCAACCAAAGTGCTAGTGTGTAAAGTGACATGTGAAGAGATGCACATAAAAATAAGCAAGTATGCAATCATAGCAAGAATGCTAAGTGAGTGTGTGTGCTACTAAATCTCTTCAAAGAAAAACAAGCACAAGAGAATATACCTTTGGCGTGCTTGTATCTTGAGGTCATGGAAGGGCCTTTGATCTTCAACACTAAACACTTAGACTACCCTTACATTCAAAACCCAACATGTGGTTTGACCACGAAATAAGCAATCAACAAAACGGAAATCCTTACAATCTCCCCCTTTGGCTATTTCGTGACAAAACCACCACTCACATTGATTCCTCACAACTTAATAGAAACTACGGGTCTACAATGATTTTCTACTTTACAAAGAGATAAGATAAATGGTCTTGAAGTCTTCAATCTCAAGTAGAACAATCAATCCCTGAAAACACAGTTTCTATACTTTCCAATACAAGAAAAGGTGAGATGAATCAAGTGAGATAAAACAAGCATTTGCATTTAAGAGTTTGAGTACAACATCATGCAATGTATGAATGTGCAAATGCTCCCCCTCAAAGGGTTACTCCCCCTCAATTAGTATTCTCCCCAACATGCACAATTGCTACTACAATTTGCAACTCCCCTTACCACACCATACTCCCCCTTTTTGTCATGATATAGACAAGGGAGTAGTCCCCAACCGGGTCACTCAAGGCAAAGAGAGATAGTAGCATTCTAGTATATGCATAATCAATATAAGTCACTTTATGCAATCTCAATTTATTGGAGAGAAACAAGGAGATTTATTTAAAGAAAATGTGTGAATCAAAAAATTGCTTTGCATACAAGACATGTAGCATTTAAGTCCAAAATATCATGGTATTTGGCAAAGCAAATGACAAAGGTTTTCAATATGAATTCAAACCAATTTCACCAATGTCAAGAGAGAAGCAAGGATATAGGATTCATTGATTTCAATTTAAGAACAACTATATCCAACTTATAAGCTAAACATGTTATGAGCGACTTTGCACCCTACTTGATTTTTCCGGATAAGATATCCGTATGATAGTAGACATGTTCAACCAATAAAGAAAGAGAGACATTGGATTGTAACATCCTTGAATGGATACAAGATCCTTTTTCATTTGAGTCTCATAAGCTTTTTCACACATTATTTGCAGTTAAGAAATGCAATCATCAAAACATGCTTTTTAAGATTAGCATTTAGCATGTCATTTAGCAACCATCATGTCATGGAGATCATTATAGGTCATTCAAATTAAATCCTATGTAAATATCTCCTAGTCCAAAAATGCATGTTGAACATAAATATGACATGGATTGCAATACAAGCATTGATCACACTTATTGAATAGAAAATATGTATACATAGTGTAACCAAGCTTACTCAAGCAACAAAAAGAGAAGCACAAGATATTTCGAATTTTTGCAAGTGACAAGATGCAAAATAGCTCTCTTTGCTTAAGTTCCCCATATGGGGTCAAATTTCCATACCACTTCAAAGAAGGGTATGAGGTCCTATGGACCTACCAAGTCCTTTGGACTTGGATGAACCTATTTGAGACTTGTTAGTCTCGTAGCAAGCGGGTTCATTCTTATTACTCCACTTAGGTGACACTAAATCAATCCTAGTGGACAAAGGTTCTAGAGTACAAGATGAAAAAGGATCATGCACATGATTTTCTTCCTTTTTATGAAGCATCTTAGCTCTAGCCTTTTTCTTGTCAATCATGCTTTTAGCTCTACACATTTCAATGTAATGCAAGCAACTTGGTCTAATATGACCAACAATACCACAAAAATGACAAGTGGGAATAAAGTTAGGAATCATACCATTCCCTTTAGCATGGATAGGAGCTTTCCCTTGTCGTTGTGGTTGTCTTGGTTGTTGGATCGGATCTCTCCTCTTTTGTTGAAAACCAAGACGAGGTTGCTTGCTTGTCTGAGCTTGCATGATTGAACTCTTCCCATTGTGTTTTTGAGTTTGAGGGAAGATAGTGTGAGGAGCCCTTTGGGTGTGAGCTTGAGCTTGACCTTTTGGTGCCTCAACCACTTGGGCACTTCTTGAACACTCTCTAGGTCACTCTTCTTCCTAGGTTGTTGAGGAGGAGGGGACATATTGAAGTCCATGTTCATGGCACAGGATGTCTTGCTTGTGGAGGAGGCATCCGTGTCATCAATGTAGCCAAGACCTCTCTTGTCACTTGGCTTTCTTCCAACTCCCAACATGTGGTCAAGCTTCTTGGTGCTTGAAGTCATCTTAGCCATTAAGACCTTAACTTCTTCAAGCTCTCTTTCTAGCTCTTCTTCTCTCCTCTTAGATAATGCTAAGTCTTCTTTTAGCTTATCTTCATCCGCCATGGATCTCACCACTTCTTCACACAAGTGGGTTTACTAGTGTTGAAAGCTCTAGATTCTCTTCTTTTAATCTTCTAATTTCTTCCTTGTTCCTCATCATCGAGCTCTCAACTTTGACTTTGTAGTCATAAGATCCATACACTCCACATTTCCATTTGTGGAGTTAGATGACAAACATTCAACATTTGTGTCATCTCCTCTAATCTCCATTTCACCAATGAAGTCATCTCCTTCATCAAGATCATCAAATTTTCTCTTGATGGGGAAAGAGCCAAATCCTATGAGTAGCTACACCAACTACTTCTATACCTTGTTCTTCTTGGGGATCACAAGGAAAAGCAACTTTGCCATCTTCTTCAACTTCTACACTCTGGCTCCAAATTCCGTGTAGATGATGGCAAGTTCTTCATCACTTGAAGGATTTTCGTCATCTTCATATTTATCCCATAAGGTGGCCTTCGCCTTCCCTTTTTTTCTATCCTTCAAGTTTCCACACTCCGGGGAGAAATGCCCGAATCCTCCACATTCGTAGCACTGAATCCCCTCTCTTGAAGACACTCCTTGGTTTGGCTTGTTAATGAGTCCCATGTCTTCAATTGAGATACCCTCCTTCTTGTCATGCTTCGAAGTCTCCAAAGCAATTTTCTTCTTCTTCTTCTTAGGAGGTGCGGTGGTCAACTTCTTCTTAGGAGGTGAGGTGGTTAAATTCACAAATCTCCTAAATCTCTCTAGTAAGAGAGACATCTCCTCAATGGAGTCAATTTCTTCTCTCACAAAATCACTCATAGTGTTTGCGTTGAATGAATGCAAATGAGAAGAATGCAAAATGTATGAAGAAATCAAACAAACATACAAAATGCAAAAAAACACACCAAAATGAGCTAGGATCACCTATGTATGTCTAGGAACCCGCTCTGATACCAATTGAAAGTTCATTAAATACTCGAGGTGTGTTTATCAATATAAAGCTAGAGGGGGGTGAATAGATTTTATCTAATTGTTACCCAATTTTCGCATACAAGTCAATTTACGAAAATGCCCCTAGCAAGTCAACAAAACATACAAGTGTAATAAGATGCGGAAATAGTAAATGACACTTGATGTATACGTGGAAAACCCAACCACTGGGAAAAACACGGGCTGTTAAGTGCGCCACACTCGGACCTCGAAATCCACTATATGAAAAGACGGTTACACCCTCAAGTGATTCTCGGACTCTCACCCTAGATAACCTCAGGCTATGGACACTACCAATCGCCACTCTTGGTTCAATCCCTAGTGATATCCCTGATACACTACTCTTGGCGTGAGCACCTCTAATCTACCACGCGGGCCTTTTACAGCGGCTCTAGTCCAATTTGCTTGCGTTCTAAGCAACCTAATCCCGGATGCTACACACAAGACTTACTTCTCTTTGAAGAGAATACAACCCTATGTGAAATATATGAATATTCAATAAATGCAATAAGAGCTAGGGTACTCTAAATGCTTATCTAGGATGATGATATATTCAATTTAAATCAACCCTAGATATCAATTGCTAAATGACATGTCAAATAGCATAGATGATCATAGATTATAAAAACCTAGATATCTATCAAAAAACAACACTCAATTAATTCATCACAAATAATCTCTTTTCTTGTATTTAACATATGATCTAAAACATACAAGTAATTTAAAAGAGATGGCTTGGTATTTAAAATACTAAATAAGATGAAATTAATCAAAATCTTACCAAGCAAGTTGTGATGATGCAAACCCATACATGGATGCACTCTATATAGACATAGGAGATGCAATATGAAATTTGATGCAAAAGGGGTTTGATTTGAGTGGTTAAAGATGAGTTCTTGATTTGATTTTCTCTCAAAATCTATCTTTGAAGATTAGGGTTCTTAAGAGTCAAAGAACTGATTCAGATAATGAGAAAGTGTGATATTTATAGACATCAAGAACAGGGCAAGTGAAAAGACAATTCTGCCCCTGAAACGCACCGTTCGGCGGTTTCAATCGGCGGCCAGGCCGCCGATGACGACCGCCGAATTGAGCTCGTGAAGAACAGAGCATTAACGGCGGTTTCATTCGGCGGTTTCGTGACCGCCGATCCAACCGCCGAATCAAACCCGAGAGATTAAAATCGATCAGGTATGAACGGCGGTCGTGACCGCCGATCTTGACCGCATAATAGCTTCAGACCAATCTGGACTGAAACGGCGGTTTCATTCGGCGGCCAGGCCGCCGATCATAACCGCCGATCACCAACAATGGTGAAAACCAAGGAGAAGCCAAGGGCATTCTCCATAGGCGGTCTTCGCGCGAAACCAAGCACTAATTAGTGCAAGCGCGGACGTTTCCGAACAATATCGGGAAACGAATTATAAGGCACATATACACACAACAAGATATATCAACCAAAGTGTTAGTGTGTAAAGTGACATGTGAAGAGATGCACATAAAAATAAGCAAGTATGCAATCATAGCAAGAATGCTAAGTGAGTGTGTGCTACTAAATCTCTTCAAAGAAAAACAAGCACAAGAGAATATACCTTTGGCGTGCTGTATCTTGAGGTCATGGAAGGGCCTTTGATCTTCAACACTAAACACTTAGACTACCCTTACATTCAAAACCCCAACATGTGGTTTGACCACGAAATAAGCCAATCAACAAAACGGGAATCCTTACAATCTCCCCCTTTGGCTATTTCGTGACAAAACCACCACTCACATTGATTCCTCACAACTTAATAGAAACTACGGGTCTACAATGATTTTCTACTTTACAAAGAGATAAGATAAATGGTCTTGAAGTCTTCAATCTCAAGTAGAACAATCAATCCCTGAAAACACAGTTTCTATACTTTCCAATACAAGAAAAGGTGAGATGAATCAAGTGAGATAAAACAAGCATTTGCATTTAAGAGTTTGAGTACAACATCATGCAATGTATGAATGTGCAAATGCTCCCCCTCAAAGGGTTACTCCCCCTCAATTAGTATTCTCCCCAACATGCACAATTGCTACTACAATTTGCAACTCCCCTTACCACACCATACTCCCCCTTTTTGTCATGATATAGACAAGGGAGTAGTCCCCAACCGGGTCACTCAAGGCAAAGAGAGATAGTAGCATTCTAGTATATGCATAATCAATATAAGTCACTTTATGCAATCTCAATTTATTGGAGAGAAACAAGGAGATTTATTTAAAGAAAATGTGTGAATCAAAAAATTGCTTTGCATACAAGACATGTAGCATTTAAGTCCAAAATATCATGGTATTTGGCAAAGCAAATGACAAAGGTTTTCAATATGAATTCAAACCAATTTCACCAATGTCAAGAGAGAAGCAAGGATATAGGTTTTCATTGATTTCAATTTAAGAACAACTATATCCAACTTTATAAGCTAAACATGTCATGAGCGACTTTGCACCCTACTGATTTTCCGGATAAGATATCCGTATGATAGTAGACATGTTCAACCAATAAAGAAAGGGAGACATTTGGATTGTAACATCCTTGAATGGATACAAGATCCTTTTTCATTTGAGTCTCATAAGCTTTTTCACACATTATTTGCAGTTAAGAAATGCAATCATCAAAAACATGCTTTTTAAGATTAGCATTTAGCATGTCATTTTAGCAACCATCATGTCATGGAGATCATTATAGGTCATTCAAATTAAATCCTATGTAAATATCTCCTAGTCCAAAAATGCATGTTTGAACATAAATATGACATGGATTGCAATACAAGCATTGATCACACTTATTGAATAGAAAAATATGTATACATAGTGTAACCAAGCTTACTCAAGCAACAAAAAGAGAAGCACAAGATATTTCAAATTTTTTGCAAGTGACAAGATGCAAAATAGCTCTCTTTGCTTAAGTTCCCATATGGGGTCAAATTTCCATACCACTTCAAAGAAGGGTATGAGGTCCTATGGACCTACCAAGTCCTTTGGACTTGGATGAACCTATTTGAGACTTGTTAGTCTCGTAGCAAGCGGGTTCATTCTTATTACTCCACTTAGGTGACACTAAATCAATCCTAGTGGACAAAGGTTCTAGAGTACAAGATGAAAAAGGATCATGCACATGATTTCTTCCTTTTATGAAGCATCTTAGCTCTAGCCTTTTCTTGTCAATCATGCTTTTAGCTCTACACATTTCAATGTAATGCAAGCAACTTGGTCTAATATGACCAACAATACCACAAAAATGACAAGTGGGAATAAAGTTAGGAATCATACCATTCCCTTTAGCATGGATAGGAGCTTTCCCTTGTCGTTGTGGTTGTCTTGGTTGTTGGATCGGATCTCTCCTCTTTTGTTGAAAACCAAGACGAGGTTGCTTGCTTGTCTGAGCTTGCATGATTGAACTCTTCCCATTGGTTTTTGAGTTTGAGGGAAGATAGTGTGAGGAGCCCTTTGGGTGTGAGCTTGAGCTTGACCTTTTGGTGCCTCAACCACTTGGGCACTTCTTGAACACTCTCCTAGGTCACTCTTCTTCCTAGGTTGTTGAGGAGGAGGGGACATATTGAAGTCCATGTTCATGGCACAGGATGTCTTGCTTGTGGAGGAGGCATCCGTGTCATCAATGTAGCCAAGACCTCTCTTGTCACTTGGCTTTCTTCCAACTCCCAACATGTGGTCAAGCTTCTGGTGCTTGAAGTCATCTTAGCCATTAAGACCTTAACTTCTTCAAGCTCTCTTTCTAGCTCTCTTCTCTCCTCTTAGATAATGCTAAGTCTTCTTTAGCTTATCTTCATCCGCCATGGATCTCACCACTTCTTCACACAAGTGGTTTACTAGTGTTGAAAGCTCTAGATTCTCTTCTTTTAATCTTCTAATTTCTTCCTGTTCCTCATCATCGAGCTCTCAACTTTGACTTTGTAGTCATTAAGATCCATACACTCCACATTTCCATTTGTGGAGTTAGATGACAAACATTCAACATTTGTGTCATCTCCTCTAATCTCCATTTCACCAATGAAGTCATCTCCTTCATCAAGATCATCAAATTTTTCTCTTGATGGGGAAAGAGCCAAATCCCTATGAGTAGCTACACCAACTACTTCTATACCTTGTTCTTCTTGGGGATCACAAGGAAAAGCAACTTTGCCATCTTCTTCAACTTCTACACTCTTGGCTCCAAATTCCGTGTAGATGATGGCAAGTTCTTCATCACTTGAAGGATTTTCGTCATCTTCATATTTATCCCATAAGGTGGCCTTCGCCTTCCTTTTTTTCTATCCTTCAAGTTTCCACACTCCGGGGAGAAATGCCCGAATCCTCCACATTCGTAGCACTGAATCCCCTCTCTTGAAGACACTCCTTGGTTTGGCTTGTTAATGAGTCCATGTCTTCAATTGAGATACCTCCTTCTTGTCATGCTTCGAAGTCTCCAAAGCAATTTCTTCTTCTTCTTTTAGGAGGTGCGGTGGTCAACTTCTTCTTAGGAGGTGAGGTGGTAAATTCACAAATCTCCTAATCTCTCTAGTAAGAGAGACATCTCCTCAATGGAGTCAATTTCTTCTCTCACAAAATCACTCATAGTGTTTGCGTTGAATGAATGCAAATGAGAAGAATGCAAAATGTATGAAGAAATCAAACAAACATACAAAATGCAAAAAACACACCAAAATGAGCTAGGATCACCTATGTATGTCTAGGAACCCGCTCTGATACCAATTGAAAGTTCATTAAATACTCGAGGTGTGTTTATCAATATAAAGCTAGAGGGGGGGTGAATAGATTTTATCTAATTGTTACCCAATTTTCGCATACAAGTCAATTTTACGAAAATGCCCCTAGCAAGTCAACAAAACATACAAGTGTAATAAGATGCGGAAATAGTAAATGACACTTGATGTATACGTGGAAAACCCAACCACTGGGAAAAACCACGGGCTGTTAAGTGCGCCACACTCGGACCTCGAAATCCACTATATGAAAAGACGGTTACCCCTCAAGTGATTCTCGGACTCTCACCCTAGATAACCTCAGGCTATGGACACTACCAATCGCACTCTTGGTTCAATCCCTAGTGATATCCCCTGATACACTACTCTTGGCGTGAGCACCCTCTAATCTACCACGCGGGCCTTTTACAGCGGCTCTAGTCCAATTTGCTTGCGTTCTAAGCAACCTAATCCCGGATGCTACACACAAGACTTACTTTCTCTTTGAAGAGAATACAACCCTATGTGAATATATATGAATATTCAATAAATGCAATAAGAGCTAGGGTACTCTAAATGCTTATCTAGGATGATGATATATTCAATTTAAATCAACCCTAGATATCAATTGCTAAATGACATGTCAAATAGCATAGATGATCATAGATTATAAAAACCTAGATATCTATCAAAAACAACACTCAATTAATTCATCACAAATAATCTCTTTCTTGTATTTAACATATGATCTAAAACATACAAGTAATTTAAAAGAGATGGCTTGGTATTTAAAATACTATAATAAGATGAAATTAATCAAAATCTTACCAAGCAAGTTGTGATGATGCAAACCCATACATGGATGCACTCTATATAGACATAGGAGATGCAATATGAAATTTGATGCAAAAGGGGTTTGATTTGAGTGGTTAAAGATGAGTCTTGATTTGATTTTCTCTCAAAATCTATCTTTGAAGATTAGGGTTCTAAGAGTCAAAGAACTGATTCAGATAATGAGAAAGTGTGATATTTATAGACATCAAGAACAGGGCAAGTGAAAAGACAATTCTGCCCCTGAAACGCACCGTTCGGCGGTTTCAATCGGCGGCCAGGCCGCCGATGACGACCGCCGAATTGAGCTCGTGAAGAACAGAGCATTAACGGCGGTTTCATTCGGCGGTTTCGTGACCGCCGATCCAACCGCCGAATCAAACCGAGAGATTAAAATCGATCAGGTATGAACGGCGGTTTCGAACGGCGGTCGTGACCGCCGATCTTGACGCATAATAGCTTCAGACCAATCTGGACTGAAACGGCGGTTTCATTCGGCGGCCAGGCCGCCGATCATAACCGCCGATCACCAACAATGGTGAAAACCAAGGAGAAGCCAAGGGCATTCTCCATAGGCGGTCTTCGCGCGAAACCAAGCACTAATTAGTGCAAGCGCGGACGTTTCCGAACAATGTCGGGAAACGAATTATAAGGCACATATACACACAACAAGATATATCAACCAAAGTGCTAGTGTGTAAAGTGACATGTGAAGAGATGCACATAAAAATAAGCAAGTATGCAATCATAGCAAGAATGCTAAGTAAGTGTGTGCTACTAAATCTCTTCAAAGAAAAACAAGCAAAAGAGAATATACCTTTGGCGTGCTTGTATCTTGAGGTCTTGGAAAGGGTCTTGATCTTCAACACTAAACACTTAGACTACCCTTACATCCAAACCCCAACATGTGGTTTGACCACGAAATAAGCCAATCAACAAAACGGGAAATCCTTACAGAGGGTATCGACTTTGAGGAGACATTTGCTCCCGTTGCCCGTTTAGAGTCTATTAGGCTTCTCTTGTCCATTTCTTGTGTGTACAAGTTCAAATTGCACCAAATGGATGTCAAAAGTGCCTTCCTCAATAGCTTCTTGCAAGAGGAAGTGTTTGTTGAACAACCTAAGGGGTTTGTAGATGCTCACCACCCCAACCATGTCTATCGCCTCAAGAAGGCACTATATGGGTTGAAACAAGCACCGAGGGCTTGGTATGAGCGCCTCACTCAATTTCTTGTTGACAATAACTACACAAGAGGTAGTGTTGACAAGATACTATTCATCAAGAGAGACAATGATGAGCTTTTCATAGCTCAAATATATGTCGATGACATAGTGTTTAGCTCCACCAACAACACCAAGGTCCAACAATTTGTTGATGTTATGTCTCATGAATTTGAGATGAGTATTGTTGGTGAGCTTAATTACTTCCTAGGTTTGCAAATTAGGCAACTAGATAATGGGATTTTCATAACCCAAGCCAAATATGCCAAAAACCTTGTGAAGAAGTTTGGTCTTGAAAAAGCTAAACATTGTGACACTCCTATGAGCACCACTTTGAAGCTAAGCAAGGATGCTAGTGGTAAAAGTGTGGACCAAACCTTATATCGTGGCATGATAGGGAGCTTGCTCTATTTGACCGCTAGTAGGCCCGATATATCATTTAGTGTAGGAGTTTGTGCTAGGTACCAATCCGATCCCAAGGAGTCCCATCTCTCTTCGGTTAAGAGAGTCATTCGCTTTGTGAATGGGACTTCCAACTATGGGATTTGGTACTCATTTGACACTAATCCTAGTCTTGTAGGATATAGTGATGCGGATTGGGCAGGAAATTGTAATGATAGGAAGAGCACATCGGGCGGTTGCTTCTTTCTAGGCAACAACTTGGTGTCTTGGTTTTGCAAGAAGCAAAACTCGATTTCCTTGTCCACAGCGGAAGCCGAGTACATAGCCGCGGGGACTGGATGCACTTAACTTATATGGATGAAGCAAATGCTAGTAGATTACGGATTCAACCAAGGTACTCTCACTCTCTTTTGTGATAACATGAGTGCCATTAATATTTCCAAGAATCCGGTGCAACATTCTAGAACTAAGCATATTGACATCCGCCATCACTTCATTAGAGAGCTTGTTGAAAATAAATGCATAGTACTTGAACATGTAGGTACTAATGATCAACTTGCGGACCTATTTACTAAACCCTTAGATGCTACTCGATTTAAAACTCTTAGTAGATCTATTGGGATATGTCTTGTGGAGTGATGTTCTATGATTGACCCCATATGGGGAACTCAAGCAAAGAGAGCTAGTTTGCATTCTTGTCACTTGCAAAAAATTTGAAATATCTTATGCCTCTTCTTTTAATTGCTTGAGTAAGCTTGGTTGCACATATGTATATATGTTTTCAATTCAATAAGTGTGAACCTTGCTTGTTTACAATCCATGTCATATTTATGTTCAAACATGCATTTTTGGACTAGGAGATGTATATAGGAAGTATGATTTGAATGACCTATGATTATCTCCATGACATGATGATTCTTTAATAACATGATGATTCTTTAATAACATGCTAATGTCAAATGAAAAAGCATGAAATTCATATAACATGCTCACATGAAAAGCATGAATTGATGATTGCATATTCTTAAAAATGCAAAACTTGTGTGAAAGCTTATGAGACTCAAAATGAATAAAGGATCTTGTATCCGTTCAAAGGAATTTATATTCCAAATGTCTCTCTTTCTTTATTGGTTGAACATGGCTACTATCATACGGATATCTTATCCGGAAAAATCAAAAAGGGTGCAAAGTTGCTCATGCCATGTTTCGCTTATAAAGTTGGATATAGTTGCTCTTATATTGAAATCAATGTATTCTATATCCTTGCTTTACTCATGACATTGGTGAAATTGGTTTAAATTCCTATTAGAAACCTTTGTCATTTGCTTTGCCAAATACCATTGTATTTTGGACTTGAATGCTACATGTCTTGTATGCAAAGCATGTTTGATTCACACATTTTCTCTCAAATAAATCTCCTTGTTTCTCTCCGATTAAATTGAGATGCATAAAGTGACTTATATTATTTATGCAAATCTTGCATGCTACTATCTCTCGTTACTATGAGTGACCCGATTGGGGACTACTCCTTTGCCTATATCATGACAAAATGGGGGAGTAGTATATGGTAAGGGGAGATGCAAATTGGTGTTGCAATTGTGCACATTGGGAAGATAACACATTGAGGGGGAGTAACCCTTTGAGGGGGAGCATTGCATTTATCATACATTGCATGTATGTTGTAATGTTGTGCCTAAATTCTAAAAATGCAAATGCTTGTTTTGATATCACTTGATTAATCTCACATTTCACTTGTATTGGAAAACATAGAAATCTTATTTACAGGGCTTGATTATTCTACAAGAGATTGAAGACTTGAAGTTTTATTTTCTTATCTCTTTGTGTTGTAGAATATCATAGTTGTCCCGTAGTTTCTATTTCTTTGTGAGGAATCAATGTGAGTGGTGGTTTTGTCACGAAATAGCCAAAGGGGGAGATTGTAAGGTTCCCATTTGTTGATTGGCTCATTTCGTGGACAAACCACATGTTGGGGTTCTTTGTAAGGGTAGCCTAAGTATCGGTTTATTGTTCGAAGCCCTTTGAAGACCTCGTGTTGATAAGCACCGAAGGTAAATTTCTTTGTGCTTACTTTTCTTTGAAGAGATTAGTTGCACACACACACTTAACATTCATTGCATATGTGTGCATTCTCTTCACTTGTCACATTTCACACTTGCACTTTTTTATCATATTTTGTTGTGTGTAATTGTGTCTTGTTGTCGTGAAATTCGTTTCCCGATAACTTTCGAAAACGTCCGCGCATGTACTAGAATGTGCTTGGTTTAGCGCGAGGACCGCCTATGGAGAATGCCCTTGGCTTCTTCTTGGTTTTCACCTTTCTAGGTGATCGGCGGTTATGATCGGCGGCCTGGCCGCCGATTGAAACCGCCGTTTTAGTCCAGATTGGTCTGAAGCTTTTCTGCGGTTAAGATCGGCGGTCGCGACCGCCGTTCGAAACCGCCGATTCAAGACCTGATTGATTTATCTCTCGGTCTAATTCGGCGGTTGAATCGACGGTCAATAAACTGCCGTTCGAAACCGCCGTTCATACCTGATTGATTTTAATCTCTCTGTTTTGATTCGGCGGTTGGGATCGGCGGTCACGAAACCGCCGAATGAACCGCCATTTATGCTCTGTTCTTCACGAGCTCAATTCGGCGGTCATTATCGGCGGCCTGGCCGCCGATTGAAACCGCCGATCGGCGCGTTTCTTTGAAACTTACTTAAACGACCACACTTTGATTTGGCCCCCTATATATATGCCATTTTGTCTTTAGGTCAATTAAGAGAGTTCATATTCAGAATTCATACTTAGGATATTTTTCAAAGAGAAGAAAAATTCCAAGAACTCATTTTTTATTACTCAAACACTTTTTCATGATCATCAATCATCATCTAGCATCATCCTTGATCTTCTAGATGTCATCTTGCATGGATTCTTCATTATACTTTGCTTGGTAAGCTTTTCACTAATATCTTACATATTTTGTGTTTCTCTTAACTAGCAATCTCAATTAATTACTTGTATGTTATTTTATATACTTTGAATACAAGTTTGAGATTAGTATGATGTATGTTTGAGAAGTTGTTTTGTGATAGCTAATTAAGTTTTGTGCTTAATCTTGATTAGCTAAACTATTTGACATGTCATTTAGTTTTGATATCTAGGATTGTTCTAATTGCATATTAATCATCCTAGATAAGCATATAGGGTTTCCCTTGCTCTATGTTGCATTTGGATATTCATATATTCACTTAGGGTTGTATTCTCTTCATAGAGAAAGTAAGTCTTGTGTGTAGCATCCGGGATTAGGTTGCTTAGAACGCAAGCAAATTGGACTAGGTTCACTCATACCGGGATTAGGTAGGTGTGTGATTACTTCCGGGATTAGGTTGTAATCGTTTTACACATTTAGTGGATTCGAGGTTCGAGTGTGGCTTACTTACTAGCCCGTGGTTTTTCCCGTGAGGGTTTCCACGAAAAAATCAAGTGTTATTTAATTTCCGCATATTATACTTGATTTATTGCTTTATCTATTTAGGGGTAATTTCGTAATTTTGACTTTCACGAAAAATTGGGTAAAAAGCTTAAAATCTATTCACCCCCTCTAGATAGGTTTATACACACCGTGCTATAATTTGTTTTACACCCCTTACTGGTTCTAAGGCTCCTTCCAGTTCGGAGACTCCTCCGATTTTCCAAGCCCTTATGATCCAACCGGTCACCACTGAAGCTGATATTCCTATCCACAGTTTTGAAGCTGACGGATCTCCGATCTATACTGATAAGATCCGTGGTCATTTCATCTGGGATGTTGATCCCAATCTGTGTGATGCAGACTGTATATGTCGACGTTGTCTCAAAGATACTTCTCCTACCTTCTGTAAACCCTGGAACAAACCTCACAAACCAGATCACCCTGATAGCCCTTGGATAGGCCTCAATCCTATCAAAAATAAACTTTTACCCATTTATGACAGAGCTTTACAGATCCTCCGATCTGAAAGTCTCCTGCCTCCACAATCTGCCCTTGCAGTCCCTAATCAACCCACACCAGTCCCTTGTTATATGACTTCAGATTATGATTGTGATTTCCCTCCACTTGAACCTTCCTCCAATCAAGAAAAAACTTGTTTCTCAAAACCTTTTGTCCAATCTACTGAAGTCCAACCTACTGAAGTCCAACCTGATGGTTCTTACAAACAGCCCTCCCAGGCTGAACCGGTCCTCAACTGGCAATCTTACAATGCCAGAGCTCAGAACAGAGTTCTTAACTCTATTGATCAAAAGATTGATCGTGTTACACGACATGTTTCTCAACATGATCATCACCTCCAGAGTCTTGATGCCTCCTTCAGAGACTTGGCCTCTGACCTGCAATCAAGAATTGCTAAGCTTCATTCTGATCTTCACCGATATATTTCTCATGGATATTCTGGCCCAGATTTTGACACAAAAGAAAGAGAAATCAAGCAACTTAAAGAACAGCTTGAACAGCTGACCAGAGATCATTCTTACAAACCAAAACCTTATTCTCATCACTCACAATCACTGTTTTTCCCTGTATCTCCTACACATTAACCCCCTTCCAAACCCGATGATTTTTCCAGCCACTTTAAATCCACTTGTGAATTATTCCAAAAATATTCCGTACTTTCTTCTCCTCCGATAAATCCTAAGAAAAGGTCCCCTTCGAAGCAGAAAGACAAGCAGGCTGCTTCCAGTTCATACGACCAAGTTCTATTTGCTTCTAAGACTTGTTCCTCCTCTTCCAAGTCTCCTAGTAGTCACAGACTTCCTGTCTTTCATCCTGGCTGGATACTAC
Organism: Acer yangbiense; assembly: GCA_008009225.1. Taxonomy (NCBI): domain Eukaryota; kingdom Viridiplantae; phylum Streptophyta; class Magnoliopsida; order Sapindales; family Sapindaceae; genus Acer; species Acer yangbiense. Next base: position 43,580,220 of record CM017764.1, on the reverse strand, counting down.
CGCCTCTTCTCCTCGTGATCATGCAGACGTTACTCAAGTTTTCATGGCGTCTCGCACAGATCCTCAACCCTCAACAAGAACCTATGAGTCTCCCGATGAGACTGCCTCCACTACTCCAGCTCCTTTTGTCGAAGAACCTCCAGACCATGTTCCTGGCCGTTCTCCTGGTAAACCGACTAATGGCCCTTGGTTTACCCTTGATGACACTTCTCCTGGTTCTTGGAGAAAACGGGTTTCAGAGATGAGCACATGGCTTGACCTACAACTGGCAAAGTCTGAACCGAACCTTGAAACAATTTTATGTGAGTTCGTCTCTCGTTTTACTGGTTCTCTCAGAGACTGGTACCAGGCTCTTGGTGAATATAGACAACTCTAATTTGTTCGAGTTCCCTTAGCCTCACAAGCCATGGGATACATTTTCCGAGAATTCCTTGGTGATCTTGATCATATCTATAAACAAGTTAGACAAGAATTCTTTGATATGCGTTGCTGCTCTCTCAAAAGAAATGACATCATGTTCCATTACAAGCGGATGTCTCAACGATATCATACCCTTGGTGGAATAAATGATCATAATCTTAAACAAGTCTATGTCAACTCCCTTCCAGATGACCTCCAAGATGAGATACAACGAAAAATAGACACCTCGGGACGATCTCTCAATGATACATCCTTAGGTGAACTCCACATGTATACTCTCAGCTCTCTGGACAAACTCTGTGCCACTCAAAGATTCTTCTCCAAGATGCTCACAGAAGGCAAACACCTGCAGTTCTAATGCCGTCAACCTTCTCTTCAGATCAAGTGCAAATCCTTAGGCTCTTGCACCTGCAACACGAAGAAGAAGAATCATTTCAAACGCTTCAAAAACAAGAAAGGTCGGTCTAAAAGATTCAAGTTCTTCTGCAAGAAAGCACAGGGAGGTTGGAATAAATCCCAACGATACTACATTTGTGGCAAACCCAGACATTATGCTAAGAAATGTCCCAACAAAAAGGCAAAGTCCGCCAGATTAGTTCAGCAGTTAAAAGATATTGCTGATGAAGTTCCGTCCAATGCAGACATTGAATCCATCTTCTCTGAACAAGATCATGCAGATCCCTCCACAACCTTTGTTCTTGAAGAAGATCTTTCTGACTCAGAATATTCTGGCTCCTCTGACTACAGTTCTATCCCAAAATCCTATCAGGCTACTCAGGTCATTTCTCATTCCGGTCCCCAGGCTTCGGTTTGGATTCTACCTGCCAAGTACTCCAAACCTGTTGATGTCATTGCTTATTTTGACACAGGTTCTCACACTACAATGATGAACCCAAAGGTCCTTCCTCTAGAATTTTAGAAATCCCAAGTTCGGCATTTTCGAGCCGCTGATGGAAAGATTTTTTCCACTAATCTGATTTCCAAGAAAAAGATTGGTATCCAGTTTTTCCCATCCTTTACTCTTTGGGTCCAAGTCGTCGGCACTCCTCTTCCGGATAAAGATATCCTCATCGGCTGGGATTTTTTCTGCCAATGTAACTCTCTCCAGATTCTCCCTACTGGCATTCGATACAAAAAGCATTTTTATGACATTCCAAAGCTTTTTATGACATTCCAAAGATTTTCCCGCTCTCGAAAATCCAAGCCCCTTTTGAACATAGTCAACAAAAATTGCTCCTGCTTTGTGCTGACAATCATGCCACTTTCTCTCACCCTTCTCCTCTGTGGAAGAATCCAGATTTCTTTATCAAGCTTCCCTTTAAGCTTAATGAAGATAATAATCCTACCAAGGCTACCCATTCAGGCATGTCTCCCTCAGATCTCAAGCTCGCTAATGAAGAATGCAATGAACTCCTTCGTCAAGGTCTGATAGAACATACCTCTTCCCCCTGGGTGTGTCAAGCCTTTTACGTTGAAAAACGCACAGAATTGCTCAGAGGAAAAAAGAGATTAGTCGTGGATTACAAGCCTCTCAACCTTTTTCTCAGAGATGACAAGTTTTCTGTTCCCAGGCCAAATGTCTTATTCTCTCAACTTCCAGGAGCTACGATCTTCTCCAAATTTGATCTCAAAGGTGCCTTTTGGCAAATTGGTATTCATCTAGATGAAAGATATAAGACAGCATTCTGTCTTCCTAATGCTCAATACCAATGGACTGTTCTCCCTTTTGGTTTAAAAACTGCTCCATCCCTTTTCCAAAAGGCTGTTACCAGAATTTTTCATCCTCTCTTACACTCAGCACTCATCTACATTGATGACATCCTCTTGTTCTCTCCAGATGATACCTCTCACAATCTCCTTCTCCAACAGTTCCATGACATTATTCATCACTATGGTATTATGCTCTCCGAAAAGAAAAGCATAGTTGGAAGGTCTGAAATTGAATTTCTTGGAATGCATATTTCCAACAGCCAATACCGTCCTGGTCCTCATTTGGCTGTCCGATTATTAGACTTCCCCGATTCTGATCTCAGTGTGAAACAAGTTCAACAATTTCTCGGAATCGTCAACTATGTCAGAGACTTTATTCCTCATGTCAGTCATTACACCTCAGTCCTCTCCGCATTACTAAAGAAGCGTCTTCCTCCCTAGGATTCCTCCCACACTGATGCCGTCATCAAATTAAAGGAGATCACTCAATCTCCTCCTGCCCTCATCATCCCTTCTTCGGGCCAACTCATCCTCCAGACTGATGCCGGTGATATTTTCTAGGGAGCCGTTCTCATTGAAGATCGAGTCGGTCAAAGGAAATACTGTGGTCATGCCAGTGGAAAATTCAAAGATGCCAAACAGCATTATCACACTATCTATAAAGAGATTCTTGCTGTCAAATATGGAATCCAAAAGTTGGATTTTCACCTCAGGACAAGAAACTTTATTGTTGAAATGGACAACTCATCCTTCCCAAAGATACTTGATTTCCGTAATAAGATTCCTCCCAATCCTCTCCTTTTGAGACTCAAAGATTGGTTTGCCCGATATGACTTCACTATTCGTCACGTGAAAGGCCATCATAATATAATTGCTAACATGCTCTCTAGACCTTCACTCACCCATCTCATTACACCCACAGGTCATTATCCTCTTATCTTCATGACTTCTCCTGCTGGTCCCTCATCATCTCATGCTGGCCCCTCATCATCTCATGCTGGCCCCTCATCATCCTCACCGGCCATACTTGATTACTCATTCCCACCAAAACTCTTGGCCACGTTGCCACCTGATCATCAACCTTCTCTAAATCAGATCCAGTCCTTCGCCAAGGCCCAACTTCCGGTCTACTTAGCTCACATCAAAAGCCAAGGCTGTCGTCACACCGTCAACAACCTATCCAGACCATTTCTTGACCCGTTCATAATGCCACCTTTCTACTACTTTTCTCCTCAACTCCTTTGGTTCCTCTTGTGTTTATCAGTTCTACATCATCATGCCATCGTCTTCCCACTACAGGCTCTATATGGTAATCTCCATGATCCTTCTCAACGGAACTTTCTATTATGGGTTTTCCTCCAATGGTTCACGTCCTTGACAAACTGGAAAAACGAGCTCACTAAGCTCATGGGACAATATAACATTTGGAAGCTTGATGAAGATTCAGCTGCCTCTGTATGCTGTATATGGATCTTCAATAAGCCCTACAGGTACAATCGCCATAAACGACTTCTTTGGACTGCCAACTCCAGTTATGAATGGCATACCACGTATGACTATCAAAAGATGTATCCACAAATTCTCCAAGTCGGTCTACTCAATTTTCTCTGTGATGTTAATTATGTCCCCACCGATAAAGTTTTCATCCTCCATGATATCCCTAGAGACCCCACTCAAAGCTGGAACCCTTTTCAAGATTCCTACATGATTGACTCTCAGGACCCCTTTGATTTTGCCTGGCCCTGCTTCATCTGTGGAGCCCAAAACTCAGATGATGAAAATCATGCCAACTGTAATCTATCTAGTCCGTAATCTCCACTCAGCCCGAGTTCCAAGACTGTGCTCTTATCCTGTGAAATAATTTGCTTTCACTATTCTACTTTGTTTTATTAGGCCCTACTTGGATGTATTAGGCACTTTTGGCTTTATTAGGCTTTATTTGTTTGTTTTAGTTAACATTTGGCCGATGGCCCTGGTTTGCATTGGTTTACTTTTACTTGTTAGCTGCCACGTTTGTTGGCCTTACTGTGTAATATGTTTGGCTGTATCCAATCTCTCCCTCTATATAAGGAGAGTCCGTCTCTTGTAAAAATCAAGATCTGAAAAATCTAAATAAAAATTTCCTCTTGTGTGTTTTAATCTCATGTCTTGCTAAATATTCTCTCTTCTCCCTTCGAATGCCTATCTCTCATATAAGTAACAGTCTGTAATTATCTCAGTATGCTCTGTGCTTGCCTCTAGTTGAGGATCCTGCACATCAGAAGATGAGATGTTGTTGGCTTTTGGCTTAAGGTCTCTGTCTGTCTCTAGATGGTTGAAAAGTTAGTATCCTGTTTAGGCCGTGGTTAGGCCGCCATTGTGGGGAACACTTTAAAAACCTGATAGAGAGGCACCCAGGGGTACCTGCCACCCGAATGGTATCAGAGCCATGTCTCGAGTCCCTGGAGTCCAGGAAAAGAGTTAGACTGTTATGAGTATTTTAGACTGGTTTAGAAGGAAGAAATTTCTCAAAAATGGCAAACACTACCACTAGTCCCTCTATTGCTTCTCTAGTTCCTAATAGATTATCTTCTTCAATGTCCTTACCTCCTCCTACTATCCAAAGAACCCAGTCCAACAGAATCTAAGATTTAGTAGAATACACCTATATTCTTGCTTCAGCCCAGATTAATGAAACAACCTTCCCTCTGCTCAATCCATACAACATCTTCAAAAGAAACAAATCTCTCGCCACCCGGTTAACTCGTCTTGTCCATACCAGACCACTTCCCATCAAAGAATATGTCTAGTCCACAGGTTTAGATAAATGTTTGATTCCATCCTCTCCCAGTGAACAATAGTCACTCTCACCATTGATCAAAACATGATAGATCAGTGGATCAAATAAGGATACTCCCATCTCCACATAGGTGCTGTCAGAATCATTCTCTCTCTACACGGCCGAAAAGGCTTACCTATCACTGCCAGACTAGCCTTGCTCAACATTATCTACACTCAGTATGAACATGCTGTGATTGGCACTTGCCTATCTACTCTTCATGCTGGAAGCATATCCCTCACATATTATCCCAACTTCAACATTTCTTTAAGGGATCAGAACCTCCACAAATGTCTCAAAATCCAAGTCCAGATCCTTGGTGCGCCTATGCAAGCTAATTCCTATATGGCTACTGTTCATCACCAGCTTGCTTACAGACTCCAAATACTTATATATATAATTTAAAAAACAAAAAAAATATATAGTGCAATAGACTTGTGAATAGACTTGTGAATGAGTACAAATTAATAGTTTAGCTTTTTTTGTGTAAAGATTTTTTTATACCTCTTAAATTAGATATATATATTTTTTTGAAAAGCCAGCGGGGTCCATGGCCCCTGCTGGGCTCTACACTCTTCCGCCCCTGACTAGGTTGTTTGTGACTTGTTTTTCTTTGTTATTCTTTCATTCTTTGCATTTTAAAAACAATGTCTAAACTCCAAATTACATATTAATGAGTATCAAAAAACCCAAATCTGCAATAATTTTTTAGATATACCTAGATTTGTTTGGATTTTCTAAAAATTTGAGTTGAATATACCTGAATTTTATTGGGATCCATTCCCCCCCCTCCTCCCCCATGGCTTCCAAGGAGGAAAAGGATGCAGTTCATCATGATGTACTAATGGTGTCATTCTCTGCTCAAGGTCACATTAATCCACTGCTCAAACTTGGCAAACGCCTTGTCTCTAAAGGCCTCCATGTCACCCTCGCCACCACTGAAGTCGCCCAACACCGCATGTTCAATTCCTTCACCGCCGCCGCCACCACCACCACCACCACAATCAGTTCTGTCTCTGATATCCAACTTGCTTTTTTCTCTGATGGGTTTGACATGGATTATGACCGCAAAGCCAATTTAGATCACTACATGGAAACTCTTGGCACAGTTGGACCCATCAATCTCTCAAAGCTCATTCAACAACATTACCATGACAAGCAGAAGAAACTCTGTTGCATTATTAGCAATCCATTTGTTCCATGGGTTGCTGATGTTGCTATTGAGCATGGAATCGCTTGTGCTATGCTCTGGATTCAACCTTGTTCACTTTTCGCTATTTATTATCGATTTTACAATAATTTGAATCAATTTCCTACCTTGGAAAAACCTGATTTAACTGTTGAGTTGCCAGGTTTACCAATTTTAAACACACAGGATCTTCCTTCATTTGTTCTTCCTTCAAATCCATTTGGCAGCTTCCCCAAATTGTTCATCGAATTGTTCTCAAACATGAAGAAACACAACTGGGTATTAGCCAATTCGTTTTTGGAGTTAGAAAAAGAAGCCATTGATTCAATGTCTGAGCTTTGTCCGATTCGACCTGTTGGCCCTCTAGTCCCTCCTTCACTGCTAGGCCAAGATCATGAAAGCGTTGTTGATGTTGGAATTCAGCTCTGGAAACCTGAAGATTCTTGCTTAGAATGGCTGAACAATCAAGCAGATTCCTCGGTTATTTACGTGTCATTTGGTAGCTTAACAGTATTATCAGCAAAGGAAATGGAAGCCATAGCAACAGCTTTAAAGAACAGTAAACATCCATTTTTATGGGTTGTCAAGAAACCAGAGTTCCCTACAGCTGATAAATCAGGGGAAATTCCGCAAGGGTTTTTCGAAGAAACCGAAAAACAAGGCCTTATAGTGTCATGGTCTCCTCAGACCAAAGTTCTAGCGCACCCAGCCATTGCCTGTTTTATAACTCATTGCGGGTGGAATTCTATGCTCGAGACAATCTCTGCAGGTGTTCTAGTGATCGCATATCCTCAATGGAGCGATCAGCCTACAAATGCAAAGCTTGTGTCCGATGTTTTTAAGATTGGTTCAAGACTTGGAACAAATGAAGATGGTGTTGTCAACAGTGAGGAAGTGGAAAAATGTATCGAAGAGATCATTAATGGGGCAAAGTCTGAAGAGTACAAGAAAAATGCAATGGAACTGAAGCTGGCCGCTAGGGAGGCAGTGGCCGGTGGTGGCTCGTCTGACCGTAATATTCAGCTCTTTGTTGATGAGATTATTGGAAATTAATCTTTTTGAATGAGCGCTCTTACCACCCGGTCATACCTGGTCACATTGAGCGGAGGTAACATGGTTATTGCATGAAAAATTATTATAAGTTTGTTGAATAATTAATGAATCCGTTGCAATTGATAGCATTCACGTTTGTGATGGTTCACATAATGCATGTGATAGTTGAATATTGTTAGAAGAAAACGACTGTACTATTGTTGTATTCTAATAATTGAAGTGCCAATTGTAAATTTGTAATCTGATTTCTCGACTGTTTGCTGAGGGAAAAAGTAAAGTAACACAGTAAGACAAATCTATCAATGTATCATATTTGAACCACACAAAGGTTATCAACAGAAAGATTTCATCCTCTCTACATACATATATATATATATTAAAAAAAAAATCTATTTTTCTTAAGAAAATAAGTTGGGAGCGTTGGTTCTCTTGAAAAGGATGTATCTTGTATCCCAATCACGTGTGGTAGCGATTCAGACCGGTTCAGTTTTTCGCAAAAATTATATTGTCTTGTATATACTTGGTTTCTTTTTTATTTATTTTTTAATTATATTGACTCGCAAAAACGGATTAACTCGATCCGATTCGAACCTGATTTCCAGACTTGATTCGGTTTGATTTAATACGGTTTTTGGTCTAATTAACATTTGTATATATATATTTTTAAGAGTAAAGCTATACAACCCAAATAATTAACCCGGTGAATTATCATCATCACACACAACATTGAATGATATGGTTAATGAAAAAACCACTTGCCACATAATTTGGATTGAAATTTGGGCTAAATTGTTGGATTGTCTAGCATTAGTGTTTTTTAAATGTACAACCCTTTGGGTCGTAAATTGATTTCAGGTTTGATAAAATAATCACATTTTTTTTCTTTATTTCAATAAAATATACAAATGTTATAACATATTTATATAATCCAACAGTATTAAAAAATAGGGAAAATTGCACAAACATCCCATGAGTTTAATCAATATTACACTCAGTTGCAACTTTTATCAAAATTGCACATACTTCCCCTGTTTTTCGTTGACTAATTGTTAATTGACGGTTTGATTAACCTTAAAATTTAAAATGTCTAACTTACCCCTAAATTAATTATTTTATTATAATAATTATTATTTTTGAGAGTTTATTATAATAAAATTAATTAACTAACAAATTTTTTTATTTAAAAAACCTTTTTTAAGAAAAATAAAAACAAATTTATACAATCTTTTCCATGAGAGGGCTGTTGAGACTAGAGACAGGTTAATGAAAAATTGAAATGAAGTACGTACAAGTCCTATATATATATATATATATATTAAATAATTAAGAACAAGAACATCAATATATCCGGCAACACCTATCAAAATCCCAATTCAATCCAGCAAACACCCATCAAAATCCCAAAATATTTATCGTTACAATCTTCTTCTTCTTCACTACCAAGGAATAAAATATCGGTATCTGTATCGATATCGGGCTTCTAAATTTATGGATATTTTGGGGATATTATCGATATCGGTGAATATTTTGTTAAAAATTAAAAAAAAAAAAATGATTAGGGAAAATTGCACAAACATCCCATGAGTTTAATCAATATTACACTCAGCTGCAACTTTTATCAAAATTGCACATACTTCCCCTGTTTTTCGTTGACTAATTGTTAACTGACAGTTTGATTAACCTTAAAATTTAAAATGTCTAATTTACCCCTGAATTAATTATTTTATTATAATAATTATTATTTTTGAGATTTTATTATAATAAAATTAATTAACTAACAAATTTTTTTATTTAAAAAACCTTTTTTAAGAAAAATAAAAACAAATTTATACAGTCTTTTCCATGAGAGGACCGTTGAGACTAGAGACAGGTTAATGAAAAATTGAAATGAAGTACGTACAAGTCCTATATATATATATATATATATATATATATTAAATGATTAAGAACAAGAACATCAATATATCCGGCAACACCTATCAAAATCCCAATTCAATCCAGCAAACACCCATCAAAATCCCAAAATATTTATCGTTACAATCTTCTTCTTCTTCACTACCAAGGAATAAAATATCGGTATCCGTATCGATATCGGGCTTCTAAATTTATGGATATTTTGGAGATATTATCGATATCGGTGAATATTCTGTTAAAATTTTTTTAAAAAAAAAATGATGGATATTTATATCTAAAGTTAGAATTTTTTTTGTAAAATTTTAGGACAAACTTAAACAAGTAATTATACATCAAATGAATCATATTTCAACGATAAATTAGCATAGTTATGAGTTTATTATAAATTATAACATAGATAGAGTTTGTATATAATTTTTAAAATTGAGTATTTAATATAATAATATTTTGTTTCTCTTTTACAATATTATATACAATATAAAGAGATTAAATATTTAATAAAAAAAATTATAGTTAAAAAATATATATAGTTCCATACTTCTAAGATTCTATCTAAATCATAATTCATACGTAAAAATACATTGCATGTCTGAAATTTAAAACCAAAATGAATTCCTTGCTGGTTCAAATACATAAGATACATTTCTATCTTAATTCGAACAATAATTTTCCTAGGAAAACGTGGTTGCATAGTTTTCAAAGTAGTTATTAATATGTCACACGTATGTTGCTTGATCTCTTTCAACTGATCTATGAATTAGGTAGTTTGGATTTACTCAACTTGGTGGATATTGTTGATCTGCATGCATAAGTATTACATATGACATTTGTGGAGAAGGATAATCAAATATATTGCAGCCATCATAACTACCATAATATGGTACATGAGAACCTGACATTGTCTGCGAATCACCCAAAGAACTATTTTATGTGTCTATACTCATTAAGGAGAGAGTCATATTCAAAGAATCTTCATCAATTTGACTTGTTCCTCCATGTTGTCTACCACGATTTTGATCAAAATTACATGTATGAGCATCCCAACCTGCCGCACTAGCATTCCAACCTATTGCACTAACATCCCAACCTCCAGCACGAATATCCCAACTTGTTGCACCAGCATTCCAACCTCCTGCATTAGAATCTCAACCTCTTGCCCCATCCCCATCTTCTCTATCATCTTTTCCTCCACTATTTTCATCTGAGGTATGTTGGTCATCGGAAGAGTTGGTAACAATAACTCCACGATCTACACCAATTTCTTCTCTAATCACTTTTTCAACATTTATTCCCATGTCTCGAGCATGAGAAGCAATATATGGATTAGGATTTCCCTCATCATCATCTAAGGAAGCAGGTCTAATCCAGTTAACAATAGGATTCCTATTATCATCTCCTAATTCAGCAGTTGCTTGAATTAGATCCATAAAATCAATTTCATTTACTTTATCTTTTTCAGCTGCCATATCTCTAAGTTTCAACTTCATATTATAATAACAATAAACAAGTTATTCAAGCTTAGAATAGGCAAGACGGTTCCTTTGTTTTGTGTGGATTAAAGCAAATGTGGACCAATTTCTTTCACATGCAGAAGATGATGAAGTTTGTGACAGTATGCAACTGCTATTGCACGCAATGATGGAGCATAGTTTCCACACACTACCCACCAATCAGCTATAATAAAAATTATTAAGTATTATAAGTATGAATATTATTTCAATGATAATATTATTTATTATTAATATGTACATTTTTGTAATAAAAGTTATATACCTGGTTGCATTTTGCTTCTAGCTGCAATGGCTGCTCGTTCACCAAATTTTTTTCTTCCATCCTTAGAGTATATGAGCTACATTCATGAGATCAATATGTATATAATATATATTAATATGACACAATACTCCCATGCAAAGAATTTATAATATTGGAATTATAAAATTGGTTGTAAATTGTAACTTTTTACCTTATTTCCAAAATTAGCAATTCATGCAGCTTTAGTGTCTAATTGCGCATAGACATTATGTACAGCTTTCAGAAGATCTGAATTATCCCTATTATTGTCTCTATATTGGTACTTTAGGTTCAAATAGTAAGCTAGAAGAAAAAAAAAAGAATAATTTTAGCATAAATACTATACTAAATTTTAATTCACTATAACAAATTAGGTCTACCGCAATACGCAATGTGTGTTGCAAAAACTTTTCGCTACATGCCTTGCCTGTTGTTGTTACACATGTTGCCAAAAGATAATATGCATTTTACAACTTACACCGTGTGTTGTCGTAGATATAATAACAACATGAAACGTGCGTTGTTATAACTAACGACAACGTCTATGTATGTTGTCGTAGATATTTATAACAACGCACCACTTTCGTTTTCAAAAATATTTATGGCAACACGCAATGTACATAAACGCCTACAACAACACTCATTGTGTGTTGATGTAGATAAGTAAACTGTCATGATATGTTAAGCCGTCTGACCACTGCCAGTGTCCGGCGGCCCGCCACCGCCATCCGGTAACCGCCGCCTCCGGCCACACCCACTTCTGATAATAATGACAATAACTTATTGTCATTATTAGGAATTGAACTTGAGACCTCGAGTCAAATGTTGTAAGTCTTTACCACTTGACTACAAGATAAGACTTACAACATTTGATGTGTTAACAATTGAATAATATTTATATATAACCTATATGAGTTGTTAGAAATAAAATAAATAAAAAACTTTGTTAAATAAATTTAAATTTATTCAACTAATCAAAATTCTAATTTCTACGACAGACATATATTAAAAAATATTTATTGAAACTTTTAATAAAATTATATTTTATAAAATATATATAGTCGAATTATTGGTCAATACTCTATGGTCACATTTGGTTACATGGTGGAATGGTAATCTGAATGGTAATGAGAATGAGAATGAGAATGGAAAGGAAAGGAAAGGAAAGGAAAACTAAGTTTTTTGTTTGGTTGGTACTTTAGAATTAGTCTCTGAATCAATATTATTTTGTTTGGTTAACAATGGAATGGAATGGAGTTAACTGTATTTTGACCAAAATACCCCTAATTATAAAACATTCATAATAACATAATATTATGGACAATAATAATAAAATATAAAAGTATATTATATATATATATATATATATAATTATATATTACTTAATATAATAATATAATATATAATATATAATACATATATATATATTATATATATATATATATATAATATATACCCCTAATTATAAAACATTCATAATAACATGATATATTATGGATAATAATAATAAATATTATATATATAATTATATATTATTTAATATAATAATATATTATTTATATATATATAATATAATATATAATAGATTTCTATTGCTGAATTGAATAAAAATAAATAACTAAATATTTAAATAATAAATTTTAGTCAAAATTTTAAGTTTTTTAATGTAGCGTACCCACCCTAATAATTATGTTATTGCTATATATCTATCTATATTGCTACAGTAAACATCCTTTAATAATAGAAATAAAATGATCAAATATTAAATTTTTATTTTTATCTATTTAGATTAAATTAATTAGTATAAAAAAATAATGAGCATTAAAAACACCATATTTTGAAAATGAATATTTAGTTATTTTTAACAACATGCATAATCTAGTTGTAAAAACTTCGAGTTTTGACAACATTAAAACAAAGTATGTTGTTAAAGATAAGTATATGACAACAATAAGATTGGTGTATGTTGCGAAAGACACATTTTTAACAACAAGCAAAGTTGTGCATTGCAGAAGACACATTTTTTAACGATAATATTGTTGAAGAGTTATTGTCGAGATTTTTTGGAACTTTCCATATGTACAAGGGGCCCATTGTTTAGATCTTCACCTCAGGCCTCTAACAAGTCAGGACCGGCATTGGTGTCATGGTCTCCTCAGACCAAAGTTCTAGCGCATCCTGCCATTGCCTATTTTATAACTCATTGCGGGTGGAATTCTATGCTCGAGACGATCTCTACAAGTGTTCCGGTGATCGCATACCCTCAATGGAGCGATTAGCCTACAAATGCGAAGCTTGTGTCCGATGTTTTTAAGATTGGTTCAAGACTTGGAACAAATGAAGATGGTGTTGTCAACAGTAAGGAAGTGGAAAAATGTATCGAAGAGATCATTATTGGGGCAAAGTCTGAAGAGTACAAGAAAAATGCAATGGAACTGAAGATGATAGCTAGGGAGGCAGTGACCGGTGGTGGCTTGTCTGACCGGAATATTCAGCTGTTTGTTGATGAGATTATCGGAAATTAAACTTTTTGAATGAGCGCTCTTACCACCCGGTTATACCCGGTCACATTGAGCAGTGGTAACATGGTTATTCCATGAAAAATTATTATAAGTTTGTTGAATAATTAATGAATCCGTTGCAATTGATAGCACTCACCTTTGTGATGGTTCACATAATGCATGTGATAAATAGTTGAATATGGTTAGAAGAAAACGACTGTACTATTGTTGTATTCTAATAATTGAAGTGCCAATTGTAAAATTGTAATCTAATTTACTAATATATCAGGACAAAGAATGTAGACTTTATATTATGACGAACTAACAGTAGAAATACTATATATATATATATATATATATAGTTAAAAGAAACTATATATTTATTTATATTTAGTTTTATAAATATATATAATATTAATTCGGTTTATTCGATTTTTATTTATTTTTGAATTGGATTGGCTCGTCTTAATATTATTATGGGGTAATTACCCTAGTGGCCATTAACTCTTGCCACCACTATCAAAATGGCCACCAAATGGGGAAATGGATGGAAAATAGCCATTTTTGGCAAACATTGTTACACTAATGGCCATTCCATCCAATTCCATCCAATAAGTGGCATTTTGGTAAATATGAGGATAACATTAATTTATTTTAGATATTTTTTGGAAATCAATTTTTTCTTTTGTTTTTTGAAACAAATAATTATATTTAGTATCTACATATATATACATATAGCATATCTCAAACATATATATATATATATATATATATATATATATATATATATATATATATGTGTGTGTGTGTGTGTGTGTGTGTGTGTGTATATATACATATATATTTCTTTTCAACTTATCTCAAATATATTTTTTAGAATTTTTAGATTTTGTAACCTTAATCTTTTCAAAAAAGAATATATATATCTTTTCAACTTATCTCAAATATGTTTTTTAGAATTTTTTTGATTTTATAGCCTTAATCTTCTCAAAAAAGAAAAAATATATATATATTTCTTTTCAACTTATCACAAATATATTGTTTAGAATTTTTAGATTTTGTAGCCTTAATCTTCTCAAAAAAGAAATACACATATATATATATTTGAGATATGCTATACGTATATACACACTAAATATAATTATTTGTTTCAAAAAACAAAAGAAAAAATTGATTTCCAAAAAACATATAATATAGATTAATTAATGTCATCTTCTTATTTACCAAAATGCCATTCATTGGATGGAATTGGATGGAAATGGATGGAATGACCATTAGTGTAACAATGTTTGCCAAAAATGACCATTTTCCATCCATTTCCCCATTTGGTGGCCATTTTGATAGTGGTGGCAAGAGTTGATGGCCACTAGGGTAATTACCCCTATTATTATTCGACTTGAATACATATTTTTTATTCGATTTAATTTAATTTATCTCCCATCTTAAAATCGTGTCTGCTTCTAATTCCGATAATGTTTTTATTTTCTTGTCTTTGGAAACTAATGAAACACGTGGTGATTATGAATTTCATAAAGATTGTCCCCTCTTTTTTGTCTTTTTATTTATTTTATTTTTTTTTCTTAATATTATATAATTACTTTATTTTATTTAAAATTATTTTTTTCAAGAATAATTATAACTTAGTTTATTTTATTTAGAAAAATACAAATTTATTTCCTTATTATAATTTTACATTAACAAAAAATAATTATGATGATATCAATGTATTTCAAAAAAAGTTTAAAAAATATCAGCTCAATGTGATTTGACTGTGAAGTACGTCTATTCAACTTGGTAAGTCGCCACAACCACATATCACATTGCTTTAAGATAGACCATCTGCATCCTCAAGAGCGATTGATAGTTGATATTAGAAGAAATTACAAAAAGAATCCTCGTGACAAAAACAAAACTACAAGCTCTTAATTGACATTATGGCATTTTGCTTTTGCAACCATCCGTTGAACACATTATATGAGTTAAATTTTACAAATTAAGATATTATAGTATGTTTGTTTTTTCATTTTTTTAGGGTTTATTCAAAATTTATTTTTAGGGTTTTATTATATATAGATAAAATTGTAAATATATGAATTGTAATAGGACATTTATGAAAATTTACTAAAAGACTCTACCATATCACTTTTTCAATAAGATAAAAGCCAATTTTTTTTACTTTTTCTATTAGACATATATATCTTAAAATAAGATATAAGTTGAAAAAATAAACAAATTGATTTATCTTAATTTAAGATATAAGAGACAATAAGTCTTATAGTGGAAAAAACAAACGGCTCCTAACACTCACTCATCATATCTTCTCATTATTTAAAGGGTTATTATATTTTTAGTCCCTGATGTTTGCGTTAATCTGGGTTTAGTCCATAATTTTATGACTTTACTAACTGCAGTCCAATAGTTCTCTGACAATGCCAAATCAAGTCCCTACCGTCCAATTCCATTAAGATTTCGTTGACTTTCGTTAGGTCAACAAGGGCATTATGGGAAATTCCAAAAAACCTTCTAGAAACCTGACTAAAACAAGGGTAGAGACCCTTATGCCCTCCTATTAAATAAAAAATGAAAAAACAAATTAAATTTAAAATTAAAACATATAAAAAACTAATTAAAATAATAATAATAATTATTATTAAATGAATTAAATTAAAAAATTAAAATCTATAAAAAAATAATTTAATATATATTAAATCCATTTAAATTAATAAATTAAATTAAATTAAATAATAAAATATTAATAAATTAAATTAAATTAAATAATTAAAATTAAAAATATTAAAAATTTAATTAAATTAAATAATTAAAAATTAAAAAATCAAACCAGAAATTAAATAATTATTAAATAATTAATTTTAAAAAACAAATAAATATTATTAAATTAAAACAAATCATTTAATATAAAACTAAATAAGAAAATTAAAAACAATTCTAACCTAATTTCTTTCTCTCTCCCCGACACTCTCTCTCTCTTCTTGTTTCTCTTGTTTCTCTTCTTTCTCTTCCTCTCCCACCGGCCACAATCTCGTCTTCTCTTTCTCTCTTCCTGACGCGCTCTCTCTCTCCCCGTTTCTCTTCTTTCTCTTACTCTCCCACCGGCCACCAGTCTCGTCTTCTCTTTCTCTCTCCCTGACGCTCTCTCTCTCTCTCTCTCTCTCTCTCTCTCTCTCTCTCTCCGTTTCTCTTCTCTCTCCCCGGTGGTGGGTATGGGTGATTGGTGAGGGATTTGGTTTCTGGGATTGGATTGGAGGTGGTGGCTGTGGCTAGGTGATTTCGAATTAGGGTGTGGGTTGTGGTTGGTTGATTTTGATTTAGGATAGTGGTTTTGGTTGATTTCAATTTAGGGATTTCGATTGGGATTTCAATTTAGGGAGGTGATTTCGAATTAGGGTGTGGGTTGTGGTTGGTTGATTTCGATTTAGGATAGTAGTTTTGGTTGATTTCAATTTAGGGATTTCAATTTGGGGTGGTAGCGGTGTGATGCGGTCTGGATTCAAATTTGATGGATCCAATTATTATTTCTTTTCAATTTTTGTTGATGATGATGAAAAAAATTGAAAGTTCTAGGTTATGGTTGATGATGAATGGTTGAATTTTTATTGATGATGATGATTCGGTGGTGAATGGTGATGCGGCACTGTTGATGATGATGATGATGAATGGAAATTCTGGGTTCGGTGGGTTCTGGGTTCAATTTTTGTTAATGTTGATCTGGGATGGTGATGGTGGTGGACGTGGATCTGGGTTTGATTTTGCTGATCAAAGTTTGAATTATTATTATTTTTTGTATTTCATGTTTTAATTAGTTTCATTTATTAATCTGATGGATTTGGTGGATCTCCATCGTCCATCTCATGAGATGGACTGTCCGGATCTTTTTTAATTATTTGTAATATTAATTTTTAATTTTTTTTAATATATTCATTTAATAATAATAATAATAATTATTATTATTTAATTAGTTTTTTTATATATTTTAATTAAATACAAAATTACCATATTGCACTTCAACATAAACCTTCATTAAGGGTATTTCGGTCATTGTACCCTCTGACAATACCAGTCCGTTTGTTTTAACAGAAACCCTAACGGAAGGACTGAACTTAGTAAAGTCAGAAAATCATGGACTAAACCCAGATTAACGCAAACGTCAGGGATTAAAAATATAATAACCCTTATTTAAATAGTGTTGACAAGTCACATGCTGATATCAGTTGGATATGAATTTGGATAAATATTTCAAACAATCTAGTATATTTCCTTATATTTCAGTTGAGTTTTTATCAAAGTTAATCCCTCACTTGATATTACAGAATAAGTAATATTAGATAACTCGAAAAATTAGTTTAAAATCATATAAATGATAAGATAAATGACACCATAAGAACAAAAATTGTCATATTATTTATATTGATTGTGGTGATAATTTTTTGATAAATTGTGCCAACATGGGCGTAACTCAGCTGATAGATGGATGAGCTTGAGGCTTGGGGCAAATGACTCACAGGTCAATGATTTGAATCCTACCAATGGCGAAAGCTTTCAGAAAAATACGTGATCCCGAATTAATAGATATTGTCAAAAAAAAAAACAAAAAAAACAAAAAAAAAAACAAAAATTGATGAATTGTGTAACGTTAGGATCACGTAATTTGTTGATCTTTCGTCCAAAAGTCCCCATCATTTTTTTCATTTGGATATTGGTGTACTTAATTGCATCACGTAATGGTTATCAAGGAATCTATCTATTTTGTGGTCCAAAATCATATAAACGATATAATGAATGACACGATAAGAAGAAAAAAAAAAAAAGTCACATTATTTATATTGATTATGGTGTTAATTTTTTGAAATGTGTAACATCAGTATCACGTAATTTGTTGATCTTTAGTCCAAAAGTCCCCATCATTTTTTTTTTTCATTTGGATATTGGTGTAATTGGATCACAAATCTATTTTATGATATAAGAGTGGCCCGAGTAGGTGTGATTTGTTACAAAAAATTATTTGTCAAACTTGAGTGTTGGACCAAGCTATACCCTCTAAATATACATACAAACTCAATTTGATCTGGTTCTATGCTAATCTGAGTTGTGCTGAGTTTTGAAATATATGTCGCGACACGTCATTATTATTAAACAAGGACAAAGAGCTTCTCGATCTTGATTTCAATCCTTATCTTAGCAATAAATTAAGGAAGATACCATCATTAGAAACATTGTATGTAATTAATAGAAACTAATTCTATCATTATAAACAAAAAATATATAATACTAATATATTGAATTGTGGGTTGAATTAGCATGTAAACCTTTCTTCTTCTTATATATATATATTTATCTATTCAATATGAGATTTGTTCTCTTTCCATTACACTAGTGACTCCAACTGAAAATGTTCCGACTATATCCAAAATATACTGTTAATGCTCTTTAATTTGTTTAATTTGCATACAAATTATTAGCAGATAACCATTCAATTAAGACTTAGCTAATTTCAATATCTTCTTCGAGTAGAAGAAAAACAAAGACTAGTTCAATGAATTCCCATCTATAAATAGACTTGTTTTGCCTTGCAACATTTCTCACCCCTCACCAAGGCAACCATACTTGGATAATACACAGCTTAATCACAATGAAAGGTGTTAAGTTTCTTGTAGCTTTTGTTGTCTTGGCTTTGGCTTCCTCATTTGCCTTTGCCTCTGACCCAAGTCCTCTTCAGGACTTCTGTGTAGCCCTTGATGATCACTACAAGAATGGTGGTATGTGCTCTTACTAGTATATTATTTATATATGTATCCTTTTAAGCTTCTTCATGTCTAAGCTTTGCTTTTTAATATAATTAACCTGACCAGGCCAGTCTATATATATTTACATATATCCTGATCAATATGACTCTAATTTACTTGCTTATTTTACGCCTCTACTTTACTTTTCACCCTAGCTTGTTTTGCACGGTTTTCTTAATGACACGTCACTTGTACAAATTTTATCAAATGCACATGTTTAGTATCTCATGAACAATGTATAAATTTGCTTTTCACTGAACTTTTTATATACATAAAAGTTAATTAAGAGATCAGCTCTCTCATTACCGTAAAGAGCTCACTAAAAGAGAAAATAACACACTGTTAGTTAAAATAAAAATAAAGTTGTTATATTTACTCTAAAAAAGAAATAATACATTCTGTGACTAATATTTACTTCTTCCATGCAGTGTTTGTG
The DNA here is from genome assembly GCA_008009225.1 of Acer yangbiense. Lineage (NCBI taxonomy): Eukaryota > Viridiplantae > Streptophyta > Magnoliopsida > Sapindales > Sapindaceae > Acer > Acer yangbiense. Next base: position 43,560,587 of record CM017764.1, on the reverse strand, counting down.
AACGGGAAGTTCTGCAAGGACCCAAAGCTTGTCACACCAGACAACTTCTTTTTTCCAGGGCTCAACAATCCTAAAAATACATCGAATCCGGTTGGCTCCACCGTGAAGAATGTAAATGTAGTCCAAATTCCAGGACTCAATACTCTCGGTATATCCTTAGCCCGCATTGACTACATGCCATATGGCCAAAACCCACCCCACATCCACCCTCGAGCCAGCGAGATCCTATTTGTCCAGGAAGGCACTCTCTATGTTGGTTTTGTGACATCCATCCCTGACAACAGAGTCTTCACCAAAGTCCTAAACAAGGGAGATGTGTTTGTGTTCCCAATTGGGCTCATTCACTTCCAATTCAATATTGGAAAAACCAATGCAGTTGCCTTTGCTAGTCTGAGCAGCCAGAACCCTGGTGTCATCACCATCGCTAATGCCGTTTTTGGGTCTAATCCTCCCATCAATCCTGATGTTCTGGCTAGTGCATTCCAATTGGATCAGAATGTGGTGAAATCTCTTCAGGCTAAGTTCTGGTGGGACAACAATTAGCTAGAGAAATAATTTTAATATGTGAAATGTTGAAGTGAAGTTAATTTGCAGCTTTATTGTTTGAATAATATTGTTTGACGTACATGTTCTACTTCTGATTAAATTATTATGTAATAAATGGATGGTTGCTTTGTGTAACCTCTATCAATCTATTGATCTCTCGCTGTTATGTGATTATGGATAAGTGGTTTGTTGGCTGATTACTTGTCTCCTCTCTTTTGGTCTCTTTGTCACATAATTTCATGCTTGGTCCAAAAATCCAAATAAGTTTCAAGATGAGTCAAGCTCGTTGACCTGGATGCAGAAAGATTATGACAACGCAAATTTGGAATTTTTTTATGTCAATCTCGTTCAATCTTTAGTTCCACTTTTAATTTTTTAAAGTTGAACCAAAGCTAAAATTTTAGATTTAGTTAAATTTTTTTTAATATTAATTTAATAATATTAATTCAAAGCTTTTCAGTCATGGAAGTTTTGGTGAGATCTTTTGTACTCATGTAAGAGTTTTTGGGTTTAAACCTAATTTTCCATGAGATAGTTTACAGTTATGTAGAAGATTTAATGGTTAAGTTCGCATTTATACAAATTAGACACCCACCAAAATTGTCTGATGGGCAGCCTTTTCTTTATCAGTAATGCTACACATCCCACCTAATATCCCACCTAATATCCCACCTTTTTCATCCCACTACATGTGGCATGTGAGGTGTCAAATTGTGAGTGGATACATATTAATGACACCTATCCCATGTATCCACTCACAATTTGACACCTCACATGCCACATGTAGTGGGATGAAAAAGGTGGGATATTAGGTGGGATGTTTAGCATTATTGTTTCTTTATATACTTTTGTTTTTAGTGGAGTTCAAATTTAGAGCATCTCTAATACGAAAGTGACTTGCATATTAATGATCGTTGACATGACAACAATATCAAGAGACTTGCTTCTAATGTGGTATAAAAATAGACTTGATAGACAATCAATTCAAAATTTGGTCTCCAATACTTCTATCTAAAACATAATTTTTTTAATAACGTGTCCATTTTTTTTCCTGTTTTATTTTTTATTTTATTTTCCTACCAAAAATATATAAAAAATTAATGTCAGTTTTAAATGTTTGCTAAGTCAACCTAAAAAATAGCTGTGCAACAGACCGTCTGAAAGTAGACAGTCATGTTAACAATGTCTAATTATTATTTTTTGCTACGTCAGCTTGATGTTGAATATGCACGGTTGCATTGTAGATACAATTATTAATAGAACGTCTATTTATCCTATATGGCATCTTTTTTTTTTTTTACAAGCCACGTTTACATTGGAGATGCTCTTAGTTTTGCAACCTAACTTCACGGTGATGAACCGAACATAAATTTTGATGAATTCAATCCTTTTAGTTTGAAACCAAAATTGCTAAAATCACCGAAATCGTTTTTTTTTTTTAATATAGATTTGTTAATAAAAATTATTGATCTTGTAATTTTTTTTTTCTTATAACTTGATCAAACTAGCTTGTGTGTTTAGCCCAGTTATAACTCAGTTTTGCTACTGCATGTTGATTAAGTCACTGACCGAACCTAAATTTTGTCGTATCCCCGATCATTTCGGTTTGAAACCGAAACCACTGAAAGCATAGAAATTGGATTCTAGCTATTTGTAATAATTGTTATAAATTATTGACTTTGTCAATTTTGTTGCTTATAACTTCTGTATATAATCAAATTAAAACTCAGTTTAGCAACTGAACCAATGGTTGACCGATCGAACCCAAGTTTAGGTGAATTCGATTACTTCAGTTTGCAACCGAAACCGTCGAAACCATCAAAATATGGTTATATTTATAATGCTTGTTAGGAATTATTGACTGTAACTTTTTTTTACTTTTAACTTGATCAAAAAAAAAATCATAATCAAGTTAAAATTCAGTTTCGCAATTTAACCACATGGTAACGGACTGAACTCAAGTTTTGACGAATTCAATCATTTCGGTGTCAAAACAATTTAAATAGGCTTTTATTTGTAATATTTGTTAGGAATTTTTATTTTATTTTTTGTCATTTTTATTGTTTATACCTTGATCAAACTTGTGTGTTTTAGTCGAGTTAAAACACAGTTTCACACTCTAACCAAAGGCTGACAACCAAACCAAAATTTCAATGAATTTGATCATTTCAGTTTGAAACCAAAACAGCTGAAACCTTCAAAATTGGATTCTATTTATAATAATGAGGAAATAGGGGTATATAGCACTTTTTCAAAATGGATTTATGTAACTACAAACACTTTAATAACTCATGTTTTATTAGCACCAAAGTAGGTGATGAGACCAAAATGCCCCAACTTGCAAATTTCTCTCTCTCTCTCTCTCTCTCTCTCTCTCTCTCTCTCTCGTTTGATCATTTCAGTTTGAAACCAAAACAGCTAAAACCTTCAAAATTGGGTTCTATTTATAATAATGAGGAAATAGGGGTATATAGCACTTTTTCAAAATGGATTTATGTAACTACAAACACTTTGATAACTCATGTTTTATTAGCACCAAAGTAGGTGATGAGACCAAAATGCCCCCACTTGCAAATTTTTCTATCTCTCTCTCTCTCTCTCTCTCTCTCTCTCTCTCTCTCTCTCTCTCTCTCTCTCATTGTCTAAAGAATGAACTCGATGAACACTTGCGATTTTGGTTGATGATTCGACGAACGAACTTGGCTAGGTTGACGATTTGACGAACGAACTCAAATTTTTTTGTTGATTTTGTAATATTAATTTCGTTTTCATTGATTTTGAGTTTTTATTGTGATTTTGTTATCGATTTTGATGTGAATTGTGAATTTGTTGAATCTGAATGGGGTTGTTTGAATCATGAATTGGTGGGTTTGGGTTTGGGTTTGTCAAATCGGAGAAGATGAACAGTCCGAAGTTGGGATTTTTTACGTTTATTCGAGACTTAATTGTTCCATTTCGAGACTTATTTGTTCCATTTCGAGACTTATTTATGAATACTCGGGACTTGTTACGCTTATTCGAGACTTAATTTATGAATATCCGAGACTTATTACACTTATTCAAGACTTAATTTATGAAGACTTATTTGCTCCATTTTCGAGACTTATTTTATGAATACCCGAAACTTATTCATGAGTTTTCGAGACTTATTAATGCGTTTCGAGACTTAATTCATGTTTTTTCGAGACTTATTCTGTTCGACCTCCATCAATGGTGAAAGTGACGAGTGACGATTGACGATTGACGAGCGACGACGACGCCGATTGACTCCAAAGATAGTTGTATCTGGAAGATCGAACACCGCTGAGTTTGTTGGCGCCATCAGTTTCGTTAAATTCACAACGAATCGTCATAGATGGGACGATGAAGATTCGATGACGGTTTGGGTTTGGCTTCGGCTTCGTTTCTCTCTCTACACAGCTTGAAAATGTAAACGAATACTTCGGTTACAACAATTGGCACTCGACGAACGTTTTCCCGGTGGTTTTACCGATCAACTCGCCGGTCGGCGGTGGCACCTCCATTGAAGCTCCATCAATGGTGGTTTTTGAAAAAAGAAGAAGAAAGAAAGTGAAGGACTCATAAGAGAAAAGAAAAGAAGCTGAGGGGTATTTTTGTCCAAATTCCATTTTTGGTGCTATTAAAACAAGACTTATTAATGTGGTGCTATTTGCACAAGCCCTCCCCCAAAAAGTGCTATTTAATTTTTGAACCCATTATAATAATTGTAAGGTTTTTATGGTCACTATAAGATTTTTAAAACGCTATTCAATTCAAGTGACTAAACAATTATATGTTATTATTGACCTGATTGGTTGTTAGTTAAACAATTAAATGCAAACATTAATAATAATAATAATGTTCAAGATGAGGTTGGTTTATTGGTAATCCCTTTTCACCATAATTGTGGGTTCGACTCTCTTTTCAATAATAATAATAATTAATGATAATAAAAGCAACAAACAATAACAACAATCATTATAAGAGTGCATAATATCAGATTGCCCAAAAAAAATTATCAAAATTCATGCCCAAATGATGAGGTACGTGAGTTGTCATTCTTGTTAATTATGAGTTTATGTGGTGAGGGATGTGATTTTGACAATTCATATACCACATCATTTGAGCATGAATTTGCCTAAATATTTTAGGCCCCTTAACAGTACTCATAGATATAAACCTATGATAAATCCTTGAAACATAATCAAGTTTAAAGTAATACCTCTAAAAACCAACTACTTACAGATTATGATTTACCACAAGTATTAGATATGATAATTAACGATCATCATTTACTAATAAAATGCAATAAGAGAATTTTTTAGGTTTAAAATTGTTAATTTGTACTAAATATCACAAAATTACATTGACAGGATGAGAATTGTATGTATAAGAGTGTTAAATCAGAAGCAAGTATACAAAATTAGAATGACATGAGATGGTGTCTACAAGTAAATTTACAAATTCTGCAAGTATAATAAATTCAAATCACAAAGTCGATTTTTATGTGATAAGGATGTTTGGCATGTTTTATGTGTGTGGGATACTCATTTCTAATAGTTAAAGTGATATATATATATAGAAAATAAACGATAATAATTGATGGGAAACTTGGTTGACAAGGTTGTTACTAAAATTTTAGTAGCTTTACGCTTTGTTTTTTTTTTTTTTTTTTTTTTTTTTTAACAGCTCAATATACAGGGCAAGCCCCAACAAGGTAGCAGAAGCCTGGCCAAACAAACCGCCGAGAAAAAACACCCCAAAGGCCCCAAAGAAAACAAACAGCCCAATGTTTAATCCCCAGTGGGCCTTCAATATATCCACCCCTATAAATTAAAAAATATAACTTTTTTACAATTCAGTGTTCAATTCAAATTCTCGCAAAAATATATATATATATATATATATATATATATATATATGGGGAACATTTATGAAGCTGATAAATTTTATAAAATACACGGTCATTTTCCGGTACGGGATCCGGTATGAAATTTTCGTACGAGATCTAGGTCTATCACATATGATAAACCATATAAATTGTTTTACACAGTTTATTATATGTGATAAACTTTGATTCAGTATGAAAATTTCATACAAAATTTCGCACTTGATAATTTATATATTTATATATTCACATCACATGGTTTAAATCATCAAAGTTATATTTGTCTTTTCTGATTGATATTTTGATAAATTGAGGACACACACTTCAAATTTTTCAATCAAGTAATCTTTTTTCGAATATGCTTTTATTAAAAGTCATCGATTAAGAATTTAAGATATCAGACATGTACCACCATGAGATTTCTCATCAATCATCATGTCATAAAATACTCGGTTAAAATTACATGGGTCTATATTTTAGTTCATAAAAATTGTTAAAAAAATAGGGATATTATTAATTTCCTCCCTAACGTTTGCATCAACATCGTTTTACCCCCTCTAGTTTCAGAATTAGCCATTCCCCCCTTACCGTTATCTAGCCGTTAAAAAAATGGTTTGACTGTTAAATTTAAGGGTAGATTGGTAAATTGATAAAGGATATGAGATATTTTAATAAAATAATATATTTAAAAATTAAAAAGAATTCTCTCCCTGTCATTTTTCTCTCTCTTTCTCTCCTCTCTCCTCTCTCCTCTCGCCTCTCTCTTATGAATTACAACTCTGCACATTTCTACACTTCTACTTCTGCTGTGTTCATGGCTGCTCTTTGTTTCCCATCAACCATTTTTATTTTTCTTGCCCAATCAAACACAATCATCATCAATATCAAGTACACAAGATTATTTTAGCCATCAATATAAGTTTTTAAAAATAAAAAAAGAACTTTTTTTTTTCTTTTTTCGACAGATCTATGCATCCTTTTGTCCAATCAACACATGATTTTCCTTCCAATTTATATTAGCAATCAATATAAACTTAAAAAAAAAAATACAACTTTTTTTTTTTTTTTCCTTTTTTGACAAATCTGTGCATCCTCTTCTTCTTCAATTTTCTTCCAAACTTTTTTTTTTCTTTGCTAATCATCATCATCAATTTAAAGAACACAAATTTAAGAAGAATCAATCTAAAGAACAAAAACAATAAATAAAATTTATTTTTATGCAAATCTAGGTATCATCTTCAATTTTCTTTAAACTCGTAGAGAACTTTTTTTTTTTTTTTTGGAAAACCCAAATCTCAATATTTTCTTCTTCCAACCATCATCAACATTGTTTTTTTCTTCAAAATCTCATCCTCAAACGAAAACTCGAAATCACCATTGGAGATCTCTACCCACCAAATCAACAAAAATTCTCAAACAAAAACTCAAATCTCCATTATTGCGGAAATCTCCATCGCCCATTTTTTTTTTTTCAAAAAAAAAATATCAATTTGGTTTCCTGGAAAAACCAGATTGGATTACAAGTTTTTTCTTCATCACCATCATCATGGAAACCAAAGAACAAAAGAGACAAATAAAAAAGTTTTAAAAATCAAAACATGAAAAAAAAAAAATGACAGGGCTCAGGAGAGAGATGGTGGTGTCTGGACTCTGGATCGAGTGAGAGAGAGAGAGAGAAAAAAAATGAAAGGAGAGAGAATTCTTTTAATTTTTAAATGGGAAAATATATTATTTTATTAAAATATCTCATTTCTTTTCTCAATTTACCAAACTACCCTTAAACCTAACAGTCAAACCATATTTTTTAACAGCTGGATAACGGTAGAGGAGAAAATGGCTAATTCTGAAACTAAAGGGGGTAAAACGATGTTGATGCAAACGTCAGGGGGGAAATTAATAATATCCCTAAAAAATATTACACTATTACATAAATTCATGATTTTTTTGGAAGAGAGAGGATTCGAACCCGCAATCTCGGGATGCAAGTGTGAAAGGTTTACTACCGGATCAATCCCACCTTGTCACATGTATAATAATTAAAAGGAGATTAAAAATAAATAAATAAATTCATAGATGTTGACACACTAGTACAAAGAATTACCACATCCAACAATTTTAATATTTCACGCTCTCTAATTTAACTGAATTTAAGCTAAATTCGATTAATTAATTGCAATTGATATGTTTTCCATCTGCCAAACATTTTTTTTTTAAAAAAAAATTTCTTTATTAAATTATCTTCTTCTTCTTTTTTGTCCTAAATAAAAATTTGACCGGCCAAACAAAACTTCACTCAACTTTCTCTTTATGAAGGGTTGCTAGGCTTCCAAGTATACAATATTTCAGTCACAGCTTGTTTGAAATGTCGTTTTACAAATTACAACTAATTTCATGCAACCCCTTGTCTTTGTAGTCAACCAAGGACAGCTAGAACTAGGCAACTAGCTTTCTTTCCAATTTGATTAGGAACATATTTTGGTGTACGTCATTGTTAGCTCTAAAGCTTTATTTTATTTTATTTTATTTATTGTTTTTTAAAGTTTGACACCAATTAAGTTAAGTGATGGTAGGGAAAGTGATATTTGCACACTTTGTGTTTTTATAGATAAAATTGAGACTCAAACCCTTATTAAAGATGTGAAAAGGAAGTGTGCAAATTACTTAAGTTATGAGCGGACGTTCTTCTCAATCCAGATATAACAAAAATATAATGAAGTATAATTAAAGTTTCAAAGTGTATAAAAATTGAGCAATGCACCATGCAAGATGTAATACTTTGAATAAATATATTCACATATGTAGGGAAACACATTTTAAGCATTTACACATCAAATGAAGATTTAATTTTAAAATAAACTAGATAATTACTTTTAGAATTACCTTTTTATACTATTGTAAACTATATATATATATATATATATATATATATATATATATATATATATATATATATATATATTAAGAGTAATACTATATCATCCAAAAAAATTAACCAAATATTCAACCCCAATGATTGGCAAGTGAGTTTTCCTCACCATACGAATCATGAGATGATGTGGTGAATTAACAAATCACTTACCACATCATTTGAGTTGGTTTTAGACTAATTTTAATTTTTTTTAGTTGTCTAGCATTAGTGATCGGTTAAATGAAATGTTTCTAGCATTAGTGATCGGTTAAATGAAATGTTTCTTACACACTTATCATATTTAATCAAATAGTTAATTTTTAAAAAAAAAATTATCTAAAAATAACATATTTTTTTAACTAAAATAATAAATATACTATAAATAGTATATAACATAAATTACTTCTTTCGTAATCAAATAGTTAATTATAAATTTTTTAACTAAAAAGAATAAATTTTTTTAACTAAAAATAATAACTATACTATAAATAGTGCATAACATAAATTACTTCTTTCTTAATCAAATAGTTAAGAATACATTTTTTAACTAAAAAGAATAAATATACTATAAATAGTACATAACATAAATTACTTCTTTCTTAATCAAATAGTTAATTATAAATTTTTTAATAACTTAGTTGTTAGATAGACGAGCTTGAGAGTTGAGCAGATAACTCCTAAGTCATCATCTCGAATCCTACCAATGGTAAAAGCTTTAAAAAAAAAATACATGTTCTAAATAGGTGGATAGATAGATACTGTCAATAATAATAATAATAATAATAATAATAATAATGTTATAAATAAAATGAAGAACAATCAAAGAACAGATGAAATAAATAACACTACAAAAAAAAGGGGCTATTGGGACGATGTTTTTTCGTCCCAATAGCCCAAAAATCGTCCCAATAGGTCTATAGGGACGAATAAAATTCGTCCCAAAATATGTCGCCTCAGGTGGGTCGCAATAGGTTCTTTGGGACGAAAATTGAAATTCGTCCCTTAAAATTACCTATAGGGATGATTTTTGTTCGTCCCATTAGATAAATTTTCGTCCCTTTAGATATCCTATAAGGACGATTTTTGTTCATCCCCTTTGACAACCTGTAGAGACGAAATATTTCGTCCCATTAGATAAATTTTCATCCCTTTAGATATCTTATAGGGACGAATTTTAAAAAAATAATATATATATATATTGGTTTTTTACCTTCAAATGACACCCCACCCACGACCCATGCCCATGACCCAACACCCATGCCCACCCACCAACTCGCCCACACAAATCACAAATAATTTGTGTTACCACGGGGTGTTGAATAGGGATGGCAGTTTTACCCCGACCCGCAAGACCCGAACCGAACCCGAACCGCGTGGGTCAGGTATGGGTCCTCTCATTTGGGTCGTGGGTCGGGTCTGGGTCCATAATTTTAGACCCGTTTCAGGTCTAGGTCGGGTCTGGGTCTGGGTCTGGATCTGGTCAAAAAACCGGACCCGAAGCCGTGGACCCGATTGTTTTGATGTTATATATAATTCCCTAAACCTAATTTTATTTTTGATTCTTGTCTTCTTGCTGCCGCAGCTCATTCAAAGAATCTCAAAAACTAACAAATATAATATTTTCTTTGGTGATTTCCGTTTATTCATCATCTATCAAAATCCACCAGTTCACTACTATACCGGCTTGTTGGGGAATTGAAGTCTGGCCTCTCTCCTGTAATTTTCTATGACTTTGTCTGCTAAATTTATACACAGACGAAATTCAAACCTCAATCTCGCCCTAATATCGATAAAGATTATTTGACTAGCTAGCTAGGTAAAATAATGCAATTCTACAAATTCTCGATATATAATTATATATAATATACAAAGCCAATGATCACATAAAGTCCTAGCCACCAGTTAGGGCCATGCAAAGCAAGGCACCTGCATATTTAGAGAACATTGTACTTCAACAAATAAATGATTATCGTTCAAAAACATCTACAATTTTCTCTCTATAGGTACACAACTTTAGCTATAAGCCTTGTTAGGATTCATGAATTATAATTCTTTCTCATTTTCAAACAAATATATATGGTGAACAAACTAAGATTCTCGATGAACTTCCCAAGATTAATATCATTGGGATATATGTCTGCCCGGTCACCAAAATCTAAAGAGTTGTCCATTTTCATGAAACCTTGTTAGGCTTTAATCAAGTGAACATATGTTATTACTTTGTTAGAATTTATTACTTACCACAGTGTCAAAAGCTTAAAATATTAGTCGTTATTGAATAGGTAAAATAAAAATAGAAAGGAAAAACTAAAAAAAATTGAGATTTTAGTATATTAAAGGTGTAGCGGGTCCTCGGGTCTGCGGGTCCATAGGTCTAGACCCGGACCCATGAAATTTCATGGGTCCTCGGGCGGGTCTGGGTCTACTTAAGACCCGAACCCAGACCCGAACCCAAACCCGAAAATTTTCATGGGTCTGGGTCTGGGTCTGGGTCTGGGTCTAGGTCTGGATCCAAATTTTTCTGATGGGTCTGGGTCTGGGTCTAGTAGGACCCGACCCGACCTGAACCCGACCCATTGCCATCCCAATGTTGAACCCAGCTCGCCCACGCCCACCAACCAGCCTTATCCACCTTGCTGCTGCTTTGAATGTGCTAATAAGTGCATAATTTTTATATATAACCTCTACTTGTTATTAAATTTTTATTGATTATTTTTCAATCAAAATTTTATTTGTAGATCGATTCCACTAATTTAAATTATATTTTTGTATGATAAACAAATTGATATTAAAAAACATTTATTATAACATTTAATTAAACTATTTTGTTAAAATAATATATTGTCAGATCAAAGAGTCAATCGTTAGTCGTACTCGGAATTAGACATGACCCTGGTTCCGGTTCTTGATTCGGAAGTGGTTCCGATTTTTGATTTGGAACCAGCGGTTTTGGTTCCAGTTCCGATGATTCGGTTCTTTTTTTTAAAATAATAGAAAATCTCTCAAGATTAATATTTATTGATCCTTATGAAGAACTTATTGGGAAGAAACAAAATTTATCTCGATAGAGAATCACTTTGGACGAACAAAATGATCCATATTGCATCATTTTCTAATTTATATGGTAATTTAATTATTAATCTATCTTTAAGGAAAAAACTTCAAAAAAAAAATCAAGAATTTTCAACAAAATTAATTAATTATTATAATTTTAAATAAAAAGAAAACCTATTGGGATGAAAATAATTTGTCCCAATAGACGTCCTATTGGGATGAAAACAATTCGTCCCTAAAGGTCAACAAAATTAATTAATTATTATAATTATAAACAAAAAGAAAACCTATTGGGACGAAATTTATTTCGTCCCAACAGACTGTCTATTGGGACGAATTATGTATTTCGTCCCAATAAACATCCTATTGGGACGAAAAAAAATTCGTCCCTAAAGGTCAACAAAATTAATTAATTATTATAATTTTAAATAAAAAGAAAACCTATTGGAACGAAATAAATTCGTCCCAATAGGCTGTCTATTGGGACGAATTTTGTATTTCGTCCCAATAGACTTCATATTGGGACAAAAAAAATTCGTCCCTAAAGGTCTTACCACATTGGACAAAATTTGTCCCAATCGTCCCTAAAGGTCTTACCACATTGGACAAAATTTGTCCCAATAGAATGTCTATTGGCATAAATTTTATCCTATGTGGTAAGACCTTTAGGGTCGAACTTTTTTTCGTCACAATAGGACGTCTATTGGGACAAAGTACAAAATTCGTCCCAATAGGCAACCTATTGGGACAAAATTTATTTCGTCCCAATAGACCTCCTATTGGGATGAAAAAAAAGCGTCCCAATAGGTCTTTTTTCTTGTAATGTAAGTAAATAAATAAATGAGATAAGAGAGAGAGTGAAAGGAAGAGAGAGACGAGAGAAAGAGAGAAAGATTAACTCTAATTTTGTATTTGATCACACAACCCTTTTACAATGATATGAGCTTTCTATTTATAGTGATTTTAGATTAGAGCACCACTTGCCCACTTGAAGATTGATTTTGGCTAAGCAACTTGTACGTGTATTATTTAGTGGGTAAGTTAACAAAGGGGTAGGTATGAAACCAATAAGGTGGGCAAGACATCAATTATAACACTTCTTCTTGGATTTCCCACCACTTGTATTTTAATTTACTAGGTAAAACCCAGTGGAATAAAAACCTCGGTAAAAATATATACAATGATCTTCTAGATCTTGTGTTTTGGACGTTTTCAAAAATATCTCGTTAAAAACCTTGTTAGGAAAACTCAATGGGACAAAACCTGATCGAAGGGGAAAAAAAAAAGTATAATGCACATATGTCTAGGATTAATGTTTTCTTCAAAATTTTGTTCACATTTATACTTTGCTAGGAAAAACCTAGTGGGATAAAAACCTTAGGAAAGATATCCATTGATCTATCAGATCAAAGTAATATTTATGATGATCTTCTGGATCAAGGTAACATATATACGATAATTAGCAAGATTAAAGTAATATTTACAATGATCTTTTTTATCAAGACAACATATATACGATGATCTACTAGATCAATATAATATTTATTATGATCTTTACGAATCAAATGATTTTTTGGTGTGCTTAGAGAATTGTCTCATTAAAAACCTGATCAGGAAAACCAAATGGGACAAAACATAATCAAAGGAAAAAGAGTACAACGCACATATGCCCCAATATAATTAATATACTTCATTTGATATGCTTCTCCTGATGGAACGCTCCCCCTGATAAAAATTCTTTTGAAGCAATCTTCTCAAACTAACGCATACAGATGTTTATTTCATAAATGAAATAATATCATAAATGATTGGAGTGAGTATAAGCAAAGACTTGCTTTATGAAGCATTAGTTAAATTGTTCAAGACCAAGTATCTTTTCACTATTTTCTATTGGTTGGAATGGATCTTTCTTAGGATCAAGAGTCCTAACAACCATATGATTACTTAATAGATGATCAATATCCATATGAAATCTTTTCAGAATCTTTTCAACATATTCTGATTAATGGACAAGCATTCAATTTGATCTATGCTCGATCTTCACGTCGAGACAATATTTTCTTTCTCATGTCTGTCATTTCAAATTCATTTATCAAATATTCAGTAGTTTTCAAGAGCTCTTCATGAGTTTCAGTTAAACTTATGTCATCAACATATGATGTGATTATAGCAAATATGGATTTTGATTTCTTTATGAAGACACATGGGTGTATAATATAATTATTATACCCCTGTTTTATCAAATATTCACCATGACGATTATACCACATCAGTCCAGATTATTTTTAATCCATATAAGGATTTTTGTAGGTTTATCAAATACAGACTACGAGATCTCGATTTATATGCTTATAGCATTTTAAATCCTTCATGAATTATAAATATATGCATTGAGTGAACCGTAGAGATAAATAATTACTACGTCTAGAAGACGTATTTCAAGCCTTCTAAAAGCATCCAAATTTATCAAAAATTCAGAACGTAATCGTATTTATCACTAGTGAATACCAAGTTTCTATGAGAAACCTTGTACTACGAGTCATGTCTCATATCTCACGATATCGTTTTTCTTATTATGTTTCCGTAGAAAGACTCATTAGTATCCAACTAGTTTGACATCTCCAGGTGTCTGGAGTACTATTGGTCTAAATACTTTATGTTTGGTTTATGAAGTCAATTCTTCTTGAATTGCTTCTTTTCATTGAGGCCAGTCATGCCTTTTATCTACAATCATTGATATTATGAATATCATAATTATCATTTATAATTTCAGTAGCTACTGTGTATAAAAATACATCATCAATGATTGTCTCCTTAAGATTCCACATTTTTTCATATGATTTATAAAAATTTTCTCTATTTCTATATTATTGTATCTCTATTGAGATTTCTTTCATTTCAATGGATTTAGTCACTTCATGGACTTGTATGATTTATAGAAATTTACTCAATTTCTATATTCTTGTATCACTATTGAGATCTCTTCTATTTCAATGGATTTAGTCACTTCACGGACTTGTGTCTTTTTAGATATATCAGACTCTTATATAGTTGATTTAAAGAAAGTGGATTTATTCATAACTCGAGTTTTTTTTACATAAGGATCTTGATAACAATACCTTTTAAAAAAAAATCACAAGCTTATGATATGCATTAGATGATTTATTTGTTGCCCTTTGCTCTGATCGTTCTTCAAGAACAATCACCCGACTAGGGTTTATGAGATGACAACTTATAAAATCTTGTTACCTTTAATATATCACGTAACAAATTAATAATCTTCTGATGATTAATTATCTTTCATATTTGAGCGATACAAATATTGAAATGAGACACATTTATATATATATACGGAATTTGTATATCTATTTTGTATAAGAGTAACTTTTCATTTACTCTTCTCTTCTAGAGCAACTTTCTGTTAACCCAAAATTGTCACCGGGGTGCAATTTCTAATTAACGGTATATGAGGGAACCCGGATCGGGATAGATCTGGGCTAGCGGGATACCTAGTAGCACAATACGCCGCTGGTTCCTATAGATCGACTAAGCGTGTAGTACAATAGTAGCAAGATAAGAAGGATTCTGATATATAGTAGAAGGTGGACTGGCCTAGGGGAAAAAACATCACGTAGGATCATATGCTGAAAAACCCCTAGGTAGTATCCGGTGGAGAGAGATCTTTTATATATTTATGAATATGGCGTGCTCCGGAGAGCTTATATAAGTAGGAGAATAACACAACATAAGTGCTCCAGAGAGCTTACAATAATAGGCGGGCTAGGCCCTTTTCTCTAATCAGTAGAAAAGAAGAAGAAGCAGAAGATGATCCCGGTTGGGGAAGAAGCCGTAGGTCTTTTTTCGGAGAAGCCGGGCCCCCTCTCAATAGAGAGCTTTGTCATATTTATAGGTCCTAATTCTTGTTGCCCACTCCATCAATTTAGTCAATCAATCCACAATTATAGGAACACTGATTTGGCATTGATTGAGTTGAATATTCTCTCATTAATGGCATTGTGAATGGCCATTAAAGAGTTGACTATCTTCATTAATACGGTTGATTATCTCCATTAATAGGGTTGACTATCTCCATTAATACGGTTGATTATCTCCATTAATAGGGTTGACTATCTCTATTAATGGCGTTGTGAATGGCCGGAAAGGTCAACCTTCCTTGTATTTGAATGCTGGCGCATACTGTCCTTCTTGTAGCATGGTTTTGGTCTTCCTTGGTAATCTGACAGACAGTGTATTAAGATCTCCCTTGTTGACGCCTTCTATGTTAGGTGGTTGGGAGGTGCTTGGAGGATCGGTTTGGGCACGAAACATGATACGGGGTATCAAGTGCGGAGCACCGAGTACCAGATGTGGGATACCGGGTACCATGTACGGGATACTGGGTACCAGGTGTGGAGTACTGAGTACCAGGTGCGGGATACCGGGTACCAGGTGCAGGGTATTAAGTACTAAGTGCGGGGTACCGGGTACCAAGTACGGGGTGTGGGGTACCAAGCGCGGGGTACTGGGTACCAGGATACCAATGTGGCGCGACATCAAGATACTGTGTATCATGGATCATACGGCAGCGGGGTACCAAGATAGTGTGGTAGCGGGATCCTCAGGATCCTGGGTTCATTCTTTCATCAATCAAACGACTTTGACATGGATGGAAAATTCTTCTTTGGACCTTTGCCAAAAAAGGTGGTTAACAGAAGTCCCCTCTGACTTGAACACCGGTACCTAGTTGGGGTTGGAGTCAGGATCCGAAATGCATGAAGAATTTTTCTCCTTCTTTCTTACTAGTAATCTTCACTTGAAACGAAAATCGTTCCTAGCACATTTGGCTTAGGCGAACCAAGGTACTAGATATTCCAACATCAAAAGTCTTGATGCTTAGGCGAGAAAGTCCTGGTGGGTAACTAAGGCCACTTAAGCATTAGTTCATCATATGGCGAATCTGTGGCATTAGATATCCTGATAAGCGATCCTGATCCTTAGGCGATCTGTCATAGAGAGGGGTATTCTCTGTCCGAGGATTCAAGAGTGCAGTATAGGCTCTCTTGGTCTTCCATTTGGTGAATCTTCGGCACCAGGCATCCTATTGGGGGATCCTGGTCCTTAGGCGATATGTCCTGGAGAGGGGTATTCTCTGTCCGAGGCTTCAGGAGTGCAGTATAGGCTCTCCTGGTCTTCTGTTTGGTGAATCTTCGGCACCAGGCATCCTATTGGGGGATCCTGGTCCTTAGGCGATATGTCCTGGAGGGGGGTATTCCTCGACCGAGGCTTCAGGATTGCCGTATAGGCTCTCCTGGTTTGGAGGATGACTCCGCATCCTTAGTCTGGCTGGCAACTATACCATTTAAGCACTTGTGCACCAAATCCTTCCTGGAGGAAGGTATTCCCCGACCAAGGCAGCAGGAATGCCATATGGCTTTTCCTAGTCTTAAGGCGATCAGTAATGGAGATCCTCCTAGAGGGGTTGACCCAATCCAGGGCATCAGGAGTGCTATGTAACCTTCCTGGTCTTGATTCAGTAATGGAGATCCTCCTAGAGGGGTTAACCAGGTCCAAGGCATCATGAGTGTTATATAACCCTCCTGGCTCATTATGGCGATCCTCCTAGAGGGGTTAACCCATTCTAGGGCATCAGGAGTGTTGTATAACCCTCCTGGCTCGTTATGGCGGTCCTTTTGGAGGGGTTAACCCGGTCCAGGGCATCAGAAGTGTTATATAACCCTCCTGGCTCATTATGGCGGTCCTCCTGGAGGGGTTAACGCGGTCCAGGGCATCAAGAGTGTTGTATAACCCTCCTGGCTCGTTATGGCGATCCTCCTAGAGGGGTTATCCCGATCCAGGGCATCAGGTATTTCTACATAAGAAATCCCGGTCTTCTGGCGCTTTTATCATAGATCGGTAACCCAGTCAAATCTCTGAATGTAGGGGTCATCATCCCTTCTTTGGGGATTGCGAGAGAGAATGGTGAGTTTTTAGCTCCCAAGTATTATAGCTAGTTTAAGGGCTTGCTCGGGGTAGATGAGAGTCTTCAACAATCACAATGGGCATGTGATCCTTCCGGAACGATCTGGGACCTCGGTTATTCACTGGGGCGTTGAGTTACTCGGTAAAAGAAAGAAGGAACTATTAGTCCTCCTCTGATGGTGCGGGTCCAGGGGCGTGCTTGAGATCCTAGAAGTCCCCTGTAACTGAAATGAGGCTCTGGACCCTACTCGGATGAATCAGAATCTAGGTGGTTCACTTAGGCGTTGAAAGGCTCGGTACAAAAATGAGAAGCCTTCTACATTATACTGGTCTAGAGGCTTGCTAGGTCATCAAGAAGTACTGCCCAACTGAAATGAGGCTCTGGACTCCACTCGGACAAATTAGGATCGTATGTGGCTCAATTGGGCGTTGTCCAGCCTGGTACAAAAGTGAGGAGCCTTCTATATTATACTGGTCCAGAGGTTTGATAAGTCATCAAGAAGTACCCAGCAACTGAAACAAGGCTCTAGACTTCACTCAGACAAATCAGGAACGTATGTGGCTCACTTGGGCGTTGTCCGGCCCTGTACAAAAGTGAGGAGCCACTTTCACGATGCTGGTCCAGAGGCTTGCTAGGGCATCAAGAAGTACCCTGCAACTGAGATGAGGCTCTGGACTCTACTCGGACAAATCGGGATCGTAGGTGGTTCACTTGGGCGTTGTCCGGCCCGGTACAAAAGTGAGGAGCCTTTTACATTATGCTGGTCTAGAGGCTTGCTAGGGCATCAAGAAGTACCCAACAGCTAAAATAAGGCTCTGGACTCCACTTGGACGAATCGAGATCGTAGGTGGCTCACTTAGGCGTTGTCCGGCCTGGTACGAAAGTGAGGAGCCTCCTACATTATGCTGGTCCAGAGGCTTGCTAGGTCCTCAAGAAGTACCCAGCAACTGAAACGAGACTTTGAACCCCACTTGGGCGAATCAGGATCGTAAGTGGCTCACTTGGGCATTGTCCGGCCCGGTACAAAATTGAGGAGCCTCCTACATTATGCTGGTCCAGAGGCTTGCTAAAGCATCAAGAAGTACCCAACAACTGAAACAAGGCTCTGGACTCCACTCAGACAAATCGGGATAGTAGGTTGCTCACTTGGGCGTTGTCCGGCCCGATACAAAAGTGAGGAGCCTCCTACATTATGCTGGTCCAGAGGCTTGCTAGGTTATCAAGAAGTACCTAGAAGCTGAAATGAGGCTCTAGACTCCACTCGGACGAACTGGAACCTAGGAGGTTCACTTGGGCGTTGATGGGCCCGGTACAAAAGTGAGGAGCCTCATACATGATGCTGGTCCAGAGGCTTGCGAAGGCATCAAGAAGTACCCAACAGCTGAAATAAGGCTCTGGACTCCACTCGGATGAATCGGGATCGTAGGTGGCTCACTTAGGCGTTGTCCGGCCTGGTATGAAAGTGAGGAGCCTCCTACATTATGCTGGTCCAAAGGCTTGCTAGGTCATCAAGAAGTACCCAGCAATTGAAACGAGACTCTGAACTCCACTCGGGCGAATCAGGATCGTAAGTGGCTCACTTGGGCATTGTCCGGCCCGGTACAAAAGTGAGAAGCCTCATACATGATGCTGGTCCAGAGGCTTGTGAAGGCATCAAGAAGTACCCAACAGCTGAAATAAGGCTTTGGACTCCACTCGGATGAATCGGGATCGTAGGTGGCTCACTTAGGCGTTGTCCGGTCTGGTACGAAAGTGAAGAGCCTCCTACATTGTGCTGGTCCAGAGGCTTGCTAGGTCATCAAGAAGTACCCAGCAACTGAAACGAGACTCTGAACTCCACTCGGGCAAATCAGGATCGTAAGTGGCTCACTTGGGCATTGTCCGGCCCGGTACAAAAGTGAGGAGCCTCATACATGATGCTTGTCCAGAGGCTTGTGAAGGCATCAAGAAGTACCCAACAGCTGAAATAAGGCTCTGGACTCCATTCGGACGAATCGGGATCGTAGGTGGCTCACTTAGGCGTTGTCCGGCCTGGTACGAAAGTGAGGAGCCTCCTACATTATGCTGGTCCAGAGGCTTGCTAGGTCATCAAGAAGTACCCAGCAACTGAAACGAGGTTCTGAACTCCACTCGGATGAATCGGAACCTAGGAGGCTTACTTGGGCGTTGAGGGGCCTGGTACAAAAGAGAGGAGCCTCCTACATGATACTAGTCCAGAGGCTTGCTAAGTCATCAAGAAGTACCCAACAGCTTAAATAAGGCTCTGGACTCCACTCAAATGAATCGGGATCGTAGGTGGCTCACTTAGGCGTTGTCCGGCCTAGTACAAAAATGAGGAGCCTCCTACATTATACTGGTCCAGAGGCTTGCTAGGTTATCAAGAAGTACCCAGCAACTGAAACGAGACTCTAAACTCTACTCGGGCGAATCAGGTCGTAGGTGGCTCACTTGGGCGTTGTCCGGCCCGGTACAAAATGAGAGGAGCCACCGATATGGTACTGGTCCAGAAGCATGTAGAAGTCCCCAGCAATTGAAATGAGACTCTGGACCCCGCTGAAAAGAATCGAAACAATAGTGGCTCACTCGGGTGTTGTTAGGCCTCGATACAAAGGGTGAGGAGCCACTGGTCTTCTACTGGTCGTGCTACTCCTAGTGCTCACAGAGGCAGCCTGCAATGCTTTATTTCCAAAATCCCGTGTAGAAATTCTAGGCTGACCTTTTGGTAGTAAACTTGCCATAACTCATTCTAGAAAACTTAAAATTGCAAACCGTAAAATTTTACGGAAAGCTAACTTCCGTACCTTTCCAACCATATAAGACTCGAAACCTGGTTCCCTCTGAGATGATACAGTTTAATTCTTGAAGTTGACCCATCAGCAGCAGAAATTCTGGGCTGACCTTTAGGTAGTAAAATGGTCATAACTCATTCTAGAAAACTCGACATTGCAAACCATAAAATTCCATGGAAAGCTAACTTCCGTATCTTTCCAACCATATAAGACTCGAAATCTGGTTCCTTCTGAGATGATACAGTTTAATTCTTGAAGTTGACCCATCAGCAGCAGAAATTTTGGGCTGACCTTTAGGTAGTAAAATGGTCATAACTCTTTCTAGAAAACTTGAAATTACGAACCGTAAAATTCTACGGAAAGCTAACTTCCGTATCTTTCCAACCATATAAGACTCGAAACTCGGTTCCTTCTGAGATGATACAATTTAATTCTTGAAGTTGACCCATCAGCGGATGCGGCATTCTCAGGTTTGATCGAAAATCATCCAAATTGCTTCCAATTATCCCCTAGGACTTGAATAGCTGAGAACTAGGTGCGTTTGAAGAGTGGATCCAGTGACATGAGGGGATCCATATGTGTGAGTGCAATTCTGGTAGATCAACTGGGTAGGAGCTCTACCGGTACCGGAGTAAATCTACTGTAAGGAAGCAGGATTGGTGCAACTCTGCTGCATAGGAGCTCTAAGAGTACCGGGGTGGATCTGCTGGATAGGAGATATACTGGTAGTGGAGCAAATCTTCTGTAAGGAAGCAGGAGAGGTACAACTCTACTGCATAGGAGCTTTAGGTGTACGGGGTGGATCTGCTAGATATGAGATCTACCGGTAGCAGAGCGGCTGTAGAGGAGCTCTACAAGTATATGAGCAGACTTGCTGCGTCGGGCAGCATAGGATACCGGCTCCACTAGGAGCCCCATACATCATATTTGCTCCACATCAAACAAAAGTCGTCAAATGACAAAGTGAGCACCATTCGTGGTGCACATACAGCCTATACAAATATGGATAATGGGTATACCACATGAATAATATGCCATGAATAATGAATCAATCACTTCAATAATGGAAGGTTGAGCTTGCATGGCAATAAATAAATTAGATCCTATAGATCTACATCATGATGCACTTCATACGTTCAACACATTTAAGGTGAAATATCAACCAATTATAATAGGCGTTCATTTAGTTCACATGATCCATGCAAACTTTTTATAAAATCACACTAGTAATAAAGGAACTAGTAGGGTGAAATAAAGTATCATGGCAACATGACATCATGGCATAAGCATGTAGTGAACATATTAGTGGAATGCGTTAAAACACATGTATAGCGATTATATGTAAGAGATAAAGAAACATACGCTCATGTAGAGACAAAGAAGCCACGTTGGTCAAGTGATTTCCCACAGACGGCGCCAAAGTGTTAACCCAAAATTATCACCGGGGTGCAATTTCTAATTAACGGTATATGAGGGAACCCGGATCGGGATAGATCTGGGCTAGCGGGATACCTAGTAGCACAATACCCGGCTGGTTCCTATAGATCGACCAAGCGTGTAGTACAATAGTAGCAAGATAAGAATGATTCTGATATATAGTAGAAGGTGGATTGGCCTAGGGGGAAAAAGCATCACGTATGATCATATGCTGAAAAACCCCTAGGTAGTATCCGGTGGAGAGAGATCTTTTATATATTTATGAATATGGTGTGCTCCGGAGAGCTTATATAAGTAGGAGAATAACACAACATAAGTGCTCTAGAGAGCTTACAATAATAGGCGGGCTAGGCCCTTTTCTCTAATCAGTAGAAAAGAAGAAGAAGCAGAAGATGATCCCGGTTGGGGAAGAAGCCGTAGGTCTTTTTTCGGAGAAGCTGGGCCCCCTCTCAATAGAGAGCTTTGTCATATTTATAGGTCCTAATTCTTGTTGCCCACTCCATCAATTTAGTCAATCAATCCACAATTATAGGAACACTGAGTTGGCATTGATTGAGTTGAATATTCTCTCATTAATGGCATTGTGAATGGCCATTAAAGAGTTGACTATCTTCATTAATACAGTTGATTATCTTCATTAATAGGGTTGACTATCTCCATTAATACGGTTGATTATCTCAATTAATAGGGTTGACTATCTCCATTAATGGCATTGTGAATGGCCGGAAAGGTCAACCTTCCTTGTATTTGAATGCTGGCGCATACTGTCCTTCTTGTAGCATGGTTCTGGTCTTCCTTGGTAACCTGACAGACAGTGTATTAAGACCTCCCTTGTTGACGCCTTCTATGTTAGGTGGTTGGGAGGTGCTTGGAGGATCAGTTTGGGTAGGAAACATGATACGGGGTATCGAGTGCGGAGCACCGAGTACCAGATGCGGGATACCGGGTACCAGGTGCGGGATACCGGGTACCAGGTGCGGGGTACTGAGTACCAGGTGCGGGATACCGGGTACCAGGTACAGGATACCAGATACCAGGTACCAGGTGCGGGGTACTGAGTACTAAGTGCGGGGTACTGGGTACCAAGTACGGGGTGTGGGCTACCAAGCGCGGGGTACTGGGTACCAGGATACCAATGTGGCGCGACATCAAGATACTTTGTATCATGGATCATGCGGTAACGGGGTACCAAGATAGTGTGGTAGTGGGATCCTCAGGATCCTGGGTTCATTCTTTCATCAATCAAACGACTTTGACATGGATGGAAAATTCTTCTTTGGACCCTTGCCAAAAAAGGTGGTTAACACTTTCCATTTGGAAATTAATCAGTATAAGAATATGCAGATTGTGCGTAAAAATATAAACTATTAAAAGTTTAAATGATCTAATAGAAGATTAATCAAAATCAACATTAATCGCATAATGATATAGAAGTCTTATCTTAGATCATGCTAGAGATGCAATAAGGTTATATACAACATAATCAAATATCTTAAAAAGTGAGCAAGTCCCTATATAGAAATTGGTAACTGTATCGAAATAATAAAGTTCTCGCAATTACCTAAAGACGTTTGATAAGTGATTCCCCTGATCCATTCTGATTATGAGTATATCTGAAAACTAGATGTTGAACATCAACTCCAACTGCTTTGCAATATTCATCAAATATCTTGTACGTAAATTCACTAATATTATTAGGGTGCATTGACTTGATTGGATAATTTGAAAATTATGCATGATCGTACCAAAATTGTGATATATTTTGGCCATCAATTCCATATCCTTTGTCTCGTTTTTGAGTGTTTTTCATGTCTCATTTGCTCTTTTGTAATGATTACAGGCAATTGGTGTAACCTAAGTAAATATGATCTCCACCAGACATACGCAAAGCTTTAGCTAGTACACGAAAGTGTATACCATGATTCTTCTGTCTATCAATAACTGCATGCATTGCACAATAGATGTGAAGAAGTAGACTGTTATCTCGGCAATAATGAGCCAAGCTAGTATTTGCGGTGAATCCCCCTGTTAAGTAGTCATGCATTATGATAGGAACTCCCAACTCTCTAGCAAATACTGCCCTTTTTATCATATTTTCGCATATACCTGCAGTAGCATTCAAGTAATGACCTTTGATTTCACCAGTTGCTACCTGTGATTTATAAATAGCTTCTGCACAAAACAAGAAACGGTATCTCCAACGCATAAATGGTTGGGAGTTTACTTTCTCATCATCTTGGGGACTAAACAAGAACAAGAGGTATCCACTGATTCTGGTATTGGGAATGGAAAGCGTGAGTTTTGGACGTGAAACCACCAAAGAAAGCAAGGATGAAGACCCTAGTGCGCGGGTACCTACCATCGCACTTCTTGCCAAAGATCTTTGTTGGTCCACACCAGCGAACCGAAAGCCCAAAGTCCAGCATCTACCCAGATGGCTAGTAGTGCGCCGGTACACACTAGTGAACCTACTAGCACACCGGAAGCCCTGGGTCATGCATTTGCTCAGATGGCTAGTAGTGCACCGGTATACACCAGCGCACTACCCGCACACTTCGCGCATCAGAATTGCATGCATTAGCTTTTCCGGCCTATTTTCGAGAATCATATATATACTTTAATCACTGATTCTAACCATACGCCCCACACTTACATTTTCTGATATATTTCATCATCTAGATCTAGGGAATATACTCTATCACATTCAAACACATTCACATTCATTTCATTACCAAATCTCATCACCAAGATCCATCCTACACCATTTTCTTCATCTCTTTTCACCACAGGTTGAATTCACACTCAAGGAACTCAAGATCCTACACATTGAAGAAGGAGAGGAACTAGAAGACTTGAGGAGATCACAATATACCAATGGGTTTCTTCTTATCTCTTGTTTCTTTAATTCATCTTTGTATTTGTGTCATGAGTAGCTAATCCCCTTTGTAGGAGTTGATGTAATTACACATGGATTGTGGGTGATGGCCATTTATTGAAATATTTGATTAATTAGTTCCATTCATTGATTTTAATGTATTTTATTATCTCTTTGGATTGGGTAGAAATACCAACTCTCAACTCATAGATTGATAGTCAAATTAATTTGATGTTTTAAATTGCATTGATCCCCCTTTTGGTTTGAGTAGGAATACCAACTCTCAAATCAAGTTGGGATTATAGATCTCTTTTGATTGAGTAGAAATATCAACTCTCAATTTGAGTAGAGATACTCACATTTAGGTGACTAAGCAAGCTATTTTGAATGGGAGGGATGTGTTAAGAAAATACCAATTCGACACATCTCGGCTAAAAAGAGGTAGAGGTGGATTGAGAAAATACCAATCCAAGCCATCTTTACTATCTTTAATCTATCTATGTGTAAAGGCAAATTCTCCCATAAACCGACCATTGTAGTTGTGTAATAGAGAATTTAGGGATTAAGCATGTTCTTTTACAAACCAACCATTGTAGTTTAGGGATGGCAATGGGGCAAGTTTGGGGTGGGGTGACTCTCCCTACACCCCGCCCCATTTATTTTTTGAAATCCCATCCTCACATAAAACCCCACAATATATGGAGCGGGGCGAGGTATGTTTTACCCATCCCCACCCATTTACCCCATTTAACCCATTTATCAAAATTATTTATTAAAATAATAAATATATATCTTAATGAATATGATATAATATATAAGTAATTCCAAACAATTATTGAAAATCATCTCATAAACATAAAAAAAAAAATAATAAAAAAAAAACATAAATCTCACAACTAAACAAATAAATTCAATAATTTTTAAACATAACATCCAAAAAAAAAAAAAAAGATTTTATTTTAAGCAGGGCGGGGCGGGGCGGGTATTATAAAACTCATCCCCGCCTCATTCCCATTGTGGGTTTTACTATCTATCCCAATCCTCGTCCCATCCCCATCCCCATCAAATTGAAACCCATACCCACCCCATAAGTGCGGGTCCCCACAGGGCCCTATACCCGCGGGTTATTTTGCCATCCCTATTGTAGTTGTGTAGTGGGAATCTACACTACAAAAAAAAAAGTCTATTAGTGACGAACTATTTCCGACGGCCATTTCAGTGCCGTCGGAAATTAGTAAAAATATGATACCACATTTCCGAAATTTATAACACTACACAAAAAATGTGACTTGTAGGTCAATATTTTAAATGTATCACTATATGTGTTAAATGTATCCAAAATTCACTGTCAACAAGAACTCTAATAATTTTAATAAAATATTATTTTAAAAAACAATATCTCAATAGTATACAAAAAAAAAATATTTACTGTAATTACATAGTATACAAACATATCAATAGCTTATATATAAATAATATGCAAAACATATCAGATATAAGGTTATAGCAAAATGGTAAGGGAAACCCTTACTGCCATCCAAGTCAAGGGTTCAAGCCACATGAATTTCAAGGATTTATAGTGCCACATGCTGGGTGACATGGCGACTATCAAGTCGAGTCACGCTATTTTTTTAATAATTCGACTATTTCCGACGGCAATAAGCCGTCGGAAATAGTGGTAAAGCTGTCGGAAATAAAAGTAATTTTGACCACCTTGAATTACTATTTCCAACAGTATTTTCATTATTTCCGATGGCCATGGCCGTCGGAAATCGTAGTATTTGTGACAACTCGTCAGTGAATAGTTATTTCTGACAAGCATATATTCGACGGCCTCCGACGGCCTTTTCCTGTCGAAAAAGCGTATTTCTGACGACAAATGGCCTTTTCCGACTGCATTTAGCCTTCAGAAAAGACCATTTTTTTTTGTAGTGCTAGTGTTTGAGTGAACTCTCTCATAAACCGACCATTGTTGTTGTGTAGTAGAGGGTTATCTCAATCACACTTAATCCACATTCGAAAGGGTAGATTTGACCCTAGTTGATCAAATTGTTCTTAATTAGATAAAATGATTCTCCCACTATTTGTGTTGTGATTGTGTCAACTCTCGCATTTCATCTCATAATCTTTCACACCACTTCTTATTATCTTAGTTGCATTTTAGTTAGTTAATTGCTATTTGCATTAATTCCAACAAATCATCACATTTTACTTTGAATGCACTTTGATTGCTAGAGCCTATTTTAATCATGGTCAAACCACCGATCCTTGTGGAACGATACCCACTAGCCACTTACTTGTTTTGAAAGCATTTTTTAGCACCACTTGGGATTTATAAATATTTTTTACGGACGTTTTTAAACGGCAAAAACCCTTTCGTCAATGCCCCAAAAATTGATAATCTGTGCTAGTAATATGAAGATGTTTGATAATAAACAAACATGTGATCATCTCGAAGATGCATCAATTAGAACCATAAAATAATAAAATGGTTCATTTGGTGGATGAATATGTCCACATACATCCCCTTGAATGATGGGGATTCAAAACCAACCTTATAATAAAATGGTCTTTTTACTAATCTTCATTGTGAACATACAATGCATATATTATTATGGAATTAAAGAATCTTCTGGCTCTTTATTTGATGTCCATAATAATTTTCGATGATCATATGTATCATCGTAGATCTTCGATGAACAAAAAGTCATGTTAAAATGTAAACTTTTTTTTTTTTTTTTTGGATTTGAGAACTTCTTAGTTCATAACTACATAAACTTTTACACTTTTATAACTCTATAATATAATCCAAATGAGAAAGTATTCAACTTCTCAATAATGAGCTTTTGCCCCAAATCATGCACAGATATTCAACACTTTTATTATTCATAGTCTCAATATGACATTAATAATGTTCCATGCCTTTGATCTAAGTAGATTTCTTTATGTTATGCAAGAATGATATAAAGTATCATTGATACACAATTTAATATTGTTTGATAAACAATATCGTGGCTCTTCCAAAGCCTTTTATCAAATTTGTTGGACCTGATACAGTATTAATATTTACTCTCGAGTCAAGTCAAATTCATAAAATATTTGACTCCACACAATTGTATGAGTCGTTGCACTATTGGCAAGACATATATTTTTCCTTCTTGGAATTTTATGGACATTATGTAATGTCATTTTATATCTTATCTGAAATGATAATAATCTCTCTCCCTTTTTTTAATAGGTTTATTTTGTAAATCTTTTTCTCTTGTCATTTACAAACATCCACTTCTGGGGTATGTTTTGATATCTCATGAATATAAATATATCCAAATTTACTCTCTTGATATTGCTCCTTCAGGAGCAAGTATAATATGTTCTGCTTGAATGATATAAAGTATCATTGATACACAATTTAATATTGTTTGATAACAATATTGTGGCTCTTCCAAAGCCTTTTAACAGATCTGTTGGACCTGATACAGTATTAACATTTGCTCTTGAGCAAAGTCAAATTCATAAAATATCTAACTTCGCAGAATTGTATGAGTCATTGCACTATCGACAAGACATATATTTTTCCTTCTAGGAATTTTATGGACATTATTTGTAATGCCATTTTATATCTTATCTGAAATGATAATAATCTCTCTCCTTTTTTTTTAATAGGTTTATTTTGTAAATCTTTTTCTCTTGTCATTTACAAATGTCCACTCCGGGGTATGTTTTGATATCTCATGCATATAAATATATCCAAATTTACTCTCTTGATATTGCTCCTTGATCGTGCCAAAATTGTTGTATATTTCGGCCCTCATTTCCTTATCCTTTGTCTCATTTTCTTGCGGTTTAGCGTCTCTTATGGGCTCTTTGTTCATAATTACAGACATTCGTACATTTCTAGTGTTAGAAGAGGAATTCGGGACTTTCAGGCGAAAAGGAACCAAAAGATGCAAAAAGAATGACAAAAGCCATTAAAAGCTCAAAGGGTGAGGGTACAGTGCGGGTCAGCCAACAGCACTCCACCAGCACTGTTGATAAAGTGCGATTACAGTACGAGTCCCTGACCAACACTCCATCCGCACTATTGACAAAACCCAGGAGCTGATATTTGAAGAAAAAAAAGTGCAGGTACAGTGAGGGTCCCTGACCAGCACTCCACCCGCACTGTTGACAAAACCTGGGAGTTGAAATTTTGAAGAATTGATAAAGTGCGGGTGCAGTGCGGGTCCCTGACCCACACTTGACCTGCACTCCACGCCCTCCAAATCTCGTATTTCAAGCATTTCAAACCTATTTTTGTAATCCCTATAACTAGAAACTCATGTTAGATAAAAAAAAGGATATCTTACGCTTACATATTTTCTGATTCATTACTTCATCTAGATATAGGAATACACTAACCCATATATACCCATTCTCTACTCACCAAAAACAACTAGGAGATTTGGAAAGGAGCTTCAAGAAAGGAGAATTCTCTACATGAGTTTTCTCTCAACCTCTTCTCTTAGTTTATATATTGTAATAGACATGTGTAGCTAAATCCCTCACTAAGGGGTTGATGTGATTAGTTTGATGGATATTGGGCATGTGTAATTTAACTATACTATTCTTTCAATCTATCATTTATGTTCTATTCATTGTTATCATTGCTTTTGAATGTTGATTTGTCTTGGATACATCCTTTTAGCAAATTGATTTAGGAAGTACTTGAGGAGACAACTAGGTATACATCCTATTTGGTTGTCTCAAGCTCTTTTGAATGGAAGGATTCCACAAGAATACATCATTCAAGTGGAATCTGGCTTCACAAACCAAATCTTCATCTAATCTCGAATATGAGGTTTTCCTATACATCCTAGATTGACCTCTTGTGAGTGATAAAGAGCCATAACTATACATCCTAGGAATGGCTACCTTTAGATTCCACAAGAATACATACTTCGAGTGGAATCCGATTTAAATAACCTCCATCTTAATCTAATCTCAAGTAGGAGGCCTTCACTATACATCCTAGGTTAGCCTTTTGTGTGAGATTAAGAGTCATCACTATACATCCTAGGGTGACTACTTTATTAAGAGGTTAAGCCCTTAAATTGATAGATAATCTTCATGGCAAAAAGTCCTAAATAAGCAACTAATACTATACATCCTAGGTTGGTTGCTTAGGAGGGATAGTTCCAAGTAGGAGGAATTTATTATACATCCTAAGTTGGCCTCTTGCAAGGGATACATAACCAACACTATACATCCTAGGTTGGCTACATTAGATCATATGTGCTTAAGTGTGAGTTTGTTGCATTGCCCAATGTTCACTTACAAGTCCATTAACTCCTTAGTCCGTATTATCATACATTCATCACATTACTAATTGTAGTTGCATTCTAGTTTTAGCATTAATTGTAACTTGCATCCTAGTGTTAATCTTTAAAATAAAAAAATAAAAAAATAAAAAAAAATAAAAAACCATTGATACTTTACTTTTATGCATACTAATTTTATTAATCCTAATCTAATATCGCTACCACCGATCTCTGTGGACGACCCTTGCTTGCATCCATACTTGTGTTTTTGAAAACCTTTTGAGGCATTGCTAGGTTTGTAAATATTTTTGACGGACGATTTTAAATGACAAAAATCCTTTCGTCACTCCTTCAGAAGCAAGTATAAAATGGATAAAATATCCTTTACAATCTCATTATACGTGATATTAGGATCTTAAATCCTTTTATGATGCTCATAACATCCTGTTGGGATGTGTAGATTTCTTCCTGAAATGAATGACATGTAAACATATCACTTCATGAATATGAGATAAAATAAAATAAAAAATCATATTGATTTTTCTAACTTCCAGTTCGACCATGAACTGCAAGTTCATATATAAAATTCAGAAAGCTTCAGATTCCGAATGGAAATTACAATTTGACTTTCCAGATGAAAGAATCATAATTGATCAGATTCAGAACTATTGGTTCAGATAAAATTTTGATATTTTAAATTTTAATATCACCATTTAAATTGAATTTAGATCTTCAAGTCTAATTTGAACTTCAGGTTCAAAATTTAATACTTTATATTCAAACTAATAACTTCCAGTTATATATTGAATTCGAATTTGAAACTTCAGGTTCCAAATAATAAAGTATGTCATTAATGTATATAACAATAAATCAAAAACTCCATGTTCTTAATGAAATTTCAAAATTTAGAACTGTAGGTTCTGATCGGTTTGCAAAACCGTGCCAACTTGAATATCATAATAATAAATCCAGAAACTCATGTTTTGGTTAGTTAGTCTAACCGATCTCATATATTACATATAAATAAATAAATACAAATATTTCAAGAGCATAATAAATAAATCCAGAACTATATATATGTTATGTCGACACAGCCGTAGCCAGTCTCTATCGATACAGCCGTAACCAGTTTTATATATTGCGTATAAATAAATACAAATATTTAAACAGCATAATAATTAAATTTAGAACTATAATAGGTTCTGTCGACACAGCCATAGCCAGTCTCTGTCGACACAACCGCAGCCAGTCTTATATATTGTGAATAATTAAATGCAAATATTTAAAAAACATAATAAATAAATCCAGAACTATAATAGGTTCTGTCGACATAGCCGTAGCTAGTCTCTGTCAACATAGCTGCAGCCAGTCTTATATATTGCGAATAATTAAATGCAAATATTTAAAAAGCATAATAAATAAATCCAGAACTATAATAGGTTCTATCGACACAGGCGTAGCCAGTCTCTGTCGACACAGGCGTAGCCAGTCTCTGTCGACACAGTCGCAACCTGTCTTATATATTGCGAATATTTAAAAAGCCAGTCTCTATCGATACAGCCGTAACCAGTCTTATATATTGCGTATAAATAAATACAAATATTTAAACAGCATAATAATTAAATCCATAACTATAATAGGTTCTGTCGACACATCCGTAGCCAGTCTCTATCGACACCTCCGCATCCAGTCTTATATATTGCGAATAATTAAATGCAAATATTTAAAAAGAATAATAAATAAATTTATAACTTTAATAGGTTCTGTCGACACAGCCGTAGCCAGTCTCTGTCGACACAACCGCAACCAGTCTTATATATTGCGAATAATTAAATCCAAATATTTAAAAAGCATAATAAATAAATCCAGAACTATAATAGGTTCTATCGACACAGGCGTAACCAGTCTCTGTCGATATAGTCGCAACCAGTCTTATATATTGCGAATAATTAAAAGCGAATATTTAAAAAGCATAATAATTAAATCCATAACTATAGGTTCTGTCGACACAGCCATAATCAGTCTCTGTCGACACAGCCGCAGCCGGTCTCATATATTTCATATAAATATATAAATAAGAATATTTAAAAAGCATAATAAATAAATCTAGAACTATATATAGGTTCCGTTGACGGCATCAGCCATCTTGTATACGGAACTATATATAGGTTCTGTTAGGGGCATAAGCTGTCATGATATATTGCATATCAATAATGCTAAACATCTCACCTAAAATCCCATCTTTTTTCATCCCACGATTTTTCATCCCACTACATATGGCATGTGAGGTGTCAAATTGTGAGTGGATACACATTAATTATGATTTATCTTACCTACCACATGTATCCACTCACAATTTGACACCTCATATGCCATATGTAGTGGGATGAAAAAGGTGAAATTTTAGGTGGAATGTGTAGCATTACTGATTGCATATCTATAAATACGAATATTTAAAGAGCATAAATAAATAAATTCAGGGGCATAAGCTCTCCTGATATATTGCATATAAATAAATGTGAATATTTAAAGAGTATAAATAAATAAATTCAGAATATTAAGATGTAAGTAAATCACCCATTAGGGGATCTTTTTTACAAATATCGAGCTGTAAATAAATCACTCATCTGGAGATATTTTTTACTTTCATATGATCGTGCTGATAACTTGTTGTAAATAAAATGAAGAACAATTGAATAACAGATGAAATTATTAAGTAAATAATAAAATAAATAAATGAGAGAGAGAGAGAGAGAGAGAGATTAACTCTAATTTTGTACTGATCACGCGACCCTTTTACAATGATATGAGAGATTTTAGGAACCACTTGCCAATTGAAGATTGACTTAGTGGGGTAAGTAAACAAAGGGATATGTACGAAATTAATAAGGTGGGCAAGACA
This sequence comes from Acer yangbiense, assembly GCA_008009225.1. Taxonomy (NCBI): domain Eukaryota; kingdom Viridiplantae; phylum Streptophyta; class Magnoliopsida; order Sapindales; family Sapindaceae; genus Acer; species Acer yangbiense. The sequence continues at coordinate 43,527,911 of CM017764.1, read as the reverse complement.
TCAATTATAACAAATAAATATTTATTACTTAATTTATTTTCCAAAGTCGTACGTGGCGTACTATAAATGGGTTCTTACTGACTTACGTACTAGTGGACTACCCTTTCAAAAACACAATTATTTGGTCTCATATAAAAAGGAAAAAACCACTTCACTTTCTTAACTTTATCTTTTCGTTGCACACCGACAGTCCAAACTCCAAAGCGATTTCGGAAAAGAGTTTTGGCCAGTTGACTCTTCGTCAAGGTGATTTTTTTTCTTTTTCATTCATTTAAAATGTCGATATAACACATTTATTTATTTTTATTCCGATCCTTAAATTCAGTAGATTTATACTTGTCAACATAGTGTTTGTATAAATGTCTCACTTAGATTTTCAGGCTTATCTCTACTCTGCCTTTTCTTCAATTTCTTTTTTCAATTAGTGAATGTTAGTACTGATTGGTTTTGTTTCTGAGTTGTTAATTTTTTTTTCATTACGGTGTGATCGGATCCATTGGATTTGTCATGATCCAAGATCCGATCCGATCTAATTACAAAATACTTAAACCAATCCGATCCAATATTGGATCGGATTCATATGATAGCAAATCTTAACTATAATTTGTTAAAAATTTCCTAAAATTAACAAAATCAATTATAGATTTATTCGTATTTCAAATAAAATTAACAAACTAATAGTTAACATAAAGTCAATAAATAATTCAAAAGTCTAACAAATTATAATATATTTTTTTGAATAAAATTTTAAATTTGCTCGTAAACATTAATAAAATCATTCAAAATTTTAAAATAAAAATATAATCATTTATCATAACAAAATACAATAGCAATCAAAATTTGCTCGATGTCCATCTATAGGACAAAATACGGAAATCCAAGTTTCTATCCGATCCAATAGATTTCAGAATTTAGGATCTAATCTAATCCAATCATGTCTTCAAATTGGATTAGATCGATCTAATAGATCATATTGGATTAGATTGGATCTTACACACCCCTATAGTTAGAGTTGCATTCTGGATCGTGCTTGTAGAGTCCAATATCGTCAAGTCGTGGTATATCCCTGACCCGTGATTTTTGGTAGCGAATTTTATGGAATTTAGGGAAGAAAACATAGGAGAGTTGGGTAATTGGTTTGAGAGTCTCACAAACAAATACTACTTGCCCAACAAAGGCAGATCTTTCCATCGAAAATTATGAAGCTGGAATCCCGCACATGAACATTATTTTCATGTTGGATCCCAATGAACATCGGTGTAAAATGAAAAAAATATGTATTTTACATCGGTGTCAATTGGGATCCTGCACCTGATCAGCTATGATATTTCCATAATATGCAATTTTCCAATTACGTATACGCAAACTCCTTTGATTATAATTTCCTAATTGCCTACAGTGTCTTACACTCTTACATATATAATCTCCATTTCACATGCTTAACCTCTTCTTCTCATTATATCTTTATCTCTAGCTGTACTAGCCATGGCTTTGAAGCAGGAAAAGGAAGCAGCTGATCACCATGTGCTAATGGTGGCATTCTCTTTTCAAGGTCACATTAATCCATTGCTCAGACTCGGCAAACGCCTTGTCTCTAAAGGCCTCAATGTCACTCTCGCCACCACTGAAGTTGCCAAACACAGCATGCTCAAATCCTTCACCACCGGCGATGGTGATGGCAGCAGCAGCGCCACAACCAGTTCTGTTTCTGATATCCAACTTCTTTTTTACTCTGATGGGTTTGACATGAATTATGACCGCAAAACCAATTTGGATGAATACTTGGAAAATCTTGGCAAAGTTGGACCTATCAATTTCTCAAAGCTCATTCAAGAGCATTACCATGATAATCAGAAGAAACTCTCTTGCATTATCAGCAGTACATTTGTTCCATGGGTTGCTGATGTTGCTGCTGAGCATGGAATCCCGTGTGCGATGCTCTGGATTCAACCTTGTTCACTTTATGCTATTTACTATCGCTTTTACAATAATTTAAATCAATTTCCTACCTTGGAAAACCCTGATTTAAGTGTTGAGTTACCAGGTTTACCAGTTTTAAACACACAAGATCTGCCTTCATTTGTTCTCCCTTCCAACACATTTGAAAGCTTCACGAAATTGTTCACCAAGTTGTTCACAAGCATGAAGAAATACAATTGGGTATTTGCCAATTCGTTCTTGGAGTTTGAAAAAGAAGCCATTGATTCCATGTCTGAGCTTTGTCCGATTATACCCGTTGGCCCTCTAGTTCCTCCTTCACTGCTTGGCCAGGACGAAAACCTTGATATTGGAATTCAGCTCTGGAAACCTGAAGATACTTGCTTAGAATGGCTGAACAATCAAGCAGATTCTTCAGTTATTTACGTGTCATTTGGCAGCTTAATAGACTTATCAGCAAAGGAAATGGAAGCTATAGCAACAGCTCTTAAGAACAGTAAACATCCATTTTTATGGGTTGTCAAGAAACCAGATTTCCCTACAGCTGATAAATCAGGGGAAATTCCACTAGGGTTTTCGGAAGAAACCGAAAAACAAGGCCTTATGGTGTCATGGTCTCCTCAGACCAAAGTTCTAGCTCATCCAGCCACTGCCTGTTTTCTAACTCACTGTGGGTGGAATTCTACGCTGGAAACAATCTCTGCAGGTGTGCCGGTGATTGCGTACCCTCAATGGACCGATCAGCCTACAAATGCCAAGCTTGTTTCTGATGTTGTTAAGATTGGTGTAAGGCTTAGACCAAATAGTGATGGTTTTGTGGACAGTGAAGAAGTGGAAAAAAGTATTGGAGAGATCATTAATGGTGCAAAGTCTGAAGAGTACAAGAAAAATGCAATGGAACTGAAGTTGGCTGCAAGGGAGGCAGTGACTTTTGGCGGCTCATCAGACCGGAATATTCAGCTGTTTGTCGATGAGATCACCGGAGTTTAATTCTTCTGAAACCGGGTGATATGGTTATTACATGAAAAAATTATGTAAAAATGCAGCCAAAAGGTGATAATAATTCAATAATATGGTTTGAAGAAAACCATTGTATTGTTGTATTCTAATGATTCAATAAATGCTGCCAATTGCAATCTGATTTTTCAGAGTGTTCTGTAATATAAAAGTGAGTAGTTACAAGACAAATCTATCTTTTATGTTGTTTACACAGAAACTGAACCACACAAGGTTAGCATTATGGTTCACATAAGTAGAACTAATTATTCTATTAGTTCAAACTAATTTTAACTTGGTTTATTTTATTTAGAAATGTAAAAATTTATTTATTTAATATAATTTTACTTTATCAAAAAAGGGAGATTTGTAAAAACCCCTATGAGCTTTGACCTTTTTTTAATATATAAATAATCCTTTTTTTAATGTTTTTTTTTTTTTTAAAATAAAATTTAATTGAATTTAAGCAATTAATATGTTTTCCATCTTCCTAATAATCTTTATTAAAATCTTCTTCTTCTTCTTCTTCTTTCTAAAACATTATACAACCTCTTAATCCAAATAATTCAATGAAATTGAAAGAAATTAAAACTATGAAGTTTTATTATCCGATTTTCCTACGAGGTCAAAACTGTCAATCAAAATACTCAACTTTCTTATTTATTATTATTATTTTTTAATGAAGGGTTGCTAGGATTCCAAGTATACATATATTTTTGCACTATTGCAGTCACATCTTGTTTGAAATGTCGTTTTACAACTAATTTTATTGTGGATGCAACCTCTTGTCTTTCTAGTCAACTTATTACAAAACTAAAAGTTACAGGCTTACTGCTTACAAGTTACAACTAGGCAACTAGCTTTCTATTTTCATTTATTACAAATTCTTAACTCTTTCAATAGAAACAAATTTTGTTGTATTCCATTGTCGGCTCTAAAGCTGAGTTTATTTTTTATTATTTTCTTTATTTTTTTTAAGGTTGATACCGGTCAAGTTAAAATTGTCGATTACTATAAATAACTCACAATTTCTTATTACAAGGTAGAAGTCTTAAAATTAGATTTAACCATTGAAGAGATGCTGAAAACTATTATTATTTAACATCTTAAAATTAGATTAAGGATTGAATGATCATTTGTTAAATTGATATATCCCCAATCTTATTTCATATATTATTAATTGTGTTTTTTCTTTTTTATTTTCTTTTTCTTTCATTTTTATTTTCATCGATCAACTCAGTTTTATATAAGAGATATGAAATTTTATAACTAAATGATGGGGTATGTAAATTGTGATGAGTATCATGTAGTGATGAATTTCATTATATATATATAAACAATAAAAAATTGTTGAACAATTCTCACCTCTATTCTTTGTTCTTTTTGTCTCTGTGCATTTTGTAATTTTTTTATACAGAGACACACTTGCTTTAAATGTGTGTTTACTGGGCATTTTCACTAATTACTAGATATGTTATTTTCCCACTTGCAGCAAAAGCAATTGCCTTTTATAGTAATTGCAAAAGAGAACTGCACATGGCAGTCATTGTTTCAAAATGAAATTTGAAACAATCCTCTCTTGGCGCCAAATCCCTATATGTATGTATAATGTATGTATGTATTTTTATTTTTCTTAGGTATTTTCTAGAATAAATTAAGATTTTCTTTACTATATTATTGTGTAATATCCATCTTGTTTTGTGGTGGTTCTTATGGTTTACTCTACATAATTTGTTTACTCCTAATTTTTTGATTTGACTGTTAGGTTATTTTTATCGACTTCTAAGATTTTAGGTTTGGGATTATAAATTAATAAGTTATTTTATTTTTTATTTTCAAGCTTGTGTTATTATATATTCATTATTTAGTTAGATTGTTACTATGGTTTTAATAAATTTATTTTACTCGTTTGTTATTTAAATTTGTTCAAAAATATTTATAAATTAATTTGGTTTGACATGAATATTATAAAGTTAAATTATAAGTATATAAATAATTTTTATTTAAATATATTAATTCTATAATGATATTTTAAATATTTTAGATGAATTCTATATTTATTAATTAGGGATTATTGAAAGAGATATTTCATCTATGCAACAAGATGAAAGATCATTTTCTCATAAATGATTTGATTTTATTGAAATGGAATTGAAATTTAAATAAATTTGATTATAGAAAATTTTTGAGATACAAAATATAGTCAAGTTCCATTTTCATTCTCAAAGTTAGTATCAATATTATTATTTTTGTATAATTTCCTTAAACGGTATCACATTTTGGTATATTAATATATTTTTCTTGCCCAACCTTAAATGTTAGTTTCGGTCTTGGCCCCCCTAAAGACAAAATCATGCCTCAAACCTAGCTAGAACAATCCATATGCTTGGAGTGATGTGATTTGAACTCACGACCTCAGTATGTGAGTGTGAGAGATTTATCATTGAGCCTCAAATTTTGCCTAAGCCGATCTTTGTTTTCAAGCTATAGCTTTTGCAACTATAGTAAAACCCCTATAAAATAATATTGTTGAGACCGGGGAAAATTATTATTTTAGAGGGTTATTTATTTATCGATAAATGAATATTTATTAATTTAAAATGAGTTTTATGTTTTTACTATTTGTTTTTTTTTTAAAGTTTCATGTTTTTACTTATACATGTATTATACATATTATTTTCGACCAAGATACATATGTACATAGAAGGTTTTTTTTTTTTTTTTTTTTTTTTTTGAAAGGAAGTTGTTAAGTTAAAAGTTTATTAATATGTATTATGAATTTTTATGTGTTATATTTTTTTTATGTATTTAATCAATTATTAATTTATATATTCGTTGGGACCTAAGGCCATGTTTGGTGGCCTGTATTGTATTGTATTGTATTAGCACTTTAAAATGTATTAAAACAATGCAATACCATGTTTGGTGTTCATTTGTATTGTATTAATTTAATACAGAATTTCACACTAATACACCATTCACTGCACTGGCTAATACAGAATATCATATGGTATTATGATGTATTGTATTAGAAGCCAACCTTCATCTTCATCTCCCCAAGCCCAGTGGATCGCCAAACCCACCATCTTCATCTTCCCAAACCCATTTGTATTAGCAATTTTGGCAAGATGATTTTTTTTTTCTTCATTTTTTTTTTCCAGAAACCAGAAACATCCACACCACATCCACGCCCAAACCAAAATCACCACTCAAACCACCACCACATCCACACAAACCCAGAAACATCCACACCAAACCACCACCAAATCCACCAAAATCACCACCAAATCCACACCCAAACCACCACCAAACCACACCCAAACCATTTCAGTCCACACACATCAAAAGAGAGAAAGAGAGAGAGAGAGAAAAAGACGAAGGTTGCGGCGACGAAAGGAAAAGAAGATGAAGGCCGTGGCGGCTGAAGGAGAAGAAGACGAAGGCTGCGGCGGCGGAAGGAGAAGAAGGCAAAGGCTGTGATGGCGGAAGGAGATGAAGGCGAAGGCCGGTGCGGCGGTGGTGAGAGGAGAGAAAGAGAGGCGATTGTGGGTTTGGTGATGTGCGAGAAGAAGATCAATAAAAAATGAAATGAAAAATAAACCCACCAATAAAATTTATTTAATATATATATGTTTGTAGTAGAAATTAGAATTTTGATTAGTTGAGTAAATTTAAATTTATCAAACATGTTATTTATTTATTTATTTATTTATTTATTTCTAACAACTCCTATAGTTTATATATAAATATTGTGCAATTGTTAACACATCCAATCTTGTAGTCAGGCGATAAAGGCTTACCGCTTTGACTTTGAGGTTGTAAGTTCGATTCCTCATAATGACAATTGTCATTATTATCAAAGGTGGGGTTGGCCGGTGACGGTGGGATTAATTTTTGTAATATATCAATTTCAAAAACCGATTTCTTCCATTTAAAAAAACCGATTTCTTTTACATTTTTTGTAGTAGTGCTCGTGGCCTACTTATATTAAAAATAGAAAGAAAAAAAAGTTTAACGTGTCATATTGAAACATACTTACATACATGAAATGAAAACTTAACTTTATTGCATTTAGGAATTTTGTTTTTTTAATAATAAAGAGAGACTAAGTAATAAGATTATATGAATATTAATTAGTCAATGATTTAAAGTCTGAAATTAAATATTATAAAGTGTAAGACTGTAAGTAGTGCTGCTTTCATGAACTATCCAAAAAAAAAAAAAAAAAAAAATCGTCAAATATTAATATCCAACATAAAGAGAAATTGTCAAAGGTGACCGTTTAGATTATTAATTAATTTGTCTGTGGGAAGGCGCAAAAGGAGAAGTTTGTTTCTAATTTTAATTAAGTTAAGTAATTAACAAAGGTGTACGTGGAAGTTGAAGGCATTTTAAATACATTATTATATTTGCATAAAAAAAAATATAGTTTATTATATTACCCTTTTAGTTTAGTACAATTTACAAGTAATCTAAACAAAATATATATATAAAAAAAAAAGGCGTTTTCAAAACAATAAAAAACGCAATATTAATGTAAAACGTCAATGAGCATATCTGCATCACTGCATGTGCCCTAAATAGCAGACGTGATAAAAAAAATATATGTAGTTTTTGTTAAAAGGTCAAGTAATTTAATTTAGAAAAACCAAAACTAGAAAAGAGCTTTAAAGATTCAGAGTTGAGAAAGCCACACACACCACCCAACAAACAAATTATATAAACCGTACTACTCTCATTGCTATCAGCAAAGTGAAAGTTAATACAAACAAATTTTTTTTTTTATTTTTTTTTTATGTAAAGTATTGCTATCAGCAAAGCCAATCATCGATAACTATCAAAACCACATTATGGAGATACCGTCACGGCGTCACATATGTGATATCTAAAAAATATCAATTACCGTACGCCATATGCGGTATTTAAAAATTAAAAAAAAAAAAAAATTGAAGCCAATTATCAAGTTAATGTCACCGTATCTAAAAAATTATCGTAACTAAAAAATATCGGTATATTTTTACTTTGTAAATATTCTTTCTCGACTTTAGATAAGTATGATTATTTTTTTTACTTGACTGTGACACATAACATTTAGTGAAAAAAACCAATATGATGCTAATTAGTATAATCAATCCTGATTAATCATATATCAGCCACTGTTTGTTCAAATACATTTAACTATATATTTATATATTACAAATTTCTTGGTTCTGTTGAGCTTCGTCCAAAAAAAACAATTATCATTCTTGCGTACAATTATTTCTTGCTATATATATATATATAGTAAGTACTAAGTAGTAACTATGACAGCTTAACAACTCCGATGCTCACCAATATTTATAAATATTGTACGTTGATTGACTACATTCCACATTATCATATACAAACTTATCAGTTGCAAATTTGATTACGTACCTATATCACCGGTTCACCATCGTTCAATGTGGTTTGATGATAAATGACACTCATTCAACTTGATAATATCTCAATTGGTTTGAATTGTCGCATCGTATGTGGTATATATATATATATATATATATATAGTGAGTCTCTCATAAGGGATCCCTTATTTTAATTTCGATAAGAATCTTGATAAAATCACATCAATTTCTATGAATTTTGATATGAATTTTTTTATGGATGCATGATAAGTTCATTGAAATCTACCTATGAATAAAATTTGAGATATTTTTTCGATATTTTTTTCAAGCATTAAAACTATTTTTCCCGATTTTGTTAAATATGAAGGCATCAGAAAAATGGGTGAAATATAAGAAAATTCAATAAAAATAGTTCTAGTACTTGAAAAAATATATCAAATTTTATTCATAGGTAGATTTCAAGGAACTTATCATGCATCAACACAAAAATTCAGATCAAAATTCATAGAAATCGATGTGATTTTATCAAGGTCCTTACCAAAATTAAAATAAACAATCCCTTATGAGAGACTCACTTGGGGAAAATAGATTTAGTGCTTGAAAAAATATCTCAAATTTTATTCATAGGTATATTTCAATGAACTTATCATGCTTCCAAAAAAAAAAAAAAAAAAAAATTCAGATTAAAATTCATAGAAATCGATGTGATTTCATCAAGGTCCTTACCAAAATTAAAATAAACGATCTCTTATGAGAGACTCACTCATATATATATATAGATTTTCTATTATCAGTTCGTCCTAACAATAAATATATCAGAACGAAGAATGTGGACCACTAGATTTAATTACATACTTTGACTCAAAGTGTATGCACTTGTCAAAACTTCTCCATAATCTATGGTTCATATTCTTCGTCATGATATATTTATTGTCAGGACGAACTAACAATAGAAAAACTATATATATATATATATATATATATATATATATATAGTGATGTTCACATGAGTGGGCACTTATGTAAATACATGAGTGCATTAAATGTACTGAATCGTTAGATTCAACTACTTTGACTTAATCTGAGCCAAAATAGTTGAATCCAACGATTCACATTCAATGCACTCAAATAAAATCCATGAGTGCGTACTCATGTGTAAACACCACTATATATATATATACAATTTTTCCATTATCAATTCGAACTGATATAAAATATATTAATTATTTACATGTGAGTCATTAGATTTAAATGTTTTAACTTGACTGCATGCACTTGTCAAAACATCTTTTAAATCCAATAACCCACATGCAAAGAACTGATATATTTTATATCAGTTCGAACTAACAATAGAAAGATTGATTACCTATGACCTGACAAGAGTGTTTGAAAAGTTAATCCAATTTCAGCCCGAATATTTTATATATATGTTAATGTGTTAACCTAATTTTATGATGTGAGATGCTAGATTGCTAGGTAAGTTTATTTTATGATGTTGATCATTTCACAATCCCGTCAAAACTTTCAAAGTTGTCATCAAAACTCTTATTTTTTTATCATAATCAATTAGAATTTAATTAGGACCATAGATTTTGTTGGAAAAAATATAATATATCCGCACCTAAAAATGAATTTAGTGTAAAATTATATATATATTGGAAAATTAACCATTTAGCTTCTATATTTTCATTTTTATCAATTAGAAGATGAAGAATGTTTGATGGGTATTGAATGGATGCTGAGTGACACAATTATCATCGTCCGAAAGTTCCCTTGGTTATACTTCTTTACTGGCCTTTTGCTTATCGGACTTGCCTTGGCTTCTAGATCTTTACCAAACTTTCAAGCTTCTCTTATTTACGAAAATGAGAGCTAACTAACAGTCATAAAAAAAAGAATTCTCAACATCAGAATCTGTCCTTGTATATATCTGCATTAATACCTTCCATATTCATCACCACAAACACAAACACAAACACATTCATTTTCTTTTCATTACTTCTGATCATCATCATAACCTCAATTAATTATGGGGTCTGAATCTCTTGTTCATGTATTTCTTGTTTCCTTTCCAGGCCAAGGCCATGTAAACCCACTTCTCAGGCTCGGCAAGCGTCTTGCTTCAAAGGGTTTGCTTGTCACCTTCACCACACCCGAAAGCATCGGCAAAGAGATGAGAAAAGCCAGCAACATCACCGATGAGCTTGTCCCAGTCGGCGATGGCTATATTCGCTTTGAATTCTTCGAAGATGGGTGGGATGAGAACGAGCCTAGACGTCAAGACCTTGATCAGTACTTGCCACAGCTTGAGCTTATAGGCAAAGAAGTGATTCCTCGTATGATCCAAAAAAACGCAGAACAAGGCCGTCCTGTTTCTTGTTTGATCAATAATCCATTCATTCCTTGGGTTTCCGACGTTGCGGACAGTCTTGGACTCCCTTCTGCAATGCTTTGGGTTCAATCTTGTGCTTGTTTCACAGCTTATTATTACTATTATCACAATTTGGTTCCATTTCCAAGCGAAAAAGAACCCGAAATCGACGTTCAATTGCCGTGTATTCCTCTTCTCAAGCACGACGAAGTGCCTAGCTTTTTGTATCCAACAACTCCATACCCTTTCTTGAGAAGAGCAATTCTTGGCCAATACAACAAACTCGACAAGCCTTTTTGCATCTTGATGGAATCTTTTCAAGAACTCGAGCCTGAAATAATTGAATACATGTCCAAGATTTGCCCAATAAAGCCTGTTGGTCCTCTATTCATGAACCCAAAAGCAGCTAACTCTGCTGTAAGAGGAGACTTCATGAAAGCCGACGATAGCATTATTGAGTGGCTCGATTCTAAACCACCTTCCTCTGTCGTATACATTTCTTTTGGAAGTGTCGTTTATTTGAAACAAGAACAGGTTAACGTGAAATTCAATCTATTTTTGTTATTGCTTCTTTTTCTATTAACTAGTTTTACTGGTTTTTGGTTTTTTCACTCTTGTATTTCTTCTCATTTATTAATAACTTGCTTTTTTTTTTTTTTTTTTACTTAAAAACAAAAACAGGTCGACGAAATCGCTTATGGGTTGTTGAATTCTGGCGTTTCGTTCTTGTGGGTAATGAAACCTCCACAGAAAGATGCTGGTCTTGAACTTCTTGTTCTTCCAGATGGGTTTTTGGAGAAAGTTGGAGATAATGGCAAGGTAGTGCAGTGGAGTCCACAGGAGAAAGTGTTGGCTCACCCGAGTGTTGCTTGCTTTGCTACTCATTGTGGTTGGAATTCCACAATGGAGTCTCTGTCTTCCGGCATGCCGGTTATTGCTTTTCCGCAATGGGGTGATCAAGTCACCGACGCTGTTTATTTGGTTGATGTGTTTAAGACCGGTATAAGAATGTGCCGTGGAGAAGCGGAGGATAGGATTATTCCACGTGAGGAGGTGGAAAAGTGCTTGCTTGAGGCTATTTCGAAGGGGCCACAGGCGGAGGAGAGGAAGCGGAATGCGTTGAAGTGGATGAAAGCGGCGGAGGAAGCCGTGGCGGAGGGTGGCTCCTCCGATAGGAACTTACAAGCTTTTGTTGATGATGTGAAAAGGATAAGCTTGGAGGTCACTGCTTGTAAGTCTAATAAAATTATCGACGCAGCTGCTGATTTGGTCAACAAGTCAACGGCTAATGATTTTGCGAAGCTTGTTGAGAAGCCAGCGGCAGCCGCCAATGATGTTGTGAAGCTGGTTGAGAAGCCAGCCGCCAATGATGTTGTGAAGCCAGCCGTCAATGATGTTGTCAAGCTGGTTGAGAAGCCAGCCGCCAATGATATTGCAGCCAATGGCAAGGTAGAGTTGGTTGAGGTGTGAGAAAGGTGTGTACGTGGCGAGTGATTATTGGGTAATATGGTCGATCGTTGAGGCAATAAATTGGAGCGACCTTTTTGTCGGGTTTGTGTTGTTTATTTTTATTTAATCGAATCATAATTTGCTTCCAGTAGTTTGGAGCTTTATTGTGTGTTTTTTTTTTTTTTTGAGTGTTACTATATGTTGTAATTAGTTGTCCCATAATAAATTAACTTTTTTTTTAAATTATTACTATTATTATTATTAGGCCTAATCAGAGATTTTACTTTAAGATATTAAGCAAAAACATATGATTAAAGAACCAAAAAATAATATGTAAGACATGCTTTCGATAGAAAAATTTATAAAATAGATTATTTGCTTAAGGTAATTATTCAATTTAGTCTCTAAATTATCATGAAATATCAATTTTTATTTGATATATCTTATATTAGATTTTTTTTTTCCCCTAAAGCTTTAAAAATACATCACTTTAATCTTTTCATGATCAAACAACATTAAAGCCATTTTTGTATTAAAGCATAAAACTCTCCACAAAGTGCTATGCGTGAAAATAAAATTAAACAACAACAAAAAAATACGGGTCGGATCAATCAATTTTCCACGTAATTTAATTAAGAATATTCGATTATTTTTCATGTTTGAAAATATTTTAATCATATATTTTAGGTTATTTTTATTTTATCTGTTTTTGGGTTTTTTTAAATTATTTTTAAAATTTTAAAAGTTTTTGTTATTGTTCCCTAGATAGGTTTAGAATTAGAGGAAATAGAGAGAAATAACACCAAATTGGATTGGTTTTGTGGTAATATCACCAACTTAATAAGTTTTGTAGAAATAGCACCAAATTATATGATCTGCCCAAATTCTCACTATTGCCCCTCACTTATTCTCTCTCTCTCTCTCTCCTTTGTTTTTTTTTTCAAAGAACTCCATTGATCCATCAATGGAGGTCGGATAGACCTCAAATGGAGGTTGAATGGAGGGTGAAAGACCTTCATTTCAGTCAAAATGACCTCGACCTCCATTGGTGGTCAATGAAGAAGAAGATTAAAAAAAGACAAAAATATGGAAATAAGTCTCGGGTATTTAGAAATAAGTCTCGGGTAGGTCACCCGAGACTTATTTCAAAATACCCGAGATTTATTTCGAGAATTTTTTTTTTTTTAATCTTCTTCTTCATCGACCACTAATGGAGGTCGAGGTCATTTCGACTCTAATGGAGGTCTTTCGCCTTCCATTCGACCTCTATTTGAGGTTTGTCCGACCTCCATTGATGGATCAATGGAGGTTTTTGAAGAAAAAAAAAATAGGAGAGAGGAAGAAAGAGAGAAAGGAAGAAAGAGAGAGATAAAAAGAGATTAGGGGCAATTTTGGCAGATAACCTTAATTGGTGCTATTTCTATAAAACTTATTAAGTGAGTGACTTTTCCATAAATGGCTTTAGAAAGAGTGCTAGAAATTTTAAGGACTCTTTAGATTATAACAAAGATGTTTTGTATAGGTATTTTGGTCTTTTCTTCTAGGGTTACACCATATATATATATATATATATATACAGTCTTTCTATTGTTAATTCGTCATGACAGCTATTATGGAGAAGTTTTGACAAATGCATACACTTTAAGTCAAAGTATGTAAATCTAGTGGTCCACTCTTCGTCATGATAGATTTATTGTCAAGACGAACTGATAATAGAAAATCTTTATATATATATATATATATATATATATATATATATATATATATATATATACAGATTTTCTGTTATCAGTGACAATAAATATATCAGAACGAAAAATATGGACCACTAGATTTACATACTTTGACTCAAAGTGTATGCATTTGTCAAAACTTCTCCATAATCTGTGGTCCACATTTTTCGTCCTGATATATTTATTGTCAGGATGAACTGACAATAGAAAGACTGTATATATATATATATATATACACACACATTTTCTATTATTAGTTCGTCCTGACATTAAATATATCAGGACGAAAAATGTGGACCACTGGATTTACATACTTTGACTCAAAGTATATGCACTTGTCAAAACTTCTCAATAATCTATGGTCAACATTCGTCGTCCTGATATATTTATTGTTAGGACGAACTGACAATAGAAAGACTTTATATATATATATATATATATATATATATATATATATATATATACAAAAATATATATATCTTTCCAAAAAAATTACACCATAAATATATAAACAATTACAAGGTCAAAGCATTTTTTTTAAAAACTCAATTAATTTATAAAAGGAAAAAAAATAATACTTGTTGTAAATAAATAAAATAAATAATAAATAAAGAGAGAGAAATAAATTGAGAGAGAGATATGAGGGAAATTTTTATATATCAGAATTCAGAAGATCATCTTCATTTAAAATATGAAGGCCATATATATAGGCAAGAAAGAGGGGAGGTGCTTATTGTAATTTTCTTTATTGATTTATTGTTTTGCCGCCTTACACAGTCACACCAAAGCCTATCTAAGGCTCCGTTTGGAAGAGCTTCTTCAAGTAGATCTTTTAAAGTAGACATTTTACAAGTAGAGCTTTTAATGGGAAGCTGTTGGTCGTTTGGTTGTCAATTATAAAAAGCGTTTTTTTTTTTTTTTTTTTTAAATGGTAGGATTACCAAAATATTCAAAAACTATTTTAAATTATAAGGTTATATTAGACATTTAGTATTATTAAAAAAGTTTAAAAAGATCTACTTGGAAAAGCCTAAAATTTGAGTTTTTCCAAGTAGACGTAAAACTGTTTTTTTAATTGTTGTATGTATAAATTCGCCAAGCAGACACGTCATCAATAGAATCAATAAATGCTGAAGAAAAGGTGGCCACGTCACACATTGACCAGGTCAAGGGAGAAAAACGTGGCTAGTCAGTGTGCCGTCTTAAATCAATAAGTCAAGAGTGGTCGCCAGAGCTAAACATTTACTCGCCAAAGATAGAAACGTGGTCGCCGAAAGGTAATACCTAGAAGTGGAGGTGTTCGCTGCATCAACGTACTGGGTACAAACCGACTCGGCAGGAACACAGAAATAAACCCTAATTTCTAGAAGACCCATGGCAACAAGGAATCATAAAAAGGAAAAGAGATAAAGCATATCTGAATCCGTGACAACATGGGAATCATAGTACAAATCAAAGGGGAAACCCTAATTAACATGTATAAATAGAACCATCTATCCCATGAGGAGGGGGTTCAAAAATTTGAGAGAAGAGAGCAATTGTATGAGAGATCTAAGTTTGTAAACAAAGCAATAAGCATAGTATTATCTTTCTGCCCTCTGGGGCGCCGTGGTTTTTTCCCATTCAAGGGTTTTCCACGTAAAATCTGTCTCTGGCATGCATTCTTTATTTTCTCGTTTTACATTGAATTAATATAATTGTTGAGTGCGTGGCAATCCAAATTTCACCGTCAACAATTGGCACTAAAAGGAGGGGGTCGCTTGAACAAAAACTTCGAGGAACCCTTACGAGTTGAGAAACATGAACAACGATAGTGACAAAGATGGTAACTCCAGCGGAGATCTAATTGTTGAGCCAACTGCGCCGACAGGAGATAGGGCGGTGACGATCGGGGAACAGTCAGCAGCAACGCCAGGAACTAGGGCAGCCGACCCCGGGGTTCTGCAACACTTCCAAACTGCATTGGTAAACTTAATCAACGAGGCAAGCAAAATAGGGCTTTCGCTTCCCATATGATTGGGAGTTTCGTCTCCCTATGAGTTAATTACTCGGGGAATCCCGCCGCCCGGAAGACTACGGTCGGAAGTTCACATCGCAACCCCTGATGCTCAAGCGAGACAATCCACTGAAGAGACTCCCCAGGGTCACCCTGAGGATTTCGAGGGTAGGAAACAAAGGAAGGGAAAAGGTGTGATGAATGAAGAATCTAGGGAGGAGCGGGACCAGATAAGAACACATGGGATCAATTCTAGTGACACATACCAAAGAAACCGGCGGAGACACCGTTCTATCTCGTCTGAAGATAAAAGTCCTCGTCCACGAAGGGAATTACGATCCAAAAGAGCACGACGGAGAAGATCCGAAAGCACAGAAGATAGAAGGAGCCCGGATGATAGAGGCAATTATGGGAGAATGACAGTCAAGAGCAGACTCGATCCAACAGGGGAGCCAACGGGTCAGCAAGATGTCACCTTACAAGAGCTATCAAGGAAGGTTTCAGCGATGGCACGAAGGTATGGTCGCAACGTATCTTCGGATGATGAGTCGGATAGCCCATTCGTTGAAAATATTGCTCGCACCCAATTTTCGGACAGATTTAGAATGCCAACCATTGAGCAGTATAAAGAGAACAGGGATCCGAAGGAGCATGTTCGCCGATTTCGTAACATTATGGCCTAGTATTCATCCAATGACGGACTGCTATGTCTCACCTTCTCGTAAACATTTGGCGACCTCGCCTCCAGGTGGTTTGGAAGACTTCCATCCGGAAGTATAAGCGGTTTCTCGAACCTCAGCAAAGCATTTATAAGGCAATTCATGGGGAGTGTGCAGAGAAGAAAGTCGTTTGCTCATCTATCAAACTTGAAGCAGGAACGCAATGAGTTGATCAAGAAGTATCTAGCAAGATTTGGGAATGAGGTTGCTCAAATTGAAGACGCCAGTTATGTAGCTGTTATTGCCGCTTTCACCAATGGGTTACAAATTGGGCGATTATCCTTTGACCTGCGAAGAGATAGACCAAAAACTTATGAGGAGATGATGGAAATAGCTGGCGACTATGCACTGGCGGAAGAAGAAGAAGAAGAAGAAGTAGCGCAAGGGGGTAGTTACGTACACGGACACAAACCTGACTCAAAATCAGAACATAAGGATGACAAAAAGATACAATCACGTGACCGCCAGAGAGATGAGAAAGGCCAAAAGGGGCATCCAAGGGAAAGTAGGGGAAACACTCGAGCCAATAGGTTTCGAGGAAGGTACAACTATTACACCCCTCTAACCGGCGATCAGGAGGAAATACTTTCCGTGGTAGAAGACAAAGGACTCGCCAAATATCCTCGGCAGCAATCAGCAAATGCCAGGAAAGATACAACTAATTACTGTCGATTTCACAAAGATCATGAGCATGAGACTTCAAAATGTTTTCAGCTGCGTGATCATATTGAGAGCTTGATCAAAGACGGGCACCTAAAGGATTTTGCTTTGAAAGGGGACAAGCACGGTGGTCGCCAGGACAGCCACCAAGGAAACGGACAGGAAAGAAAGAGTCCAAGGAGAAACAGCCCTAACGCCACCATAAACACTATTTTTGGCGGACCTCATACTGGGAGAAGCAATCGAGAAAGGATGTCAGAAGTCCGAGAAGTAATGTATGACAGCAGAAGCATGGAGATCAATTATGTGCAAAGAAACCCCAAGAAAGGAAAAGAAGGACATGATCCCATAATATTTACAGCAGAAGACTCAAACGAAATTGATGCAAAGCCTAATGATGCAATCGTAGTGGGGGTTCGAATAACACACAGGGATATCCTTCGAGTAATGATTGACAACGGGAGTTCAGCTGATATTCTAAGTGCTAGGGTATACGATGAGTTGCGGCTGGATAGAAAGGACCTAGAACCCTTCCATGTGCCGTTGAAAGGTTTCGGGGGTGCAGAAGTAAGATCATTGGGAATTGTGAAGCTACCGGTGAGGTTTGGTACAGCACCATGTAGGCGAACAATCCTGCTGGATTTTGTTGTAGTCGACATCCATAATTGGCCGTATAATGTTTTGCTTGGTCGACCGTTTCTTAACAAAGCTCGAGCCGTCACTTCAACCCACGCATTGAAAGTAAAGTTCCCTACAGAATTCAGAGTCGGAGAATTGAAAGGGTCACAGGAGATGGCACGCCGTGCCAACCTGTCAATCTTCAAGGATAAGGCAGGGATGGAGACATTAAGCATATTTGAGGTAAACAAGGAAGTGCAGGAGGATAACCCGGAAACTTTTGAATTGGACCCTAGAGACAAAACGAGCAGAGAAAAGGAAGAGCCAACTGAGTTGATTGTTTTAAACAAAGTAGAGCCGGACAAAATAGTCAAGATCAGAGCAAGATTGACTGAACATGTTAAGAGAGATGTGACAAACTTGTTGAAAGAGTACAGGAATATTTTCGCTTAGAGCCATGAAGACATGCCGGGGATTGAAAGAAGTGTGATTTCACACAACTTGGCTGTGAACGAAAAATGCAAACCAGTAGTACAAAAGAGGAGAAGCTTTAACCCAGAGAGAAGTGCGGCAATAAAAGAAAAGGTGTCCAAGTTGCTCGCCGTAGGATCAATCAGAGAGGTTAAGTACCCGGAATGGGTGGCGAATGTAGTTCTAGTGAAAAAGAAGAACAACCAATGGAGGATGTGCGTCGACTTCACCGATCTGAACAAGGCCTGCCCCAAGGATAACTTCCCGCTACCAAGAATTGACCAGCTGGTCGATGCAACAGCTGGACATGAAACATTAAGTTTCATGGATGCATACTCAGGATATAACCAGATAAAAATGCACAAGCCAGATGAGGAGAAGACAGCGTTCACCACAGATCAAGGGTTATACTGTTACACAGTCATGCCATTCGGCTTGAAAAACGCTGGAGCAACTTACCAGCGCTAAGTCAACAAAATGTTCGCCAGACAGATAGGAAGAAGAAATATGGAGGTTTACGTTGACGACATGCTGACAAAAAGCATCACAGCAGATAAGCATATAGATGACCTAAGGGAGACATTCGATGTGTTGGTTAGGTATGGAATGAAGTTGAATCCAGCAAAATACGTGTTTGGCGTACCGTCTGGGAGATTTCTAGGATATCAAGTGCATCAAAGAGGAATAGAGGTGAACCCTGAAAAAATCCAAGCGCTGGCCAAAATGGTCTCACCAAGAACTTTGAAGGACGTCCAAAGACTCACGGGGTGCCTAGCATCGCTGAGTAGGTTCATAGCTAAATCAACGGACCGATGCCTACCATTTTTCAAAGCCCTAAAGAAAGGAAAGGGGGTCGAGTGGAACGGGGATTGTGAAAGAGCTTTCCAGGCTTTGAAGGATTACCTCGGGCAAGCACCGCTGCTATCAAAACCGGAAACAGGAGAAACATTGTATATGTACTTATCCGTTTCTGAAGCAGCCACAAGTTCCGTGTTGGTAAGACAAGAGGAGGGAATCCAGAAACCAATATACTACACCAGTAAAGCACTGTTACCAGCCGAAACCAGGTACTCGCCGGCCGAAAAAATGGCACTCGCTCTAATAACAGCAGCAAGGAAGTTAATGCCATATTTCCAGGCTCATAAAATCGGAGTATACACCAACTGCCCACTGAAATTAATTCTGTAAAAACCAGAAGTATCCGGTCGATTGACGAAGTGGGCGATCGAGTTGAGTGAATTCGATGTGGAGTATCTTCCAAGGAAAGCAATCAAAGCCCAAGCAATGGCAGACTTTGTATCAGAGTTCACCGAGCCAAGCATGGAGGTGGCAAGAATGATGGTGGAGCAAAGCAAGAAAGTATTCAAATGGCAACTCCGCGTTGACGAGTCGTCAAACACGCACGGCAGCGGGGCAGGGGTAGTGGTGTCAACCCCGGAAGGAGACTCAGTCGAATGTGCCTTGCGTTTTGACTTCAAAGCTACTAACAATCAAGCTGAATACGAGGCACTTATAGCAGGACTAAAAGTTTGCACAGTACTAGGAGCAGATGAAGTGGAAATCTTCAGCGACTCTCAAGTTGTTGTCAATCAGGTGCTAGATGAATACCAGGCGAGAGATGAAAGCATGATCGCCTACCTGGAATTAACAAAGGAGCTACTGGAAAGATTCAAAGAATACAGAATTGTTCAGATCCCTAGAGAAGAAAATGAACAGGCTGACGCCTTGGCCAGATTGGCATCCGCCATGATCAACATTTGGCCCAGAACTATTCTATGATCCGCCTGCTGCAGCCGAGTATAGTCAAACCGAAGGAAGTTGGGGCAGTCTTTGGCGAAAGAGATAGCTGGATCACATCAATCAAAGAGTATCTCGTCAATGATGTACTCCAAAGTGATCCATTAGAAGCAAAACGATTGAAGTACAGAGTTACAAGATATTCAGTACTCAATGGAGAACTGTACAAAAGGGGGTACTCAAGGGCGTTGTAGAGATGTGTCGGGCCTGAAGAAGTAGAAGATATCCTGAGAAGCATACATATTGGAAATTGTGGGAATCACGCTGGGGGTGCCAGCCTAGCCCACAAAACATTAAGGCAGGGTTTTTACTGGCCAACACTATTCACCGACGCTAAAAGAGTGGCAGCAAGATGTGAGGCATGTCAAAAAATTGCCAATAACATCCGCCAACCACCTGAACTCTTGCAGAGTATTACCTCGCCTTGGCCATTCTTCATATGGGGAATTGACCTGATTGGCCCAATGCCAATAGCAACTGGAGGAGCGAAGCACGCCATAGTAGCCGTGGATTATTTTACGAAGTGGGTAGAAGCCGAACCATTGGTACATATAACGGAAGCAAACACTATAAGCTTTGTAAAGAAAAATATTCTGTACAGATTCGGGATACCAAACACCATCATCAAGGACAATGGGACCCAATTCGATGGTAAGAAATTCAGGGAGCTGTGTGACAAGTATGGCATCAACAACTACTACGCCTCCCCAGCACATCTGTAGACGAATGGCCAAACTGAAGCAGTGAACAAGATCATAAAACACAACCTGAAAGCTAAATTAGCAACGAAAAAAGGTAGCTGGGCAGATAAACTACCACAGGTACTCTAGGCATATCGAACCACAGAAAGGGGTTCAACAGGTGAGACCCCATACTCCATGGCTTATGGAGCTGAAGTTGTCATTCCCGTGGAAACATCTTTCTCTTCACCAAGGGTACAACTCTTTAAACCGGAACTCAACATTGATATGTTAAAATGCGGTCTGGATGAATTAGAAGAAAGAAGAGAGCGCGCACAAATAAGAAACACTGCGTACCAACAGAGGGTAGCCAGATATTATAACTCACATGTACGTGAAAGGAGGTTCGCGCTTGGCGACTTGGTACTGAAGAGGGTAAACCCAAGAACAAGAGACAAAGCTGCAGGATCATTCGCGGACAAATGGGAAGGGCCTTATCAAATTACAGGCATAGCTGGTCACGGGGCATATCGCATTACTCGAGAGGGTTTAGGCGAACTACCTCAGCCATGCAATGCGCAGTACTTGAAGACATATTACCCTTGACTTCTCGCTTACTTTTAGGATTTATTTCAATATTTTTATTCTTAGACAGTTTTCATTTTAGCATTTTTATCTGTGACTATGTTAACGAGTTGCAGGAAGTATTCAAGAAAGAGTAATTTATTACTGAAGATTCGTGATTTGACTCGCCAGTCACAAAGGGCATTCGCCGTCATACATCACTACCATCGCGTACAGATGAATCTCGTACTCGCAGCAAACTGGCGAGAAAAATAAAATCCCAAGTTATAGAAATTGGCAATCACCATTACGGGAAAAGTAAAATCCCTCAAGAGACGAAAAAGCCAGCTGAAAACCAAAAAGACAAGCAAAAAGCATGAAGGAGACGTCCCAATAATATGCTAAAACTCAGCAGTGGCAGCTGACTAAATAACATGTTAAAAACTTAGTGTACGGTCGGATACGTCCTGACAAACACTGATACGTCCTGACAAACACTTGGTGAAACACTAAGTAAGCCGAAAACTCAGCAATGGCAGCTGAATAAAAATGTAAAATATGCTAAAAACTTGGTGAAACACTAAGTAAGCCGAAAACTCAGCAATGGCAGCTGAATAAAACTGTAAAATATACTAAAAACTTGGTGAAACACTAAGTAAGCCGAAAACTCAGCAAATGCAGCTGAACAAAAATAGAGCTAGAGGAGTTATAAAATAATTTATAGAATCAAAAAGTCATTTACACTCGAAGGTTCAAAAAATATACAGATATTTACAATTATGAGCTATTCCTAAAGCCTAATCTCAACTAGCTGCAGGAGGGCTCTCACTGTCTTCCTCATCTTCGATCTCCTCCTCAGAAGGCCAGGTGACTTCTTCATCCTCATCCGGTATGAAAGGCCCATAATCCCTACCAGCAACAGGACCCAAATCAGGTTCAGCACTAGAACCAGAGAAGCTGCCCTTTTGACCAGAATAGTATGTATTGAAGACACGCTTGCTGGGGACTTCTAGATGCATGGATGAGGCTCAGTCCTGCTAAAATAGCAGTGGGCTTTCCATCGCTTTATCTGCTCTTTAATCGAATCCACCCCGCTGGCCATATGCTGTTGAAGAGACTTGTCAAAGCACCTTAGAGCCTTGTCATTCGAATGATCCTTCATGGCAAAGAACTTCTTCGACTGCCTCATGCCTCGTTCAAATTCGCGCAACAAAAGCGCGTCGTAGGTAGGGGATCTCTTGAAGCGATCAACTGCTTCAACCTCCAAAGCAGCCTTTAAATGATCAAAGATGAGTTCACGCGAAGATAACTGATTGCGCAAGTCCAGCGCCTCACGTTCAGCTTTCTCCTTAGCCTCCTCAGTTACCCGTTCAGCCTCCAAACACACTGCAAGGGATTTTTGGCTAGCAGACAAACACTCCTTCAGCGAGCGAATCTCTTCCTCAGCAACAGACAGTTTTTCCTCGGCAACTAGTTGAGCAGACAGATGACCATCGGAGGACTCTCTTAGCTGAGCAAGCTGTTGACCATAGGATTCTTCGGTAGAAAGCTTCTCAGCAGCCAAAGTAGAAGCCCGCTCGCGCAAACGCTTGATCTCCCGGGAAGCTTTGTTCCCATACTTGTAGGTATCAGCCAACTTAGACATCATCTGAAAAGAGAAACAGCCGAATTAGGAAGTATGTATGAAAGAGATACATAGATTTATGGTGAGAAGCTTACCAGAGAGTGGCAATTGAAGAAAAATTCCATCTTCCTGTTGCAGGACTTGTCTTTGACATGCTCCCAGCCCTCACCAATGTACACATCATTACTAATCAGGTGCGCACAAATTTCAGTAGCCAAAAAATCAGAAAGAGACACGGTCCCTTATTCGGCTTCTGTGGGTCCCGTAGGAGGGGCTTCATGGGCAAAACCTGAACCAGAAGCAGAGGTCCCAGTCTTCGATGGTCCTGGCCGATCAACTGACTCTGGCTGACCAGACGGCCTAGGTTGATCTAAAAAAGCATTTGACTCGCCCATGGCCACCGGAGGAGAGGCTGTTCGAGGCGGAGTAGAAGAAGGGATATTTAACTCATCAACCTCCTCGGGGGGAGGCACCGCTGCATCAGTCCCCTCAGCAGGACCCTCACAAACAGCCGTTTGAGTAGGGGGAGTTTTGGTAAGAGCTGGCTCGTTAGCACCCTCCTCGTCTGAAGAGACAACATACTGCACTACCCTTGATGCCCGCTTAGAGGGTCGAGCAGCATGATCAGGGGTGCCCTCAGCTGGACATTTACCTCTACCAGCTCTGGGGACCAGATCACTCTCAGGATCAAGAGGAGTCTCAGGGACATCCGCGTTAAAAATAGGGATGTCACTGACCCCTCCCGAAGCACCCACTTTTTCTTTACCTTTACGACTGGGGGTAGTCACAGCAGGAGTATTCACAGGAGGGGTAGCCGCAACAGGAGCGTTCGTAGCAACCTCTGCACGCATAGGGGGCTTCCCGGACTTGACACCTCCCCCAGTAACATCACCAGCCTCCTCGCCGTTCGAGGGATCATCACCATCCGGGCTAGCAATTCCCTCATTGGCCAAACCAGCAGCATGTCTTTTACTGGCAGCCTCGGAATTCTTCACTGCCCGGGCTTGTAAGTCCCAAACGGTATCAAAGTCACCCACTGCAAGAAAAATAAACCAAGTGTCACTAACAGAATAAAAAGAAATAATAATACAAAAGAAGAAAAAACTGATAAAGACTTACGACGAGGTAGCCTAGCAGGTAGGTGTGGGAAAACTCGTTGAGCGATCATTTTCTCCTCATCCAAGAGGAAGGACCTATCCATCGAGTCTAAAGGAAGGACGGCCGCCGCGGCAAGGTGGGAGATCTCCCCATCTAGCAAAACGGGGACTGCCTTCGACCAGGCTTCAGGAGATGTGAAGTGCCAGGGAACTTTCTTCGTCGAAAGGTTACGGCGACTGCTGGCTAGCACATCTCGGCCCCACTCGCCACCAACAAAAAACCAACTATTTTCCCACCTCTTGTTTGAAGTGGGAAAGCCCCAAATAAAACATTTCTTCTTCTCGTCACCGGAAATCTCTACCTGACTAGGGTTCACCGCGCCCTCAGGGATCCAGTTCTCCATAGGTGAGGAGAGAAGGAAATACGTGCCACCATTGCCCGCCTGTCTTAACGTGTAAAAATGGTGGATCTCGCGAGGAGTAGGGGGTCCATAACCCTTCAACTTCCACATTAGGCATAGGCACATCAATATCCTATAACTATTTGGGGCGAGTTGTGCCGGCGCAATTCGAGCCTCCGCGAGAAACCTGGCGATGAAAGGCTGAAGGGGAAGGGTTACCCCACAGTTGAGCATGGCGCCATAAATGGCGACCGTATTTTCGGGGGGATTCCATACTGCTCGATCACCAGGTAGCATCAAAGTCACCGAGTCTGGAATATCGAAGCAACTCTTGTACTTGAGGAGCTCGCCCTCGCCAACCACATTAACTTCTGTGTCGAAGGAGCACGGACGATCTAATGAAAAACGCAGCCTATCTCATTGATGGTCTTCAACGTCAGAGTCAACAGTCCTCTGTGCATCCAGTAGGGACTCACGAGGGGCCCTAGAGGCGCGTCGTCTGCTGCCACCTGGTTTAAAAGACCTCGGCATCACTAGAGAATCACTATTGGAGGATGAAGGAGAAATGTTAGGGATAAAATTATCTTCAGAAGAGGGAACAAAAACAGAAAGTGGAACCGGAGAATCTGGGTGAAAGTTGCGAATCAAAGATTCAATTTTGTCCGCAGTACATTTGTCACCAAGCTCTATAACTTGCATCATTTGATTAAAAAGAGAAGAACGTAAGGAGGGATCCATGAAAACTCACCAGAAAAACCCTAGGTCCGGAGAATGAGCAGGAGATTTGGGGATGCCAAGAAATAATCAAGATCGAGTTCAAGGGGAGCCGTCCGACAATGGAATAAAATAAAAGAAATCAGCGGAAGAAATGTCCGAGGGAGAAGAAGGAAAGAGAATGAAGGAATTCTGTTGTTAGAGAAAGAACGAGAAAATAGAAGAATAAGTGAAAAGGGTAAAATAAGGAAGAAGAAACGATCGGGCCTTATAAGAGGGAACTTTGAAATTCAAAAAGAAAATCAGATAAAGGATACGCAATTAATATGAGTGACGGTCACAGTAACCAGCCGCAATACTCACTACCAAATAATGGACATGTGGCGTCTCGGGGATCACCAAGCAGCTAGAGCGTACCTTCGCCTGCTAAGTGAGTGGAAGCACTAGAGATTGTGTGGCTAAAATTGAAAACTTGCGCCGGAAGAATCAACCAATCAATGCAACACGTGGTGAAAAGAAAAAGGAAGATTTTTATAAAACACGCCGAAATCTTAAAAGCATGGATATAAATACTGCTCGAGAAGGCAAGCGAATTAAAAAGACCAAATCATTCACTCGCCTCGAAGTATTTATGGGGGTATTGTTGTATGTATAAATTCGCCAAGCAGACACGTCATCAATAGAATCAATAAATGCTGAAGAAAAGGTGGCCACGTCACACATTGACCAGGTCAAGGGAGAAAAACGTGGCCAGTCAGTGTGCCGTCTTAAATCAATAAGTCAAGAGTGGTCGCTAGAGCTAAACATCTACTCGCCAAAGATAGAAACGTGGTCGCCGAAAGGTAATACCCAGAAGTGGAGGTGTTCACTGCATTAACGTACTGGGTCCAAACCGACTCGGCAGGAACACAGAAATAAACCTTAATTTCTAGAAGACCCATGGCAACAAGAAATCATAAAAAGGAAAAGAGATAAAGCATATCCGAATCCGTGACAACATGGGAATCCTAGTACAAATCAAAGGGGAAACCCTAATTAACATGTATAAATAGAACCATCTATCCCATGAGGAGGGGGTTCAAAAATTTGAGAGAAGAGAGCAATTGTATGAGAGATCTAAGTTTGTAAACAAAGCAATAAGCATAGTATTATCTTTCTGCCCTCTGGGGCGCCGTGGTTTTTTCCCATTCAAGGGTTTTCCACGTAAAATCTGTCTCTGGCATGCATTCTTTATTTTCTCGTTTTACATTAAATTAATATAATTGTTGAGTGCGTGGCAATCCAAATTTCAACGTCAACATTAATCATCCAAAAGTTTTACCGAGTGACAACCAAACGACACAACAAAATTTGAAACGAGGTTTTTTAATTAAGAAAGCTCTTTTAGCCAGTTGAGAAGCTCTTCCAAAAGGGCACTAATACTGTTACTTGCAAATTCAGGCGGTGATGTCTAATCCAACTGTTAATCACCAAAAATGGCAGGGGTTCAAAGAAGAATTTCTCATCCACATCAGAGAATATTTGAGGTAGAAAGACATCAAAGAAGAACCTCTTGGTACCCCGCCACTAAATTGACCGGGTACACCTTCTACCAATCCAAATCCAGATCAAGATCAAGGACTCTTAGACTCCAAGGTACCAGGAAACACAGAAGCCAAGTTCTTAAGGACTCCACTACTACAAAATCCTAGTATCTCGCTACCACACCAACCCGATACCCCGATACTCTTATACCACGATCCAGTAGGAGGTAGGATGCCTATGTACCCCGATCCCTCTTAGAGCCGGCCAACCAAGCAGTAAAAGTATCAAATTAATAGACTATCAAGGTTAAATCATGTGTGCCAGAATCAAGCTACAAAGAAGGACAGTGAGACATCGACGTTTAAATAACAAAGAAATTGGCTCATTCCTGCCACTCAAGAGTTTTACTTGGGAGCAAAGCCAACTCTATCAGATTCCGTCAAAAAAGGGGTCACTTGATTCCTTGAATCAATCCCACGATCTTCTCGCCTATCGCCACGGAATGCCCCGAAAATCACTAGGTCACTGGACCGAATTTAGGGGAGTGCACAGCAAGTAATGAGACATATATATACAACATGAGACTAGACAAGAAAAGGGACTAAAACTTGAGTCCAAAACCCTATAGTTTTCTTTTCCACTTATCGACATGCATGAGATCTCCATCGCCATCTCCATCTCCATCACCAATTATGTTTTAACCCTCCTACTATGATAACCAAAAATCTCCATTGTATTCCCATTGTTTGTTTATCATCAATAAAACAAGTTATATTTGATCTTACTGATACTATATTTTTGATTCACCATCATCATTGTATTTAATTTGCCTTACTCGGAACCCATAGGTATCGAACTACGTGATATCTCTCCGACTGTGATCTACCTCGATTTTAGTCATAAGAATTGTTAATTGGAAATTCACCTCAGTGACAATTTTCGGTTAACACCAACAATTGCCACCCCATTTACAAGTTGCCACCAACCATCTCACACAACAGTGACATTTGTCCACTAAATGGATCTTTCAAGTGGATGGTAGAAGCCATTATTTCTATAACACTCCCCCTTAGATTCCACCATTTATATTTTAATTTACTAGAAAAAACTTAGTGGGGCAAAACCTTCGCAAAATATATTCAATGATCTTATGGATCTTGCGGGGTTGGACATTCTTAAAATTGTCTTATTAAAACCTTATCAGAAAAACTCAGTGGGACAAAACCTAATCGTAGGAAAAAAGAATACACTGTATATATTTCTAGAATTAATATTTTTTTCAAAACTTTACTCATATTTATACTTTGTTAGGAAAAACCCTGTGGGATAAAAAACTTGAGAAAAGATATTCATTGATCTGTCGGATCAAAGTAATATTTATGATAATCTTCTGGATCAAGATAATATATATACGATGATTAGCAAGATCAAAGTAATATTTATAATGATCTTTTTGATCAAGACAACATATATACGATGATCTACTAGATCAATGTAATATTTATGATGATCTTTATGAATCAAATGATTTTTAGGTGTGCATAAAGAATTGTGGCATTAAAAACCTTATCAGGAAAACCCAATGGGACAAAACCTGATCAAAGGAAAATGAGTACAATGCACATATGCCCCAATATAATTAATATACTTCATTTGATATGCTCCCCCTAATGGAACGCTCCCTTTGATAAAAATTCTTTTGAAGCAATCTTCTAGATTGTTAAACTGATGCATACAGATGTTTATTTCATGAAATGAAATATATGCTCCCCTGATGGAACGCTCCCTCTAATGGATGAACGGGCGGCTGTCGACGCCTGTCAAAAAATATATTTTATCTATTCTAACTGCCTCACAAATGCAACAAGTCAAAGGACTAGTATAGCAAGTAAGCAAAGGTCGTTCCCACAGAGAGGTGGTATTTGTATAACTGTCTCTAGTTAAAGCGTTATTGAAAGCGATGTAAATAGAACATGGAAGCGGTGAGAATGATGTGTGTGAAGTGTTTGCATAATGTGGATGGTGTGCAAGTTGTGAATAAAACTAAACTAAATTAAAGTACACTAAGGATAGAAATGTAACCGGGTGCTTGCCTTTCTAAAACTAACTAAAGTGAGAATCAATTACATTACAAAGCAATTAAACTAAAGGCCAAGCACCCTAGCTACGAAAATAAATGTGGCTTGGAGAGATGCAAGATAGTGGTTACATTAGGTACATAAGTTCACCAAACACACAAGCAAGTCATATTGATCCTAAACATTCAAGTATCATTCAACTTAGATTCAAGAGCTAGTTCACTCGATTAAGGATTCCGAAACCAAATCATCTATTTTTATGAATCATTTGTTGATTAAGGAATACCGAAATCCATTCATCACTCACCCAAAATCATGGAGTGAGCAATTGTATCTTTTGGTCAAAGACCCATTATGCACAAGAACACCAAACAACCTAATCTAGCATACTCATGCATAAATCAAGTTCCCTCAATTCAAGAATTAACAATCAAGATCCATTCGCAATTAATCAATTGGAACTCGGATGTGCTCTTTCACTTAAATCAATCCATACATATCGATTCTCTTTCGTCACCAACATGCACACAAGAGTGAGATTATACTTTTACACTACAAAGTTTGTTTACACTATGAAACAAATTATAGCACGGTGTGTATAAAACTATCTAGAGGGGGGGTGAATAGATTTTAAGCTTTTTACCCAATTTTTCGTGTTAGTCAAAATTACGAAATTACCCCTAAATAGATAAAGCAATAAATCAAGTAAAATATACGGAAATTAAATAACACTTGATTTTTACATGGAAACCCTCACGGGAAAAACCACGGGCTATGTAAGTAAGCCACACTCGAACCTCGAATCCACTAAATATGTAAACGATTACAACCTAATCCCGGAAGTAATCACACACCTACCTAATCCCGGTATGAGTGAACCTAGTCCAATTTGCTTGCGTTCTAAGCAACGTAATCCCGGATGCTACACACAAGACTTACTTTCTCTATGAAGAGAATACAACCCTAAGTGAATATATGTGAATATCCAAAATGCAACATAGAGCAAGGGAAACCCTATATGCTTATCTAAGATGATTAATATGCAATTAGAACAATCCTAGATATCAAAACTAAATGACATGTCAAATAGTTTAGCTAATCAAGATTAAGCACAAAACCTAATTAGCTATCACAATACAACTTCTCAAACATACATCATACTAATCTCAAACTTGTATTCAAAGTATATAAAATAACATACAAGTAATTAATTGAGATTGCTAGTTAAGATAAACACAAAATATGTAAGATATTAGTGAAAAGCTTACCAAGCAAAGTATGATGAAGAATCCATGCAAGATGACATCTAGATGATCAAAGATGATGCTAGATGATGATTGATGATCATGAAAAAGTGTTTGAGTAATTAAAAATGAGTTATTTGTGTATTTTTCTTCTCTTGAAAAATATCCTAAGTATAGAATATGAATATGAACTCTCTTGGCTGACCTAAAGTCAAAGTGTTATATATATAGGGGCCATAAGTGAAGTGTGGTCGTTTTGAAAAATGCACCAGAAATTGCTCTGTGCGCTGGTGGCCTTGCGCTGGACGACAGGCGCACGACCAGCGTAAAGGTAAAATTTGCACAGGCGCTTGACGACCAGCGCTAAGACAGGCGCACGACCAGCGGTAAACCACTGGGCGATTTGCGCTGGTGGAGCTGCGCTGGACTGGACCAGCGCACGACCAGCGACAGACCACTGGACGATTTGCGCCGGTGAGCTGCGCCGGTGTGGACCAGCGCAAGACCAGCGACAGACCACTGGGCGATCAGCGCTGGTGAGCTGCGCTAGTCTGGCGCTTGACGACCAGCGCACAGCACACTCCTTTGAACCCCACAAGAATTCATGCAAGGGGTAAAAAGGTAAAAGCAAGATGCATCCTAAAAGCCTAACATGTTATGACAATATAAACATAAGATGCATCAAAATAACAAGCAAGAAGAGATGAGAATAAACATTGATGCACAACAAAAGGAAACACAACATACAAAGATAAAACATATGCATGAGTTGTGAGTGTGTGCAACTATCTCTTCAAGACAAGTAAGCACTTAGAGTATTACCTTTGGAGTGCTTAACACTTGCAAGGGCCTTGAGCTTGAACGCATTCCTAAGCTACCCTTACATGATCCCCACATATGGTTTGATCACGAAATAAGCCAATTATAACCTACGGGAATCCTTACACACTAAGTTACACTACATCATTGTTTTAATCTAAAGTCTCACTTATGCAAAACACATCAATTTCTACTCATTCACCAACATGCATGTCAAGAAAAGAGAGATATAGCAAAGCTCAAATAATAGAGTCAAGATTCAAATCGAATCTAAGTAAAGATCATATATAACAAGCTCAAGTGTTAGGTTACAAATATTCTCTAATGGGGGTTACAAATCAAAGAAATAGAAAATAAAACAAAGAGAAAAGTTTAGAGATAACCAAGATCTCTATTTCATTTGATCTCCTTTCTCCTTGGATCTACTTCAAAGATAGATGGATGAAGTGTAAAGGTGGTGGTGGTGAGCTTCCCATGAAGGAGAACCTCCATGGAAGCTTTGAGAGCTCCTCTCTCTCTCTCTCTCTCTCTCTTTCTCTCTCTCTCTCTCTTTTGTTGTGTAAGAGTTGATAAAATGTATAAAGTGTAAAGTGAGATGGGATAGGATATTTTAAAGATCAACAAGTAGGTGCATTTATAGTGTTTGAAGGTTAGGGCATTAATTAGGGTTGAAAGGACAAGTTTTGCCCTTAAAAATCACGTGATCTGAAAGTAGATATAGGCTACCGACATAGATCTACGAGGTCCAACTCGTAAATTTAACTCGCGGAGGGGTCTGGGCAACTTTTGCGACTAAGATCTGCGAGGTCCAACTCACAGTTTTAACTCACAGAAAATCTGCTACTTCACGCTGCTAGGTTTAACTCGCGGAAGCGTCTGGAATGGATCTGCGACTTCCTTCTGCGAGGACAAACTTGTAGATCCATCTAGCAAATTGTTTTGACACTTCTTCCTCGCAGATTCATCTAGCGGAAGGCTTTGAAAAGGATCTGCGACTTCCTTCTACGAGGACAAACTCGCAGTTCCATCTAGCGGTGAGGACAAACTCGCAATTTCAACTCGCGGTGCCATCTAGCATATTTTTTTGCTCCACGCACCAGTAACTCAAATGGGTGTAACTTCTTCTAGATATGGATTTATTTTACAGTAAGATATTGGTTTTTTGGCAAACCGATATTGGATAAGTAAAATTTTAAATTTAATAAATTTACTTTTAAATCATTTACTTTTAAAAAATTCAAAAAAATAATTTTAAAAAAATTGTTTATTTATTTTGCACCCTCTTGTTTCATACTAAGAGACAAGTTAATAATTCAATTACCCATATAAATTAGTAATCTAAGTCTTACATTTGTTCATTAAATTGCAAGATGCATGTTGAGAAATATCTCCCCTGTAGAGAGAGTTGTATTCCAAATCATGCTTATTACAATTGATGTCACGAGTCTCCTATAGGCCATGCTTGGTTGGATGGAATGGAAAGAAAGTCATTCCATTCGTTTGGTTTGTTAAAATACAATGGAATGGTGATTCCATTGGAATGAGGATTCCACCATTTTGGTGGAATGGGCATTCCATCCAAAAACCAATGGAATGCCTATTCCATTCCAAACAAAAATTTATATTCCATAAGTACCCTCATATGCCCCAACTCCATTCCAAAAATACTCCATTCCATTGGGGCGGTGGCCGAAACAAAGTTGGGCGGCGGTGGTTGCCAGACGATGGCGGTGATGGTGTATAAATCCTTGACAGTTAAAAACTACCAAGAATAACTATCAAGAAAACCTTTCTTGACCGTTTTTAACTGTAAAAAATTATATTATTTTCTTGTAGTGAAATAGGAGCCTAAAATAGGTACATAAATGTACCAATCAATG
This sequence comes from Acer yangbiense, assembly GCA_008009225.1. NCBI lineage: Eukaryota > Viridiplantae > Streptophyta > Magnoliopsida > Sapindales > Sapindaceae > Acer > Acer yangbiense. Next base: position 43,495,157 of record CM017764.1, on the reverse strand, counting down.
GAACGCTCCCTCTGATAAAAATTCTTTTAAAGCAATCTTCTTGATTGCTAAATTGACACATACAAATGTTTATTTCATGAAATGAAATAACATCATAAATGATTGGAGGGAGTATAAGCAAAGACTTGCTTTATGAAGCATTATTTAAATTGTTCAGGGCCAAGTATCTTTTCACCATTTATTGGTCAGAATGGATATTCCTTAGGATCAAGAGTTCTAACAACCATATGATTACTTAATAGATAAGCAATATCCATATTAAATCTTTTCAGAATCTTTTCACATATTCTGATTGATGGACAAGCATTCCATTTGATCTATGCTTGATCTTTAGGTCGAGACAATATTTTCTTTCTCATGTCTATCATTTCAAATTCATTTATCAAATATTCAGTAGTTTTCAAGAGCTCTTCGTGAGCTCCAATTAAATTCATATTATCAACATAATCTGTGAATATAGCAAATCCAGATTATGATTTCTTTATAAAGACACATGAGTATATAATATGATTATTATATCCTTATTTTATCAAATATTCACTGATACGGTTATACAACATCCGTCCATATTGTTTTCAATCCATATAAGGATATTTGTAGATTCATCAAATATAGATCACAAGATCTCGATTTATATGCTTCTAGCATTTTAAATCCTTCAGGGTTATAAATATATGTGTTGAGTGAACTATATAGATAAGCGATCATTACGTCTATAAGACGCATTTCAAGCCTTTTAGAGGCAACCAAATTTATCAAAATTTGCAACGTAATTGTATTCATCACTATTGAATACTAAGTTTCTGTGAGAAAGCTGTACTATGAGTCATACCTCATATCTCACGATCTCGTTTTTCTCATTATGTTTCCATATAAAAACTCATTAGTATCCAATTAGTTTGACATTTCCAGGTTTCTGGAGTACTATTGGTCTAAATACTTTATGTCACTACAACAAATATCACATCAAATAGCAATAGAAAAATGCTATCAAAAGTAAACAATAGCATTCAGTTATATGCCATGATAGCCAGTATGATTAAAAGTTTTATCTTTTCATAGCATTATTTGCATGCTATAAATTCAGTTTTTTTAATGCTATAATTATTCTTTTATAGCATTTAAGTGATGTTATATCGTTAATAAAAAAATGTTATTATTATAGCTATTATAACTTCTTAAAAATGCTATTGTAATTGTACCCAATATAAAAATTGTATATTTTTAATTTTTACTTAATTATTAATTTAAAAAGTTTAATTGTGCACAAAACAAAAAAGAAAAACAAATACAAACATTAAAGGGAAAAAATATAAATAGAAAAAATATAAATATTTATTAATGAATCAAAATAATTATGTGATTCACAAAACATATCAAACTTACAAGGAAATTTCTATATACAAAAATTTGAATTTGGTTTTATAAGAAAAAAAATTACAAGAACATGATTTTTTTTTTTGTTTTAGCTAATTACAACAACATGATTGTTCCACCAATCTTCATCTTCTGTTTTTGATAAAACACAGCAACCTTCATCTTCATAACCTGAATTCTAAAAGACATCAATAAAATTAAGTTATATTTAATAAAAACAAACGAATAAACATATATGAATTTACATAGCCATTACAATTATGAAATAGAGATTGTAACTAAAATGATCTAGGATGGAAAAAAAAAATCAAATAATGAAACTAACAAATAATATAAAAAAAGAAAAAGTCTTTTACCAAGAAATATAACTTCACATTGGAAGACATATAATACTTCCACATGTAGATTCATAACCAGATTTTCTAACTAAAAAAAAAATGTATATATATCAAATAAGCACATCTATAGTTAATCAAATAATTAACAAGAATTAAACTTGGGTTTTCAAAAAATGAATGAAAGAGAGAACAACTTACCCAAAAAAATATGAATTTTTTAATGAAAATAGAAGATAAAGATATGTATTGATGCTTGAGAACTTGGTGGTAAAAGTAGGGATTTTGAGTGGTAGTTTGGTGGCAGTAAAACAACTCTAATAACATATGAAGAGAATATAAAGTAGAAGTTAGGGTTTCAAATTTTGAAAAAGGAAATAAATTTGTTTTCCCTCTTTATCTTTGAAAAAAAAAAAGTTTTCCCCTTATCTTTCAAAAAAAGATAGAGGGACAAGAATTCATTTTCCCTCTTTATGTTTAGAGGTATTTTTAACATGTATTAAAACATTCTTAAATGCTATATAATTAGTTTTGTAAATTACTTAACTTTTTTATAAAAAAAATTTAATATTTAATATTTTATTTATGTTAAATTGTGTTTTTGTTAATAAAAATTTAAAGCACAATAATAATAATAATAGCTTATATGATTTCATGACATATCATAGCATATTTAAAATGCTATTAATTTTTTTTCTTAAAAAAATAATTAACATTTGAGCTATATAGTTTAATAGTATTAAAAGTGCTATATTATTGAAATCAAAATGCTATTTAAACTAAAGTGTTATGTGTTAACATCTTTTCATAGCATTTTATTATAATATGCAATAATATAGATACATTTGATTGCATTTTTAAAAATAATGCTATAGTGCAATGCTATCAAAAGTCATATTTGTTGTAATGTGTTTGGCTTATGAAGTCAAATTTTCTTGAATTGCTTCTTTTTATTTAGGCCAATTATGCATTTTGTCTACAATCATTGATATTATGAATATCATAATCATCATTTATAATTTCAGTAGCTACTATGTATAAAAATACATCATCAATGAGTGTTTCCTTATGATTCCACATGTGGACAAAATGTACATTTCTCTCTTATGACTTATAGAAATTTTCTCAATTTCTATATTCTTATATCTCTGTTGAGATCTCTTCTATTTCAATGGATTTAGTCACTTTATAGACTTGTATGATTTATAGAAATTTGCTCAATTTCTATATTCTTGTATCTCTATTGAGATTTCTTCCATTTCAATGGATTTAATCATTTCATGGACTTGTGTCTCTTTAGATATATCAGACTCTTATAAAATTGATTTAGAGAAAATGAATTTATTCATAACTCTAGGTTTGTTTACATTAGGATCCTAATAACAATACCTTTCAAAAAAGGTTCACAAGCTTATGATATGCTTGATTTATTTGTTACTCTTTGCTCTGATCATTCTTCAAGAACAATCACCCAGCCAAGGTTTATGAGATGGCAAATTATAAAATCTTGTTACCTTTAATATATCAGGTAACAGATTAATAATCATCTGATGATCAATTATCTTTCGTATTTGAGCGATACGAAGATTAAAATGAGACACGTTTATATATATATATATATATATATATATATAGAGAGAGAGAGAGAGAGAGAGAGAGAGAGAGAGAGAGAGAGAGAGAGAGAGAGATAGAGAGAGAGAGAGAGAGAACCAAACTAGTATCTCTATTTTGTATAAGAGTAACTTTTCATTTACTTTTCTCTTCTAGAGAAACTTTCCATTTGGAAATTAATCAATATAATAATATGCAGATTGTGCGTAAAAATATAAAATATCAGAAGTTTAAATGATCTAATTGAAGATTAATCAAAATCAACATTAATCTCAAAATGATATAGAAGTCTTATTTTAGATCATGCCAGAGATGCAATAAGGAGATATACAATATAATCAAATATCTTAAAAAGTGAGCAAGTCCCTATATAGAAATTGGTAACAGTATCGAAATAATAAAGTTCTCGCAATTACCTGGAGACGTTTGATAAGTGATTCCCCTGATTCATTCTGATTATGAGTATATCTGAAAACTAAATGTTGAACATCAATTCCAGTTGCTTTGCAATATTCATCAAATATCTTGTAAGTTCAATCAAGTTAATATGCCTGAAAAAACTAATAATCCATGCAAGTAATATGGAAATGTTTTATAATAAACAAACATGTGACCATCTTGTAGATGTATCAATTAGAACCATAAAATAATGAAAATGGTTCATTTGGTGGATGAATATATCCACATATATTCCCTTGGATGATTGGGATCCAAAACCAACTTTAGAATAAGATGGTTTATTTGGTGGATGAATAAATCCACCTATATCCCTTTGAATGATAAGGATTCAAAACCGAATTTTAGAATGAGATGGTCTTATTACTAATCTCCATTTGTGAACATGTGATGCATATAAAATTATGGAATTAAAGAATCTTCTGGCTCTTTAATTGATGTCCATAATAATATTTGATGATCCTATGCATCATCGTAGATCCTTGATGACCAAAACTATCATGTCAAAATATAAGCATTTATGGATTTGAGAACTTCTAGTTCATAACTGCATAAACTTTTACATATTTTATAACCATGTAATATAATCCAGATGAGAAAGTGTGCAGCTTCTCAATAATGATCGAGTTTCTGGCCCAAATCATGCACAGATATTCAATATCCTTATTATTTAAAGTCTCAATATGACATTAATAATGTTATATGCCTTTTATCTAAGCAGATTTCTTTATGTTCTACTTAAATAATATAAAGTATCATTGATACACAATTTAATACCATCTAGTAATTGACGTACTCTAAGCGTACCTCTAAAAACTAATGGTACAAAGATGTCTAACTACTAGACCGCCTAGCCTAGTGAAATAGAGTGCGCGAGTCTAAATGACCATTCGCAAGTGTACAAATCGTTGTCGAGTATAGCGGACACAAGTAAGGGTATCGTTCTAACGAGGATCGGTAGTGTATCTAAATTACTCTAGAATAACTCACTAATGTTTAAACTAACTTGGTGATTTAAAATAAAGAGATATTTTAAGTTTAACGCTCTAAAAAGATGCTAAGGAAACAATGATGTAAAATGCTACTAACAACTTCCTAATCCAATTACTATCAATTTAAATCCATATTTAAGAGGAAGGGTCAAAAGTGTCTAATGCTCTTTTTATCAATTTACTCAAACCTAGATCTAGTTTAGTCAAAACTTAATTAACCTCTTATAGAGCTTCAAGCAAAATCCAATCAAGGTTGTTCCACACTTCCACCAAGATCTAGATCTACTTTTCATGCACAAATATCATGCTTGTATATCAGAGTAAAATTCCTACTCAACATAAAACATGAAGATAATTTAAGCATAAGTGCAAACTCAATTGATATAAAAGATAGATTGAATCATTTCAAAGAGTGTTCACATATTTACAAACATTGAATCCCCAACAAGAGGGATTTAGCTACTCAAGATGAAATAAAAACAAGGAAAGGAAAGAGAAAGAGAAAGAAAACTCATGGTGTTCTTGATGCTTCCCCTTTTCTTGCTCAACAAAACCTTCTTTGATGTCAAGATAGATCTAAATATCCCTGAAAAGATGATGAACTAAAGTGTTTAATCTAAGATTACTTTTCTAAAAAGAGAATGGTTGTGAAAAGGTGTTTCTTAACTCTTCTTTTCTTCACAATACTTTTCTCTAACTCTAGTTATATCACAACACACTTTCTATAAAAGTAAAATATGTTTATATAGTGGAGGATAAGTTTGGAGGCCAGCCACTTGCAAGCTGACGTGGATCATGCTTTTGCGACCAAGATCTATGAGTTCGTACTCGCAGTGTGATGTCACAGATCCTTCTACTCAAGTACTTCTACTTCTGACTGCTAGATGTATCTCGCAGAATCACTACATGTGGATGCACTGCGACGTAAATTTGTGAGGTTGTTCTCGCAATGTGATGTCATAGATTTCATTTTAAGTTGAACTGCTAGGACGAGTTCGCAAGATGGACTTCGTAGAAAAATACCTGGTTCGACTGCTACTTCCTTCTGCTAGCTCTTACTTGCAGTTCATGGTCGCAGTTTCATCTGGAGGTGATCTGTGAGTTACGTCTACAACTGTGTTCTCACAGTGGTAATTAGCAGATTTCTTCTGCTGGTTCTAACTCGTAGGATGACTTAGCAATGTCTTTTGGCTTTGGACTGCGAATTAGAGTTGCGAGAAATAACTCGTAGTCCAATCTCGCAGTGCATTCTAAGACAGCATCTGCTCCTTGGTTTTTCAAGCTGACATCGTAGTTCACTCTGGGAGACTTCTGGGACTTTGGATCTGCGAGAACAATCTTGCAGATTTGATAGAAAGTTGGGTTTCAACTTCATTTTTTTTCATGATTCTTCACCAAGTGTTCATTTCATCCTTTGAATCCTATAATTCCTGAAAGCAGCTCAAAGGTGCAATTATACAATATAAATGCTCGAAAAACTAACAAAAAAGGGATAGATTTAGGCACTCAAAACATATACATATTTAGAGTGATTGAAACCCACAAACCTATCTTTTGTTCATCCTCGAGCAAAAACAACTAAAAGAAAAATAAACTAACAAATCTACAAACTCTAAATATGTTACGAAAGCCCAAAGTTTTGATAAAACTTGATTTGTGATATGTACAATGAGGAGTTCGATGCGAAAACTACTGAGTTGAAAATAACAACATGCCAATCAATACGAAATGTACACAAGGTGAATCCCACACCCTAAATACTCAGTTTCTTAGATTAAGTGCTAGAGTGCATGGATACAATTCGTCTTGACTCTAATCATTACCAGATTTCAATCGATTTTTCTCTCAGAATCATAGGTTTACTCTCAATATATATGTGAGTTTGAGTATATGAGAGTGTGAGATCGCATATAGATATTATCATAAAAGCACATTTTACTTGGATCTCTCGAAAGAGTTGAAAAATTAAGAACATGGAGAGAGCATGCATCAATTAGTATTCTCCTACTAGACTTCTCAAGAATCAATTAGGACTCCTCTTAATTGCTATAGGTGATGTGTATATTTTGGTGTATGGTGTAGCATTTTGCACATTGATCCTACTAAGCTTTGTCATCAATTACAAATAACACAGAATTTTAAATCTAAGCGTCTAGGCTATACCTTCCCATTTTCTTGTGTTAGGATGTCACTTGTATTTTAAGGGACATTGATATATGAAGAACAAGGGGTTTCAAGTGTTTGATTTTTAACACTTCATTCTTTTCTTTTTCTTTTTCTTCTTGGAAACCCTCATTTTTGCACAATTGCATTATATGCCTAAGTACACGTTATCATGTGTTCTCAACTTTCTTTCCTTGAGTTTTCTATTATTTGCACACTACTCATGATCAATGGCTATTGTGTGGATTGTGTTTAGGGTGAGGTGTTTATGGAGTGTGTAAGGATTCCTATTCTTTGATTGGCTTATTTCGTGGACAAACCACGTGTTAGGGTTTATTGTGTAAGGGTAGTTTAGGTGATTGAACTTCAAGCTCGAAGGCCCTTCCAAGACCTCAAGGGACAAGCACTCCAAATGTATACTTCTAGTGTTTAGTTTCCTTTGAAGAGACTTAGAATGCACACACACACTTAGCATACTTGCATTTGTGTGCATACTCTTCACATGTCACTTTACACACTATCACTTTGATTGATATATCTTGTTATGTGTATATGTGCCTAGTAATTCGTTTCCTGATATTATTCGGAAACGTCCGCACATGCATTAGAATGTGCTTGGTTTTGCACGAAGACCGCCTACGGAGAATGCCCTTAGCTTCTCCTTAGTTTTCATCTCTGTTGGTGATCGACGGTTATGATCGGCGGCCTGGCCGCCGAATGAAACCGCAGTTTGTATCCAGAAGTGTCTGGAGCAATTCTACAGTTAAGATCAGCGGCCACGACCGCCGTTCAAAACCGCCATTCATACCTGATCGATTTATTCTCTCAGATTTGATTCTGCGGTTGGATCGGCGGTTACGAAACCGTCGAATGAAACCGCTATTGATGCTCTGTTCTTCACAGGCTCAATTCGACGGTTGTAATCGACGGCCTGGCCGCCGATTGAAACCACTGATCGGTGCGTTTCAGGGGCAAAATTATCTTTTCACATGCCCTGTTCTTGATGTCTATAAATATCACACTTTCTCATTTTCTGAATTTATGTGTTCTTTAACTCTAAGAACCCTAAACTTCAAAGAGAGATATTTGAGAGAAAATCAAATCAAGAACACATTTTTAACACTAAAAAACCATTCTCATATGCATTAAAATATCATCTAGCATTTTCTAGAATAGTTAGGATACTTGTTTGCATGGGTTTTGGTCAACACACATTCTTTGGTAAGTTCTTCACTATTATCATATATAATTAGTGTTTTATTTATCATTGACATCTCTTATATTATTTGTATGTTCTTAGAATATATTCTAGATACAAAATAGAGATTGTTGTGTTGACATGATTGAGTGTTGTATTTTGATAGTTATATCTAGGTTGTTTAATCTTTGATTAGCTAAGATTTATGACATGTCATTTAGCTATTGATATCTATGATTGAATTAATTGAAAAATCATCATCCTAGATAAGCATTTAGGGTTACCTAGCTCTAATTGCATTTTTGGATATTTCATATATTCACTTAGGTTGTATTATCTCTTCTTAGAGAATTAAGTCTTGTGTTGTGATCGGGATTAGATTACTTAATTCGCAAGCAATTGGACTAGGTCCATTTTTACCAGGATTAGGTAGTTGTGATGATTATTGATCGGGTTAGATCATTAAACTGGGATTAGGTTGTAATCATTTCAATTAGTGGATTCGAGGTTCGTGTGTGGCGCACATAACAGCCCGTGGTTTTTCCTGTGAGGGTTTCCATGTAAATATCAAGTGTTATTTACATTCCGCACCATATTACACTTGTTATATTATTGTGACTAGTTAAGGGCATTTTCATAAAATTGACATACATGCGAAAATTGGGTAATAACGATTAAAATATATTCACCCCCCTCTAGATAGTTTTATACACACCGTGCATTAATGACTATTGTGTGGATTGTGTTTAGGGTGAGTTGTTTATGGAGTGGGTGCTTTTTGTTTGCCCTTGCAATCCTTCTTTTGAGACATGTGTTTGGCTTGATTTAGAAATTAAGAGCACACACGGCCTAAAATCATATTCAAAATTCTATCTAACAAGGGAATACATATTTTAGTAAGTAGACCACATGTATGTTCAATGGCATTCAACAATTGCATGCTTAATGAGATCAAATTAAGTATGACATTTTTCAAATAGTTTGGATGAGTAGAAACACATACCCTCAACAATGTAAACATTAAGGTACAAATCTCACATGGGTAGTCTTCACTATTGATCCTAGCACCTTTGCACAAAATCTCATTCACTAAGCCTAAAGAGAAATGGACTAATTCACCATGTGTGGTCAATCATAGATTGATACAAAGTTACCCAAAACTCAAAAGCTAGTGCATGCATCAATTCTCCTCAAAAACACAAAGCAACAATTTGAAAAAATTTCATGAAAATTCAAAAGCTCAATTCGCAACACTTAGGTGTTAACATGCCCACACCCCCATACCTAAACTCAACATTGCCCCCAATGTTTAATCTTTTAAGAACAAGGGCATGAGTTCGAAGGTCTGGTTGTTTGGTTAACAAACATCCTGAATAGAATCCACCACTTTCCCAACAAAATTACCCTATCCACTACTCAAAATTCCACCACTCTTAACTAAATAATATACATAAACTAAAATATTTAAATAACTAGATACAAAGGTAGAGTGTACCTAGGTGGGTTGCCTCCCACCAAGCGCAGTAGTTAACGTCTCGACAAGACGAATGAGAGCACTCGGCTCCATAAGTTTGACTTGCTCTATCAATCTTGCCTCCTCAATTCCTTGCAAATATGGCTTGACTCGATAGCCGTCCTTTTCATTGGTTGAGTAGTTGAGTTGAGCGTCGTTCAATGTCAGTGACGCATAGTAGATGACATGTGGAATCCTATCCATGCGTTGCCTAAGCGCTGCTCCTGTTGCATAGTCTAAGGCATCGTACATGAGTTCAAAGGGTAGATTCCAATCCGGTGGTCTCATAATCGGTGCCGAGGTCAACAACTCCTTGAGCTTCTCAAATGCCTCCAAGCACTTATCATCAAAATCAAACTCGATGTCCTTTTGCAACAACCAACACAAGGGTCTCGAAATCTTTGAGAAATCCTTGATGAACCTTTTATAAAAGCCGGCATGCCCTAGGAATGAATGAATGAATTTCCCTCATTATCCTAAGAGGTTGTAAACTCTTCATCACATCGATCTTAGCCTTATCCACCTATATACCCCTTTCTGAAATTATGTGCCCCAAAACTATTCTGTGATGCACCTAGACCTGGCAATGGGTCGTGTTATTGCGAATTCGTGTCGTTTCTTGTTTGGGTCGTGTTAAAATTGCTCCACCCGAACCCGACCCATTAGCTTAATGGGTTGAAATATACAAACCCAAAACCATTTGTTAAATTAATGGGTGACCCGACCCGGCCCATTACAAAATTTTATATTTGAGATTTATTAACAAGTTGAAAATAAATAGTACTAAAGCATGATCAAACTCATGCAATTAAGTTCACTAGTTACTTTTAGAGTTTTAGGGTTAGGGTTAGGATTATAATATTGTGAAATAATTGATTTATAGTTTTAGAGTTTTTAATTTAGAAAATTTTCCTCTTTCAAAAAAAGAAAAAAAATTAGAAATTTTAAATGAATTAATTACTAAAATATATTCTTACCATAGAGATTTTTTTTATATAAATTCTATAAAGTGACTATACAAAGATTTTTTTTAATAACTTTCATAAACACATTAAAAAAAATCTTTATATTAATGGGTTATCGAATTAACGGTTTTTTTAATGGTGAACCCAAAACTGACCCATTATATTTCGTGTCTTAATGGGTTGACCCATTAACAATCCGATCCGATAAACTTGACCCACCAACCGCTATTTTCGAATGGGTTTGGGTCGTGTAAAATATTGCCAGGTCTAGGCGCACCATGAAATGACTCTTCACCCAATTCAACACTAGGTTGGCTTCATTGCATATCCTCAAAACTAAAATGAGGTTGAGAATACAATCATCGAATGAGCTTCCTACAACTGAAAAGTCGTCCATGAAGACTTCTATAATCCTTTCTACCATGTCTGAAAAGATCGACGTCATACACCGTTGAAAAGTCCCAGGTGCATTACACAAGCCAAAAGGCATACGTCGATAGGCAAATGTCCCAAATGGACATGTGAAGGTAGTCTTTTCTTAATCTTCTGGGTCTATCGCTATTTGGTTGTATCCGAAGTATCCATCCAAGAAACAATAATGACTATGTCTCGCAAGGCGCTCCAACATTTGATCTATAAACGGCAAGGGGTAATGATCCTTGAGAGTTGCGTTGTTGAGCTTCCGGTAGTCTATACAAACTCTTCAGCCAGTTTGAGTTCTTTGAGGTACCAATTCGTTGTCCTCATTCCTAACAACCGTCACACCGGACTTTTTGGCACCATATGTATTGGACTTACCCACTTGCTATTCGATATTGGATAGATGATACCATTCTTCAATAGCTTAAGGACCTCCTTCTTGACAACTTCTTTCATGATCGAGTTGAGTCTACGTTGGGCTTTTATTGATGGCTTAGACCACTCTTCAAGAAGAATCTTGTGCATGCAAGTAATGGGACTAATTCCCACTAGCTCATCCAAACTCCATCTAATAGCTCTCTTGAAATGTCTCAACACACCAAGGAGTTTCTCTTCTTTTTAAGGACTCAAATCCGAAGCTATTATCACCAGTTGTGATTTGTCTTGCTTAAGAAAAGCATACTTCAAGGTAGATGGTAGTGGCTTCAATTCTAACTTAGGTGTGGAGCTAGAGCTTGGAATTGATCCCTTGTCGGGCACCTCTTCATTCTCTTCCTCCATATGACCCTCGCCACTAGCCCATACTAGCATATTAATCACATCATCCTCTGATTCTTCCTTTGTTCCAATTTCCATGGTTGCATGATCAATCAACCATCCTAGTTGTTCGAAATCAATCATTCCTTCTTCAATGAATTCTTTCATTTCTCCTACAAAACAAGTTGATATAATCACAAAAAAGGTATACACAACTAAATATATAAAACGTAAATTTATTATACTATTAAGGTAAGTACTTGTACATGTTATAGAATCATAAAGCATTCACAATCGACACATATACCTCAAAGATTCAATCTTTCTCTATGTTCATTATCATGATTTGGACAATAAGAATATCTCAAGATAAATTATTTCATCACTCGAATGCTAGTTCTTAAAAACATGGCATATCATCTCCCACAAAGATTAAACACTAATTATAATAATTCCTTGTTATATCACATGACAAGATTAGGAGTAGAGAAGAAGTCTATCAATAAAAATTATAGAGAGAAACTTAGAGAGTATCTTGAGTGATGAACTAGATATTATTGATAAAAAGAAAGATATGAATACCAAAGTTGATTTTTAGTTGAAATGACATGGTTCCCTCTTTTCTCGGCGATTCTTGGTCAATCGACGAGTTCTTCCTTGTAGATTCATCTCGTAGATGCTTACGTGGCCAGATATTTTATCTTGGGAACTGTGCTAGGGTTTTCTACGAGTTCCTTCTCGCAGTCCCAAGTCACAGATTGTGTTTAGAGCATACTGCTAGTTACTTCTGCGACATCATACTCGCAACGTCATCTCACAGTGAAGCTTTCACAAACTTTCTGCTCCTTCTTTCTCGCAACTCAATGTCGCAGATCTTCTCCAGGGGAGCCTGCGACTTCATACTTTCTTTTCTACGAGTTTGATCTAGCAGTTCCTTCTCACAGTGTGCATTTCAAATCAAACTACTAACTCCTAAGTCCACAACTGCGAGTTCATTCTTGCAGTCTCATCTCGCAGATCCTTCTCAGAGTAGTCTGCTAGTTAATTTTGCCTCGTCTGCGACATTGTCCTCGTAGCTCTCTCTCACAGATGTATATCAGAGTAGTCTGCTACATACTTCTGTGAGTTCCAATCAGCAGATTTCATTTCGTTAATTCACAGATCCTGGTCAGAGCGGACTATAACTTTATGCTTTAAAATATGCAAGCACCTTCTCGTAGTTCCTTCTCGCAATTATACCTCAAAGCCTACTGTGACTTTAGTCTGCGACATTATTCTCGCAGCTGTTTTTCTACCTTGGCCAACTGATTTTTTTTTTCTCTTTAACATACACGAAACTTTCACTTGGATGGATCCCAGCCTAAGCTTGAATCCATCATCAAAACTTATATACTTTGCAAAAGAATCCCAACCCCCAAACCTATGTTCTTTATGCATAAGAATTTTCACTGATTCTTATTTTGCAAAGTGTAAGGTCTCATTTGTTGATTGGCTTATTTCGTGGACAAATCACAACTGGGGTTCATTGTAAGGGTAGCTTAGATGTTGGTGTTCAAGTTCATGCTCTTTCAAGACCTCATCTTGATAAGCACTAAAGGTAAACTTCTATGTGCTTAATTTGCTTTAAAGAGATTGGTTGCACACACACACTCACATCTCATGCATTGTTATTATTTATATGTTGTGTGTTCTTATTTGTGCACCTTATTGCTTTGAAAATCTCTTCAAGCATTGATTGTTGATTGCTCTTACTTGTTATGCCTTAATATGTTTTGATTTTAGGCTGTAAGCTATAGAGCAAATCGGCTCCCTGTTCGGCGGTCGGTGGCAGCATAACAAGGGCGCATTTTGAAGTGCTCTGTTTCTGGTCTAAATCGACGCCCTTGGTTTGGCATTTAGTGGCCGCAAACAAGGCCGCCGAAAAGGGACCAGAACGTCAGGTCTCAAATCGACGCCCTTGTTCGGCTCCCTAGGGCGCAGAAATAGGCGCAGAGTTGTTAGTCAACTCAGTTGACTGAATTATGCGCCTTGTTATGTGGTCCGTGGCAGCAGAATTAAGGGTGTAGAATCGGCGCTTTTTAGCAAATTTGCAAAACGGCACCACTTCAATTAGGCATCCTATATATATGCTTCTTTCATTACTATGTCGTTTTTTAAGAATCCAAAAATCATATTTTTCCTTTAGAACACATTTCAAGAGAAAAATTCACAAGAACTCTCTTTTAAACACTCAAAGACATTCCTTTGATCATCAAAGTTCATATAGGATCATCCATGACCATATAGCATGCATCAATGCATGATTTTGCATCATCACAACTTGCTTTGTAGGATTTTTACTAACTTCATCTAATTTTAGTATTTTTCCTATCAAGCCATCTCTTTATTTACTTGTATGTGTTTGATCATATGTTAGATACAACAATAGAGAATTGATTGTGATGAATTGATTGAGTGTTGTATTGTGATAGATATCTAAGTTTTTATAATCTATGTTTATCTAAGCTATTTGTCATGTCATTTAGTTCTCAATATCTAGGATTGTTTTTATTGCAAAATCATCATCTTAGATAAGCATATAGGGTTCCCTTGCTCTATGTTGCATTTTGGATATTCACATATTCACTTAGGGTGTTAATCTCTTGATTGAGAACTAAAGTCTTGTGTGTAGCTTCCGGGATTAGGTTGCTTAGATCACAAGCATTTGAACTAGATTCACTCATACCGGGATTAGGTAGGTGTGTGATTACTTCCGGGATTAGGTTGTAATTTTATCACATTTAGTGGATTCGAGGTTCGTGTGTGGCTCACAAAATAGCCCGTGGTTTTTTCCCGTGAGGGTTTCCACGTAAACATCAAGTGTTATTTACATTCCGCACCATATTACACTTGTATGTCTATTTGACTAGCTAGGGGCATTTTCGTAAAATTGACATGTATGCGAAAATTGGGTAATAACGATTAAAATCTGTTCACCCCCCCTCTAGATTAATATTTAAAACACCGTGAGAACTTTCAATTGGTATCAGAGCGGGTTCCTAGATATACTTAGGTGATCCTTGCTTATTTTGGTGTGTTTTGCATTTTGTGTGATTTTTGATCATTCATACATTTGCATTCATTTCATTCATTCATAAACAATATGAGTGGAAACGGTGGAAATGGTGGTGGCAATGAGGGTGCTTCTAGCACAAGGCCTCCGCTTCTTACCGGGTTGAATTATGCCTCTTGGAAATGCAAGATAGAGTCGTACATATGTCAAATCCATGACCGGGCTTGGATGGCGGTTGAAGACGGCTACACATCACCCATGATGACTCCTATGGGTGGAGGAGAGGATGTGCTCAAGCTTAAGACGCAATGGAGCGTGTAAGAGTTTGAGGCATCAAAATGGAATAAGAAGGCGATGCATGCTATCCTATGTGCAATTACCGAAAATCAATATAAATTGATTCAAAATACTAGGATAGCTAAGGAGGCATGGGACATCCTAGAGATTGCACATGAGGGAACCGAAGTGGTGAAGGACTTTAAGCTTCAAGTCCTCCAAACTCAATTCGAGATGCTTAAGATAGAGGAGAATGAGTGCTTCAACGATTTCGAGATCAAGTTGATGGACATAGTCAACCAAAGTCATCAACTTGGTGACCCTTACTCGGATAAGAGAATCAAGCAAAAGATTATGAAATCTCTCCCCGATAGGTTTGAATCTAAGGTAACGGCTTTAGAAGAAAATAGTGGATATAAGGATATGAAGCCGAGTGAGGTGATTGGGAGACTTCTAGCTTATGAGACTAGGAAAGGTCCTATCTCTACACCTCCTAAAAAGCAAAAAGGAACTGCTTTGAAAGCCTCCAAGGATGAAAAAGAGGCAACGAATGACTCGGACGAAGGCCTTGCATTATTTGTGAAGAGATTCAAGAAGATTATGAAGTTCGGGAAAAAGGACTTTGGTTCCAAAGGTCAAAACTTTAAGAAAAAGGGTTCCTACAACAAGTTTGAGCCTAGGCAAGAGAAGACCGAAAGGAAAGGGGTCCAATGTTATGAATGTGGTGGTATAGTTTATTTTGCCTCTGAATGTGCTAATCACAATGATAAGAAGAAAGGTAAAGTGATGGCCGCCACATGGAGTGGGAGTAATGATAACTCCAATGAAGAAAATGAAACTTCGGATGATGAAGTGGCTAACTTCATAGCTTTTGCCTCTTCTCATAAAAGCCAAGGTAGAAGTGAAGAAGAGGAAGAGAGTCAAGAAGAAAATGACTCAAGTGAAGATGATCCTCAACTCACTCCACAAATGGATATGTGGAGAGAAAGGTTCTCGTTGAACATTACGCGGAGTTCAAAAGCTTAGAGATGAAAACCATGAAAAAGATTAAGATGTTGAAAGAAGAGAATCTTGAGCTTTTATCTCATAATGACCACTTAAGTGAACAAGTGGAAAAGTCTAAGAAGGTAGAAGATAAGCTAAGAAAGGATTTAGACTTATCTAGGAGGAATGAAGAAAGTCTAAAGAGGGAGCTTGAAGAAGTAAAAGAGTCTATGACTAGGATGACCTCTAGCACTCAAAAGCTTGATCATTTGCTTAGTGTTGGAAAGAATCCGTGTGACAAGAAGGGTCTTGGGTATGAAGATGGCAAGAAGATCTCAACCTTTAACAAGACCGTGTTTGTCAAGAATTTGGGGAACGAAGAAGCTTCATTGATGCAAACTCCTAGAAAAAAGTTAGAACTAGGACAATGTTCAAATAATGCACAAGTGAAGTTGGTGCCAAGAAGGCAGTCTCAAGCTCAACCCACTAGGTTCCCTCAAGCCAACATTCCTCAACAATTGGCTCACAAAGGAAAGAGACCAATCATGTAACCTCAAGCTAGGAAGCAAGCTAGATCGGTTCAACAACGAAGATGAATTGAACCCACTCAACCACAAAGACATGGACAAGCTCCCATGCATGCACAAGGACAAGGTATGATTCCTTATTTTATTCATTCATGTCATTTTTGTGGATTTGATGGTCATATTAGACCAAATTGCTTTCGATATATTAAAATGTGTAGAACACGAAGCATGATTGAAAATAGAAAGAATAGAGCCAAGATGCATGTTCCTAGGAATGATAAAATTGACGTGCATGATCCTAGGATTTCTAGAGCCCATGTACCAAAGACCACTATGAAAGCTAATATTGTTTCTAGATGGATTAGAAAGAATGAAAATGTTTGCCATGTTGCTCAAATAGCCTTGAAGGTAAATTCTTATAATTTTTGGTATTTAGATAGTGAGTGCTCTAGGCACATTACGGGAAACAAGAGTTCCTTCGAGACTCTTGCTATAGAGGAAGGAGGATATGTCACTTTTGGTGATGGATCCAAAAAGAAAGTTGTAGGGAAAGGAACCATTTCCGTTCCCAGATTACCCTCCTTATCTAATGCTTTGTTTGTTGATGGCTTAACAGCCAATTTGATAAGCATTTCTCATCTTAGTGATGAAGGATATTCCGTCATGTTTAGTAAAAATGATTGCTCTATCCTAAAACCTGATGGACAAACCTTGTTGAAATGTATGAGATCTAGCGACAATTGCTATTGTCTTAAAGCTAGTATAGTCTCAAACAATGTGTCCATGAATTAGCAAATTGAGTTATGGCATGAAAGACTTAGCCACATGAACTTTCGGGATTTACGAACCCTTGGAAAGTTCAACTGTGTGTGTGGCCTCCCTAAGCTTGGGAAGAAAGCCAATGGTGTTTGTGGACCTTGCCAACAAGGAAAACAAACCAAAAGCATGCACAAAAAGGACAAGTATCTCTCCACCAAGGAGCCCCTAGAGCTTCTCCACATGGATCTAATGGGTCCTATGCAAACCGAGAGTTTAGGTGGAAAGAGATACATCTTTGTTTGTGTTGATGATTTCTCTAAGTTCACATGGACATATTTTCTTAGAGAAAAATCCGAAACTTTTGATAAGTTTAAAACGCTTTGTAATAAAATTCAAAATGAAATGAACTCTAACATTAAAAGCATAAAACAGATTAGAAGTGACCATGTGAGGGAATTTGAGAATGTCACCTTTGAAACCTATTGTAATGGTCTAGGCATCTTCCATGAGTTTTCGGCTCCTAGGACACCTCAACAAAATGGATTTATTGAGAGGAAGAATATGGTCCTTTAAGAGATGGCCCGTGTGATGTTGCTTAGCAACAATGTCCCTAGGAACCTATGGGCCAAGCCGTCAATACGGCTTGCTATATAGGAAATAGAGTTTTCCTAAGGCCCGGAACTAGAAATACCTCCTATGACCTATGGAAAGGTAAAAGGCCAAATGTTAGTTACTTCCACTATTTTGGAAGCAAATGCTACATTTTAAATGACCGTGATTAACTTGACAAATTTGATGCTAAGAGTGATGAGGGTATCTTTATTGGCTATGCCTTAAATAGTATAGCCTATAGAGTTTTTAATTTAAAGACTCTAAGTGTCATGGAATCATCCAATGTTGTATTTGATGATGAAAGGCTTAAGTCTAGTAACCATGAGGAGGATGTAGTTTTAGATGATGATTCTCCTTTGGAGAAGGTTGTGGAGACTCCCAATGTTGGGACATCCAATGGTGATTATGAGGACACACAACCTATTGATAGAGTTCCTCTCTTGAACTCTAAAGAACCCGCTCCATGGGTTTAACAACTACATGATAAGAATGACATCATTGGAGAGGTAAATGAGGGTGTTAGGACTAGGCATCAAATAGCTAATCTAATTATCTACACATGCTACACCTCTCAAATTGAACCCAAAAAGGTTAATGAAGCCTTAAATGATGAATTTTGGGTTCTTGCCATGCAAGAAAAGCTAAACCAATTTGATAGGAATGAGGTTTGGACTCTAGTTCCTAAGCCTAAAAGCACACATGTTATAGGCACTAAGTGGATTCATAGGAACAAATCCGATGAGAATGGCAACATAGTGCGGAACAAGGCTAGACTTGTAGCATAAGGGTACTCTCAAATTGAGGGTATCGACTTTGAGGAGACATTTGCTCCCGTTGCCCATTTAGAGTTCATTAGGCTTCTCTTGTCCATCTCGTGTATTCACAAGTTCAAATTACACCAAATGGACATCAAGAGTGCATTCTTCAATGGCTTCTTGCAAGAGGAAGTGTTTGTTGAACAACCCAAGGGGTTTGTGGATGCACACCACCCCAACCATGTCTATCGCCTCAAAAAGGCTTTGTATGGGTTGAAACAAGCACCGAGGGCTTGGTATGAGCGCCTCACTCAATTTCTTATTGACAATGACTACACAAGAGGTAGTGTTGACAAGACATTGTTCATCAAGAGAAACAATGATGGGTTATTTATAGCTCAAATCTATGTTGATGACATTGTATTTGGCTCAACCAACAACACCAAAGTCCAACAATTTGTTGATGTCATGTCTCATGAATTTGAGATGAGTCTTGTTGGTGAGCTTAGTTACTTCCTAGGTTTGCAAATTAGGCAACTAAATTATGGGATTTTTATAACCCAAGCTAAATATGCCAAAAACCTAGTGAAGAAGTTTGGTCTAGAAAATGCCAAACATTGTAATACACCCATGAGTACCACTTTGAAGCTAAGCAAGGATGCTAGTGGTAAGAGTGTGGAACAAACGTTATATCATGGCATGATAGGTAGCTTGCTTTATTTGACCGCAAGTAGGCCCCGATATCTCTTTTAGTGTGGGTGTGTGTGCTAGGTACCAAGCGGATCCTAATGAGTCCTATCTCTCTTCTGTTAAGAGAATCATTCGCTATGTGAATGGGACATCCAATTATCGGATTTGGTACTCTTTTGACACTAATGCTAGTCTTGTAGGTTTTAGTGTTGCGGATTGGGCAAGAAATTGTGATGATAGGAAAAGCACATCGGGCGGTTGCTTCTTTCTAAGCAACAACTTGGTGTCTTGGTTTTGCAAGAAGCAAAACTCGATTTCCTTGTCCACGGTTGAGGCCGAATACATTACCGCGGGGAGTGGATGCACACAACTCCTATGGATGAAGCAAATGCTAGTAGACTACGGATTCAACCAAGATATACTCACTCTCTTTTGTGATAATATGAATGCCATTAATATTTCCAAGAATCCTGTGCAACATTCTAGAACTAAGCATATTGACATCCGCCATCATTTCATTAGAGAGCTTGTTAAAAATAAATACATAGTACTTGAACATGTAGGTACTAATGATCAACTTGCGGACTTATTTACTAATCCCTTAGATGCTACTCGATTTAAAACACTTAGTAGATCTATTGGGATATGTCTTATAGAGTGATGTGTTTTGGTGATTGACCCTATATGGGGAACTCAAGCAAAGAGAGCTATTTTGCATACTTGTGACATGCAAAAAATTTGAAATATCTTATGCTTCTTCATTTAATTGCTTGAGTAAGCTTGGTTGCACACATGTATATATGTTTTCTTTCAATAAGTGTGAACCATGTTTGTTTACAATCTATGTCATATTTATATTCAAACATGCATTTTTGGACTAGGAGATTTACATAGGAAGTATGATTTGAATGACCTATAGTTATCTCCATGACATGATGATTATTTTATAACATGCTAATGTCAAATGAAAAAGCATGAAATTCACAAAACATGCTCAATTGAAAAGCATGAATTGATGATTGCATACTACCTTTCATCTTCTTTGGATGAGGTCTCTTATGGCTTTCTTTGGTGGTCTTGGACGATGACTCTTCCTCCTTCTTGGTTGAACCTTTTGTGAGGACTCAATTGTACATTCGGCTTGATCAAGCTCCACTATCAAATCGCATTCCTTGACCTTAGAGATCTTGAATGCATTTTCCTTCCTCAACAAGTCCTCCTCAAGAGCTTGGTACTTCTTGTCTTTCCTCTCTACTTCCTTAAGGACCTTCCTCATCCTCCTATTGAATTCCTCTTCTTGGCTTACGACAATCCTTGTCAACTCTTCCCCCACCTTGAGGGCTTCATCCCTTTCTTTTTCAAGGGCATCAATCCTCATGATAAGGTTGATGTCTTTCTTAACAACAATCTCGTCTCCCTTGAAGATATATATCTTCATTCTTCCTTCTTTCTCCTCTTCAAGGAGTCTCACTTCTTCTTCAAAAACTTAAAAGAATTCTTCCAACTCATTATCCGGTTCACTGGGGGTTACTTTTGTTTCAATGGGTACTTCCTAGGTCTTAATGTTGAAACACGTGTTCAACTCCACCTTCTCATTCTTTCTTGCAAAAACATCAAACTCTACCATTTCTCCCAACACAGTCATTGTCAACTTTCCGTGGAGCACATCAACGGTAGTCCCAGCTGTTGCCATGAATGGCCTCCTTAGAAGTATGAGATGCTCCTTGCTTGTATGCTTCTCCCTGATGTCTAGGACTACGAAGTCCGTTGGGATAAGTAGCTTGTCAACTTGTGGGAGAACATCTTCCACTATCCTGAGAGAGTGTCATGAAGATTGATCTGCCAGGACCAACGACATAGAGGTGTGCTTCAGATTGCTCAACCCTAATCACTTATAGATGGAGAACGGCATCAAGTTGATACCTGGCCCTAAATCTAGCATGGCCTTCTCCTTGGAAGTGCTTCCCACTAATATGTCCACTGTAAAACTTCCTGAATCCTTGAGCTTTGGTAGTAGACCATTCTTTATCACTGTACTAACATTACCTCCAAGCCTCTCTTGGTGGTTTGGTCTCATCTCTAGCTCTATCTTGCTCAGTTCTACATTCATCTTGTCATGGTTAATTGGTGGCCTATATGGGTTCTTTGCTTTGTGAAGGCTTAGTTGATCATTTCCTTTTGCAACCTTCTTGCCTCTTTGCCTTGCACCTCCTACCACGGTCACCATATTGATCCGTTCCGTGTGATCATTCGGTGCCTTCCCTTTATCTTACCTCCTAATGTTCTCATGCAATTGTCCTAATTGCATTGAGAGTTTCTTTATAAAGGCCTCGATGCTCACCATTCGTTGATCTTCATCCGGATTGTAGACTTGTAGTGATTGATTGTTCTGACTTGGTTGGCCATTGCTCTGGTGTCCCTACTGGTTTCCACTGTACCTTTGGTTGCCCTGATTATTCTGATTGTTCCAATATTGCTGATTTCCTCCTTGGTTATGCCCTTGGTTGTAATTACCACCCCACTGATTATTCCTCCAATTAGGGTTGTAATTGTTTCCACTTTGGTTATTCCTTTGGCGATTGTATTGGTAGAATGCTTGAGCCTCCTCCTCTTGAGGTGCCAAGCCTTGACTGGGACACATGTCCGCCACATGGCCATTTTACCCATATGATTGGCAAACCATCACTTGTACTTGTTGTTGTTATTGTTGTTTATTCTCATAATTGCATGCAAACCCCTTTATCTCTCTTGTGAGGTTCTCTAATTGCTTGGCCATTTCTAAATGTCTTTTCCCTTCCTTCTCTTACCTCCTTGAGCTACATTGTTGGGAATGTTTCCCCAACATCTCACATCTCTCTAAAATTCCGCCGTCTTCTCTCTCATAGCTCCCCCGCAAGCATTGTCGACTATCGCTTGGGTGAGTCCCAAAAGTCCATCATAGAATGACTGAACCCGACGGACTAGTGTGAACTCATAATGAAGGCATTGGGCTAAAATCAACTTGAATCTCTCTCATGCCTCATGGAAAGGCTCTCCCTCATCTTCTACAAAAGTGGTGATCTTCCCTCGGATCTCCTTTGTCTTTCACACCTGAATGAACTTGTCAAAGAATTTCCGCTCCACCTCATGCCAAGTGGTGAGCGATTCAGGCGTCAAAGCCATAAGCCACTTTTTGGCGTGATCCTTCATGCAATACGAGAAGCATCGCATCCTCAGTTGATCTTCCGACAATGCACCTAATTGTATGGTTGTCATCACATTATAATACTCTTTCATGAATTGAAGAGCACCCTCATTTGTTTTACCGAAGTAAACCGAGAGAGTATTATAGTGTTGGTTCTTCAATTCATAGTTTCTCTATGACGTATTCAACAATATTGCTGATGGTTGATCCCCGACGATTGGCAAAGAGAAATCCTTCATAAACCTATGTAAGTCACCTTGTTGAGGTCTAGTCGGTGATACATGCCTTGCTCTATCCTGAGATGGAGAGGGTGATATATCGCGACTTCTCATCGTAAGTGTTATCCTGAAAGTTAATCAAAGTAAACTAATCAAGTATCGATCCAGTAGTTACAACCAGCACCTGGGCAACAGTGCGGGTCAAGTGCGGGTAACCTACCCGCACTGCAACTGCACACTGAGTAACAGAGCAAAGCAGGTAAGAAAGTGCGGGTACAATGCGGGCCACTCACCCACACTCTACCCACACTCTGGGCACGTGATATAAACATAACATGTCATTTTCATTAGGGCTCCACCACACTTAAACTAAAGAAAACTGACCCAGTCTCTCTTTTCCCTCTCTACAACATCTAAGTATTCCTTGTGCTCCACGTTTCGATTTTCGGATGACAAAGGTATGAATCCTGTTCCAAACTTGTTTATGTTGATTACAATCTTAAGTTACGTCTTTTCTCTTCCATAAGTTATCTATCTTTGCATGAACTCCATTGTCATAAGAGGGTCACGAATTTGTGCCCAACTTTTGCTTGATTTAGAACACATGTATGGGGAATTAATTGTTTAATGCATGTTAAAGAGATTGGTGTAGATTTTGATTGTTAATGGCCCTCACATGTATGAAATTTTGAATTTTGGGTTTTCAAATTAGTTTGGTGAGTTAACTCTCAAAAGGGAATGATGGGTTTTATTCAACGATGCATGTGACATGTTTGGAGATTAATTGGAATATCAAATTGCACATGTATGCACTTCATTAAGAAAATTAGGGTTTTATATAATTAAAGGGAATTTTATGCTTGCATTTGAGTGGATGTCATTGTTGATTGTGTTGAGTAGATAATCATGGGTGGAAAAATAACATGAATGTTGTGTGTCATGATGGTTAGTGAATGTGCTAAAAAACTGAGTAACTAGTTAAAGTGCGGGTACAGTGCGGGTCATTCACCCGCACTACACCCGCACTCTACCAGTTTAGGGTGCAAAAATTTTGTTCTAGATTATAATTTGTTTATCAAGGTTCCTTGATACGAGTTCCCCCTAAACCATATTATTTCTTGTGCAGATCTTAAGGAGAACTAGGGGAATCCGCAAAAACAGTAGGCACAAGCTCTGATACCATAGAATGGTGGTAAGGGGAGTTGCAAATTGTGGTAGCAATTGTGCATGTTGGGGAGACAACACATTGAGGGGGAGTAACCCTTTGAGGGGGAGCATTGCATTCATCATACATTGCATGATGTTGTGTTTAATTTTCAAGAATGCAAATGCTTGTTTATGTTCTCACTTGATTAATCTCACATTTTACTTGTATTGGAAAGTATAGAAACTTTGCTTTCAGGGATTGATTATTCTTCATGAGATTGAAGACTTCAAGATTATTTTTATATATCTCTTTGTAAAGTAGAAAATCATAGTAGACCCATAGTTTCTATTATGTTGTGAGGAATCAATGTGAGTGGTGGTTTTGTCACGAAATAGCCAAAGGGGGAGACTGTAAGGATTCCCATATATTGATTGGCTTATTTCGTGGAAAAACCACATGTTGGGGTTGATTGTGTAAAGGTAGTTTAGGTGATTGAACTTCAAGCTCGAATGCTCTTTCAAGACCTCAAGAAACAAGCACACCAAATGTATAATCTCTAGTGCTTAGTTTTTCTTTGAAGAGATTTAGTTAGCACACACACACTTAGCATACTTGCATTTGTGTGCATACTCTTCACATGTCACTTTACACACTAGCACTTTGTTTGATATCTTGTTGTGTGTATATGTGCTTAGTAATTCGTTTCCCGATAGTGTTTGGGAACGTCCGCGCATGCACTAGAATGTGCTTGGTTTTACGCGAAGACCGCCCACGGAGAATGCTCTTGGCTTCTCCTTTAGATTCACCATCACTGGTGAATCGGCGGTTTGATCGGCGGCTTGGCCGTCGAATTGAAACCGTCGTTTCAGTCCAGAAAGGTCTGGAGTGATTCTACAGTTACGATCAGCGGCCACTGACCGCCATTCGAAACAGCCGTTCATACCTGATCGATTAACATCTCTCGGGTTTGATTCTACGGTTTAATCGGCGGTTTCGAAACCGCCGAATGAAACCACCGTTGTTCCCCTGTTCTTCTCGGGTTCAATTCGACGGTTGTAAATGGCGGCCTATTGAAACAAATACGAGGTGTATATGATAAATATCTAGAGGGAGGTGAATAGATTTTAAGTTTTATTACCCAATTTTCGCATGCAAGTCAATTTTACGAAAATACCCCTACTAGTCCAAAATACAAGCAAGTGTAATACAGTGTGGAATTTAAATGACACTTGATATATAAGTGGAAACCTAACCACTGGGAAAAACCACGGGCTGTTTAGTGCGCCACACTCGGACCTCGAAATCCACTAATTGAAATGGAGTTTACAACCTATGTAGACCTCGTCTAACACTCCGGTCAATAACCCCCCACTTCTACCACTCGGGCCTTTAAAAGTGGCACTAGTCCAATTGCTTGAGGCCTAAGCAATCTTAGTCTCAAGACTTAATTCTCAATGAAGAGATTATGCAACCTATGTGAATATGTATAAATATTCAAATAACAAACAAGGCTAGGTAACCTTATATGCTTATCTAGGATGATGATATAATCAATTTAAATCAACCCTAGATATCAATTGCTAAATGACATGTTAAATAGTTTAGCTAATCAAGATTAATCAAAAACCTAATTAGCTATCACAATACAACACTCAATCAATTCATCACAATTAATTCTCTATTCTTGTATTTATCATATGATCAAAAACATACAAGTAAATTAAAAGAGAATATGCTTGATAGTAAAATACTAAAATAAGATGAAATTAATCAAAATCTTACCAAGCATGTTGTGATGATGCAAACCCATTCATGAATGAATGCAAGATGAACTTTGATGCACAAAGGAATGTATTTGAGTGTTTAAATGAGCAAACTTGGTTCCTTTTTCTCTCAAAATCTCTCTTTAAAATATAGGGTTCTTGATAATCAAATAGTCATAGTCAGAACAAGAGAAAGTGTGATATTTATAGGCATGAAAAACAAAGCATGTGAAAAGACAATTTTGCCCCTGAAACGCACCAATCGACAGTTTCATTCGGTGGCCAGGCCACCGTTTACAACCGCCGAATTGAACCCGAGAAGAACAGGGGAACAACGGCGGTTTCATTCGACGGTTTTGAAACCACTGATTAAATCGCAGAATCAAACCTAAGAGATGTAAATCGATCAGGTATGAACAGCAGTTTCAAACGGCGGTCGGTGGCCACCGATCGTAACCGTAGAATCACTCCAGACCTTTCTGGACTGAAACGGCGGTTTCAATTCGGCGGCCAAGCCGCCGATCAAACCGTCGATTCACCAGTGATGGTGAATCTAAAGGAGAAGCCAAGAACATTCTCCGTGGGTGGTCTTCGCACAAAACCAAGTACATTCTAGTGCATGCGCGGACGTTTCCGAACACTATCGGGAAACGAATTACTAAGCACATATACACACAACAAGATATCAAACAAAGTGCTAGTGTGTAAAGTGACATGTGAAGAGTATGCACACAAATGCAAGTATACTAAGTGTGTGTGTGCTAACTAAATTTCTTCAAAGAAAAACTAAGCACTAGAGATTATACCTTTGGCATGCTTGTCTCTTGAGGTCTTGAAAGGGCCTTCGAGCTTGAAGTTCAATCACCTAAACTACCCTTACACAATTAACCCTAACATGTGGTTTGTCCACGAAATAAACCAATCAATATATGAGAATCCTTACACCGAGGAGGTCAACTCAAGTTCCATTTGTGCCCTCTTGTGTACTGAACACGGATTTTGAGAACCGCTTGGAGTATTTCAGACAGCGTGATATTGTTGAAGAAAGGGGGATAGCACTGCAAGAACTAGAAACCACTCCTATACCACAGGTAGTTGAAATGAGGGGGTGCGAAACTTTTGCTAACACCCCTCCTAGATATTACAAAAGAGTGGTTGAAGAGTTTTATGCTAGAATGGTACCTGAGGACTTTCGGCGAGCTGGCCTAGTAATGGTCTGAGGAGTGGAGGTTTAGATGAACATAGCTAACATAAACAAGTACTATATGACTGAACTCCCAGAGGATCAGGAGGTTGTAGGAAGACTCAAAGATGGGGTTACCTAGAACGACTTTTTCATGACACATAATATGGAGTTCGCCAATGATTTGGTGATCAGACCAATGGATTTATGGGTGGCCCTAGACTACCGCATGAAGCACACCAACTTGAAGTTGGATTTGGGATTTTGGCATGTCTTCATCTCACACTCTCTGATTCCCAAGAAGCGCAGGACCTCAGTTAATTTTAATGCAGCCATCATTCTTTATTGCAACCAGCATAGAGAGTTTATCGACGTTGGGCTTCTGATGAAGAGGGTGATCCTTAAACTAGGGTCCAAAAGGGTAGATACGCAGCCTCTCATATTCCTTAGCCTAATCACTGCATTTTGTAAGGAGGCAGAGGTGGATTTCGGGGGTGACCCTTTTAAACAGGGTCAAGGAGACGTTGATATGACCACTTGGAGAAACCAAAGGAAAGGGACCTATCTGGTGTCAGAGTGAGAACTGGAAAGAAGAAGATTGTTCAGGGGGCGAGCTCAAGTAGACATGCAGAGGAAATTTCGGATCAAATGGGCTTCAACCAAGACTGTATGGATTATGATCAGGTGCCCCCACTTCCGCATGAGTCTTTTGAAGGAGTTCCTTGGCAGACTTTACTTGCAGGGATTCAAAATCTCAGTGAAAGTAATACAATAACGCTCGGTGTGTATGATAAATATATCTAGAGGGGGGGGGTGAATAGATTTTAAGCTTTATTACCCAATTTTCGCATGCAAGTCAATTTTACGAAAATGCCCCTACTAGTCAAAAATAAAAGCAAGTGTAATATAGTGCAGAATTTAAATAACACTTGATGTATAAGTGGAAACCCAACCACTGGAAAAAACCACGGGCTGTTTAGTGCGCCACACTCGGACCTCGAAATCCACTAATTGAAATGGAGTTTACAACCTATGTAGACCTCGTCTAACACTCCGGTCTATAACCCCCCACTTCTACCACTCAGGCTTTTAAAAGTGGCTGTAGTCCAATTGATTGAGGCCTAAGCAATCTTAGCCTCAAGACTTAATTCTATATGGGGGTGGAGACTTTCGTGCTTCGTTTTTGGAGTCTTTTTGTGAAATAATAGCAGCACAAATTAATAAGAATTACTGATCAAGAGTACTGAAATTTCTTATAGAGTATTTACATACAAGGGTTGGAATCATTTAAAAAAACCATTGATACATTCGGTGGACAATCATTGGTAGTACTTCTTCAGGTGGTCTGCAGGGTTCTTTAGGGGCGTGCCATCCTCTATTATTAACTTATAAGCTCCTTTCATTGATACCGAGTCCACTATATACGGCCCTTCCCACTTGTCCCTGAAATTCCCTTAAGCAATATAATGTAAAATATACCTAGGGGGTGAATAGGTATAGGCCCAAATTCTTCCAATATACAAAAAATATGCGGAATACAACAATTAAAAGCACACTTGATGAATCTTAACAATTGAATTAATTTATTCAACACATGTGAAAATCAATATACAAGTAATGCAATCAATACAAACATATGGAAGATAAAGAAACATAAAAACGAAACTTGACACAAGTATTTTTACGTGGTAAAACCTCAAAGAGGAAACATCCATGGGTTGATACCACAACCACCGGCAAAGCAATCCACTATACGAAAAGGACTTACACACTCAAGCTACCAACACATGATATCCGCTCAAGCTATCACCTCTTAGTCTACCCTCCGGTAAGTGAACTACCAAGCCTACTTCCTATCCGAGATGTGTCATACACCTCTAGAAAGCAACTTCCTATCCAAGACGCTCATGTCTCTAGGAAGATTTCTTGCTTGTCTATCCGGATCCTCCCGACCCTAGACAAGTCTCCTTGCTTGACTATCCGAGTCCTCCCGACTCTAGTCAAGACTTCTTTGCTCTATCCACAAAAGCTTCACTCACTTTGCTAGAGACTTCAACCTTATGCAAGGCAATGATCTAAGTGATGCAAATGATGCAAACACAATCAAATAAAGCTAGATGATCAATCAAGCTAAATGTATATGCTTAGTGATAAACTAGAATCATGCTTTCAACACACAATCACAAATCTATCTAGCAATCAAAGCATGTGAATCAATAAGAACAAGATATGAATATTCAATATATCACACAAAAATCTTAGTTCTTAGATGATGAAATTAAACCTAGAAAATGTCATTAGGCACAACATATATGATATTTCTAGAATCAATTTCAAGATAGGTCAAGTTTAGCGATATATGTTCAATTGAAATCAAATGGCTAAAACTCAACAATAAATAGATCAACCACCCCTAGAATATGATCTAACAACATTCTAAACACATATCATCTATCAATTAGGAAGATTAAAAGAGATGATCAAAAGATGAAGTGAGAAGAAGAAGTTTCACATACAAAAGTTGAACCTAGTACTGAAATCAGATCACTGGGAAAAAATAAGAACTCAAATGGATCTGAAAATTCATGGAGTTTGTAGCTCTCTTCAAGACCAACAATTTTGGTTTTTGAATCACTCAATTCGGAGTTGAAATGAGAGAGATATGATCGAAATAAGAAATTAAAAGTTGTAGAGAATTCTGCACGGGATTTCGAATATAAATAGAGGGAGAAGAGATGAAGAAGAGAGGGATTCGGTGGCCAATCAAAATGAGCAACGTCACCATCCCCATGGGGGGCACGTGGGCCACACGGGACCAGAGGGGTGTTCTGGCCGTGGGTCCCACGGCTCCCACACGGCTTGGGCAATGCATGGCCTTTGGCCATGCTTGCCTCTCACGCGCTCCCTCACGTTCTTTAGTCGTATCTTGAGCATCCAAACTCCGATTTTGAATCTGTTTTTGGATTACTAACCGTGACTCCCTCACACACAACTATGACTATAAAACTTTGAAAATTGGTTGAGAAATCATCTCAGAAAACGACGATGGAGTCAACTTAACGAATGAGAATGAAAAGTAGCGTAGCTACATCATTTGGACTCGAAACCTTATGAATGAGTAACCGAAATGACTGGGACTCAATAAGGAATCATATAAGAACATATTCAAGTCCAAAATACAAAACACACAAACAAATAAACACAAATTCACAAGAGTATGCCATACCAAAGAGATAGTCACAAAACATGCAATTCTACAATGTTTGTCTATAAGAGACCAATGCATAAGCATACTAAGAAGTGAGTGAATGTGTTATATCAAATGTTTGAACTATGATGTAAGGACACACATGTATGAATTATGTGTGTGTGCGCTTATGCCTTGCAAGAGGAAGAAGTATCTCGATACCTTAGCATCCAAATAAGCACATTTCCTCTTGAAGACGAACTTTGCATGCGACGTTGCTTTCCTTCTTTGAAGCTTTATCTAATCATGAAACACCTAAGCAACTAAGCAATACAAATAAAGAGAGTTTTGTAATGGAATCAAGCCAACATAAATCTAGGATCTTACAGTCCCCCAGACTACCTGAAGAAGGTGTCTTTGTCGAGGGCATTACCTTTTTCAAGACAAGGTCCCTCGAACTGAACCTTCAGATATGAGCCCTGTTATCATGATATTTGGCTACTTTTTGTTGATGGTGAGCGGTTCGGATCCTAGCTAGGTCCCTTATTTCTTCTAACTCATCGAGGCATGCTTGGAGTTCTTCTTCATTATTGCTTGAGGTGTATGCAGATACTCTCCTTGTGGGGATATTTGTTTAGGTAGGTATGACCGCCTCAGTACCGAATGTTAGTGAGTATGGAGTTTCCCCTGTTGCCGAGTGTGGTGTGGTACGAATTGCCCACAAAACCTCCAGGAGTTTTTCGACCTAGGATCCCTTCCCGGCTTGCAATTTCCTTTTGAGGAGAGTCTTTATGGTCTTGTTCATAGCCTCCACTTGGCCATTGCTCTGAGGGTGGGCTGGTGAGGCTAATTTCAGACTTATATTGTAGTCCGAACATACTTTTCGAAGTTTGTTGTTATCGAATTGTGTTCCGTGATCTGCCATTAGGGTATGGGGTACTCCGAACCTATAAATTAAGGAATGTTTGATGAAATTTGTTGTGTTGGCTTCGGTGATGTGTTTTAAGGCCTCCGCCTCGACCTACTTGGTGAAATAATCAATTGCCACGACAGCGTATCTTTTATCGGATGTTCCTCTAGGGAGAGGTCCGATAATATCAACACTGAATCTAGAAAATGGCCATGGCAATGACATGGGGGTCAACATTTCTACCGGCAAGCGAGGAACTGGACTGGTCCTCTGGCATCGGTCGCATGATTCTAAGTGTGCTTTCGATTCTTTGAAGAGTGTGGGCCAATAGTACCCATGTCGAGTTATTCGGTGGCCAAGATTTTTCATGACCGAATGGCTACCACAGGATCCACTGTGGACTTCCTGAAGGATTTGCTATGTCTGTGGGGGACTGATGCATCTGAGGTACGGTAGGGAGAAACCGCACCGAAAGAGTGATCTGTTGATGATGAGATAATGGGGTACCTATCTCCTTATCCTCTGTGATGTATTTCTTTCTGGTGGGAGGGTCCTATCGCGGAGGTAGTTCATGATCAGTGTCATCCAGGATTCACCGATGGGTTCCAAGATTAACACACCGATTTCCTGATCTTTTGAAAGGCTAGATACAGGTAGGCGAAATATAGTAATGGTTCAGGGTAACTTCATGTCTGAGGTTGAGGCAAGCTTGGCTAGTGCGTCGACTTGTGAATTGTGGTCTCTTAAGATTCGGATGAGTTCACATCGGATGAACTTGGCCATTAGAGCCTTGACCTGTCTTAGGTACCTGGTCATTTCGGAGTCTCTGGCTTGGTAATCCTGATTCACTTGATTGACAACCAACTGGGAGTCACTGTATACTGTAACATGCTTTGTCCCCATGTTCAATATGATTTTTAATCTGGTAGTTAGGGCCTCATATTCCGCGACATTGTTCATCGCCTTAAAGTCGAATCGGAGTGCTGTCTAGGTCAGGGTACCATCGGGTGTTATGATGATTATTCCAACTCCACTACCATTATGGTTGGAGGACCCGTCTACAAACATCTCCCACCGAGATACATATCCGGTGGATAGGTTAAGCACCTCAGGGTTCGAGTGTTCAGCGATGAAATCGGCCACTGCTTGGCCTTTCACGAAGGTCCTTGGTTTGAACTGAATATCGAATTCACTGATTTCCATCGCCCATTTGGTGAGTCTCCCTACCAACTCCGATTTCTGGAGGACTTGGTGAAGTGGTTGATTTGTTAAGACAATTATTTGGTGTGACTGAAAGTAGGGTCTGAGTTTCCGAGAAGCCACAATCAGGCTTAGTGCTAGCTTCTCCATCTCAGGATGCCTGGTCTCTGGTTCGGTCATGCTCTTGCTGACATAATAAATTGCTCTCTGAACGGATCTTTCCTCTTTGACTAACACTGAACTCATGGCTGCTCCCGAAAAAGCTAGATAGAGGAATAATGTCTCTCCCGTGGTTGGCTTGGCCTGGCTTGGCTTGGCTTGGCTTGGCTAGCATCGGTGGTTTCTGGAGATAGGTTTTTAGGTCTTCGAAAGCTACATGACATTCAGAGGTCCAACAGAAGTCCCCCTTGCTTTTCAAGGCTTTAAAGAACAGGAGACACATGTCCGTCAATTTTGAAATGAACTTGGATATGGCCATTATCATGCCGTTGAGTTTCTGTATGTCCTTAGCTTTTCTCGGTGGAAAAAGATCAATTACTGCTCGGATTTTGTCGGGGTTCACTTCAATCCCCCGTTGGTGGACCATGAACCTGAGGAACTTACCGGAGGAAACACCGAATGACCACTTCGTGGGATTAAGTCGCATCTGATACTTCCTTAAGAAGAGGAAGGTCTTTCGGAGGTTTTGTACATGTTCTTCAGTGGTCACGGATTTGGTCAACCTATCATCGATATATACTTTCTTGGTTCTTCCGATTTCATTTGAGAATATCCGGTTGACAAGTCTCTGGTATGTTGCTCCGATATTTTTAAGGCCGAAAGGCATCACCCGATAGCAGTATACGCCGCGATCGATGATGAAAGCAGTTTTAGCTTCATCATTCTCATCCATCCAGATCTGGTTATATCCGGAATAAGCATCCATGAAGCTAAGTAGTTCATGTCCGGAGGTCGCGTCTACCAGCTGGTTAATTCTTGGTAATGGGAAGCTATCTTTTGGGCAAGCTTTATTTAGGTCAGTGAAGTCGATACACATTCTCCACCTTCCATCTTTCTTCTTTACCAAGACTACATTCGATAGCCATTCGTTGTAATCTAAGTTCCGGATGAAACCAGCTTTCAGGAGTTTGTCTATTTTGGTGGCTATCGCTTCGTATCTTTCATTGTTGAATGATCTTCTTTTTCTATGATACTGGTTTGAACATTGGGTCTACATTTAGAGAATAGGAAATGACAGAGGGTTCTATACCTGGCATGTATGTGTGGCTCCATGCAAAAATATCGGAGAATTCTTTCAAGAGCCTCACGAGCTCGGTTTTGACCCTTGGGGCTAGGTTTGCTCCAATGAGGACTGTCTTCTCGGGTTCTTCGTCACAGAGTACTATTTTTAACAATGGTTCAGTGGATTCCCCTGCCGGCTGTGATCCCACCTCTCGGAGATCGAGGCTTGTGACATGGATTTTATCGAGTGGGGTCGTATCCGACATCTGTGCCTTAGCTACATCTCTGATTTGTCTCCTTTTTGGTCTCCTTTGTTTCGATGTGTTCCTTCGTGAAATGGGTGTTGCACTGTAATTCCTAATGGTGAGTACAGGGTTGGATCCGATTTGGATGCATCTCTTGTATTCCTCCTGATCTGCGCTTACTTCCCCCAGACCTACTTCGGTTGGGAACTTCATTTTCAGAGAATAAATGTTGGTTGCTGCTCGAAGGGCATAAAGTGTCGGTCTTCCGATAAGAATGTTAAAGGGGAAAGGGATGTCCACCACCAGGAAACTAACCCATACAGTGCGTATTCGGGGTCTAGTTCCAAACCGGACTGGTAGTTCAATTTGTCCAACTGGTCTGGTACGGTGTCCGCCGATCCCTCTAATGCAATATCTGGAGGCTTGGAGCTATTAGAGAGTATATCCGAGTTTTTGGAGTGGATCCCAGTGGATGATGTCCAACGAGCTTCCAAGATCGATGAGGGTTCTTTTTACTATCTGAGTCCCTACCTTTACAGAGACGACCAGGGCATCGCAATGTGGGTACCTAACTCAGCTAGAATCTTCGATAGAGAATGATATTGGGTCCCAATTTCTCAGTGCATCTTCTGGAGTGGTTGTGAGGCAAACAGAGGCGAATGCCTTCCCGGAGGAGGTGGATCCGGGGTCCTCCATTACAGGAACGGTATCAATGAAGTTGATATGTTCTTCATTATTTGAATCTTGGGTCCCCCCTGGGTTTTGATGACTTGGGTGCTGTAAGCCTTGGTAGTCTTATCACTTGATTCCTGTGATTTAACACAGTCTCTGAGTTTCCCGCTTCGGACTAGTTCCTCCACCTGATCCCTTATATCGCAGCACTTTCTCGTATCGTGGCCGTGGTCATTATGGAACCTGCAATGTATCCTCTAATCTCTCATCTCGGATGCTGAATATAGCGGTTCTGGTTTCCGCAGTAGTTTCTCTTTATTTGTGATTTCGAGTATTTTGTCAAGGGGGAACCTTACAGGGGTGTATTCTTCGAACTTGTCTCTCGAGGGGAATTTAGAGTTTCCAGCAGTATTCCCAGTGTTAACTTGTCTAGACACTTGGGGCTCTTTTTCTTTATCCCTGGCTTGCCTACCCTACCTCTTCCGTGCCTCATATGGTTCTACGGAGGTTGCGTGGCTCTTTGAGTCGTTGATGTCTTTAGCTGTGGCGTACTTCTCTGCTCTTTCTATTAGTTCTCGGTAGGTGGTCGGGCCTTTCTTTAAAAGTGACTAACTCAGATTTCCTTTCTGAAGTCCTTGTATGAAGGCCATGACGGCACCAGCCTCATTGAAATTCTGGACTTGTCTGGCCGCATCGGTGAATCTCTTCATATAATCTCTGATTATTTCAGTCTCGAGTTGTTTAATGGAAGTGAGGTGAACCATGTGCCTCCGCCTTCTTCTGCTTGCAGCGAATCCACTACGGAACTCTTTCGAAAGTTCGTTGAATGAGGATATGCTTTGCCTTTTCAGAATCCCATACCATGTCCACACATCTCCAAAGAGGGTTAGGGGAAAACCCTACATTTCACAGCGTCGGATGCCCCCTGCATGTTCATCCAGTCGAGGTAGGAGTCAAGATAGTCATCCGGATCTCTTGTACCTCCGAACCCACACATATCTTTTCGTGGCATTTTGAAGCTGCTTGGAATTTGTGCGATGGTGATTCCTTCGATGAAAGGACTTTCTCTGTGAGTGATTGGCCTACAGTGGCCATAGTGTATCTGGTCTTGAATATCCGCTAGTTAGTCTTATAATTCACGGAAGGCCTCTGGATCCGCCAGGGTATTTCTTTCGGTGTCTCCATTCGGATGATATGACACCCCCATATTATCCTGTCGGTGGCACGTTCTTCGAGAAACCTACTCTTGGAACACACCATTACGCTCTTCCTGACTACGGGTTACTCTGACGACTCTTAGTGGTGCCTATTGATTCATGTGTTCTCTAGGGTTGGGTTCAACGAATTGAGCGGTATGCTGTTGTCACCTTCTTCTCTCTCTCAGCTTGTCCCTCGCTGGGCCACCCTCAGCTCAAGAATTGGCTTCTTCTGAGTCTCCATGTTGTCCACTACCATCCACAATATTTATTACCCGGGTTACATTCTGGGCTAAAGTATCCAGCTTGCTAGTGATCCCGTGGATAACCGGGTCGTCGGCTTGCGACAGGAGCTATTGCGTCTGCTGAGGCGCATACATTGGTGGATAACCCTGAGGGTAGTAAGCTTGGTGTGGCATAGACGGGTAGTACGGGTTTGCTGGAACCTAAGAGTATTGCTGCCGTGCCCCCTAATATCCGTAGAATGGACCCTGCAATGGGAACTGCGCCTGGTAGGGATAATATCCATAGTTCGGTTGCTGCGGTAGCTGTTCCCCCATCGGACCCGGATAGGGCGACACATGGTGAGGGAGTGGTTGCTGCTGTTGCAGGACTTGTGCATAATTCTAAGTCCTAAGGGGCCTTAGTTCGAGGTTTACGTCTGGATTCTGATCTTCTGGTAGTGGGTTCATTGCTTCTGCGAAGGTGCTAATTTCACCCCCTCCTTCTAGCGCCAAATGTTGGGGTTAAAAATGAGCCTTCGGGGTATGATTTTTACTGGATTAAAATATGCAAGATCGAGTACAAGACAATGTTATACTTTTGTATTGAATGTAGTGGAAGTAAATTCCCACTTCCAATGAGTTACAAATGTAGTAATTTTTCAAGAATGGTAAAAAAAGTTGCCCATCATGGTGGAAACAGGGCTTTATATAGCCTTGTTTCTGATGTCTCGGGACACGTGTCATAAGCTCAGAGGCTGGACCCGACAGCTATCTCTATATGGTCAGGTGCTGTCGGGTTTGAAATGCTATCCTCCGAAAGATCCTCGGGTATCCTATTGTCGGTGGAAAACAGGTCCGGAAGGGAGCGAACTGTTTGGTTATGGACACCGAGTTGTATGTCGGAGTTACACATTGGAGAGCGGGGTTGATGTCCCGGAGTTCCACGTGACTCACAAATAAGTCCAATAGTGGTAATGAAAGGAGTTAAGGTCTAATTTGTCAAATAGCGTGTACTAAGGCAAAACACTGAAAATGTGCTAAGCAAATGGCTAAAAATGTAAAAGTACAAAAAATCTGTACTTATGAGCTTTAAGTGTCAAATAAAAATGTGTGCACTTTAAAAGAAAGAAAAATGAGAAAAGAAAAGAAATTTAGAAAAGCGAAAGATCCTTGAAATTTGTAATGTTAAGTACTCACAAAGGAGAGTACAATTTTGGAAGCACAAATACGTGTAAATTGAATGCCTAGACGCTAATGTATGAGTGATTGTGGAAAAGAGCTTTGAATGAGGTGTGTGGATACTTGAATTCTATCGTGATTGGTAATTTTGAACTCTAAAGCTTCTCATTTCTTTGTATAACCTCATTTAACCCCATGGCCCCATTATAACCAAAAGAAAAGACCTTCTTGATCCATGATGAATCTACATTGGGAATGTTTGTTGAAATATGATCCTTCACGTCCATAGCATAGTGAGTCCTTCTTAGGCTAGTTCACTATAAGAAACGATTTTCAATGTTTAATTTATATGCAATGCATTAGAATTCTATGCATAATTTCATCTTTGCATATCTTACACGTGTGTGAACTTAGGACTCTGAGCGGAAAAAAAAAAAAAAAAAAAAAAGAATCCACATGAGCTTTAGAGTTGAAGCGAATTATACTCAAGGTATAGGAGTGAGTAGTCCCTGATGCAAGAGTACCTTTAGGTGTGGGATTCGTGTTCGTGCGAGTTTCCCTTTAGTATCTCCAAGTTGCTCTAAGTCATGTTGCATATATCTACTTCTCTCTATCACACATCTTTGTATCGCATCACTAATTGGACTTGCGGCCATTTTGAAATTTTTGTTTAAGTGTCTAGGATATTTTTAATTTGAGTCCGTTTTATTAGTGTAAATGTGATTATTTTTAATTTGAGTCCGTTTTATTAGTGTAAATGCAATCACAGTTAAATTGCCTTAAGCTTACCTAGATTGGGGGGGGGGGGGGGGGGGGGGGGGGGGGTGGGTGAATAGGTTTTAAAGCATCAATCTCTTGAAACAAACAAAAGTTTGTTCCTCTAGATAGCTTATATAACACCACAACAAACACAAACAAGCATTAATATACTAAACATAAAAACATAAATATTAAAATTAAAAACTAAACAATTAATATTTAATATACTAAACATAAAATCATAAATATTAAAATTAAAAGCCAAACAATTAATATTAAAAATACAAAGTATAAATATTAACATTAAGTAAAAACTATCCCATAAATATTTTAATATACTAAACATAAAATCATAAATATTAAAATTAAAAACTAAGCAATTAATATTTAATATACTAAACATAAACATTAACATTAGGTAAAAACTATCCCATAAATATTCAATATACTAAACATAAAATCATAAATATTAAAAGTTAAGCAATTAATATTAAAAATACTAAGCATAAATATTAACATTAAGTAAAAACTGTCTCATAAATATTTAATATACTAAACATAAAATCATAAATAATGAAATTAAAAGCTAAGCAATAAATATTATAAATACTAAGCATAAATATTAGCATTAAGCAAAAATTATCCCATAAATATTTAATATACTAAACATAAAATCATAAATATTAAAATTAAAAACTAAGCAATTAATATTTAATAGTTAATAAGCTAAACATAAAATCATAAATAATAAAACTAACATTTGTTTGTAGTTTGTAATTTTTAGAGAATGTGAGTATTCGAGTGTGTAGAGAGTTAAGAATAGAGAGTTAGAGACTTAAGTAGAGGGACGAGAGAGAGAGAGAGATTAGAGAATGAGAGATTGAGAGAAATTGTTAAAGTTAAGAATAGAGAGAGTTTGATTTAGATTTTGAGATTTTGGGGGTATTTATAGATTTTAAAAAAAGGACGTTAAAATTGTAGATTTAATGAATTTTTTTTTGAAAAAAAAAGCCTTATAGCTGTTGGCCCAATGGGTAAATTTTTTTTTTTTTTTTTTGGAATTTTTGACCGTTTGGTCAAAGAAGAAATTAAAAAAAAAAAAAGTGGTCGTTGGCCATAGGCCACAAGCTGCCCTGTTAGGCCGGTGGGCTTTAGTTTGGTCGCCAGGCCTGGGCCTGCTTCATAGCTAGGCCTTGGCATGACCTGCTATTGGTCGGGCCATGCCAAGCCTGATCCATTTTGCCACCTCTACCACCCGCAGCTCTCTCTCCGCCATTAATTCATCAAAACTCATAAAATGAGTACGTTGATTTAGAAACCTTAAAGAAAAAATAATAATAAAAAGAATCCTAGGACAAGGTGGGCCAACATCATTATTAAATGGGTAATAC
This sequence comes from Acer yangbiense, assembly GCA_008009225.1. Taxonomy (NCBI): domain Eukaryota; kingdom Viridiplantae; phylum Streptophyta; class Magnoliopsida; order Sapindales; family Sapindaceae; genus Acer; species Acer yangbiense. The sequence goes on along the minus strand of CM017764.1, from coordinate 43,456,037 downwards.
CAGACATTATAACTATTAGGGTTATTGGCACAAATGTCCCCTAAACTATCCGCGAGTTTGCATTTCTCCCCCGAACTTTTTTTAGGCGTTAAACCCCTTGAACTCAAGGAAATTGGTAATTAGTGACAGAATAGGGACGGAACCCTTATTCCGTCTTCTTACCTAAACATGTGCGCCTCACGTGTTAAACGACTAAGGGCAATTTTGTTATTTAAAGCTGAAAATATATTTATAAATAAGAAATAAAATATTTTTCCAAAGAAATAAAATTTAAAAAATTTAAGTTTTGTAATAAATAGATTTTTTTTTTAAAAAAAGTTTCAAGTGTATCTACACCATCCATCATGGTTTAAAAAATAATAATTAAAAAAACAAAAACAAAAATTTACCTTTTTTTTTTTTTTTTTTTTTTTTTTAGAGAAAAAAAAGGTGCAATTGCTCCACTCTAAGTGATCGACTCGATACCAACAAATTTTTAGAAAAAAAAGAAGGTGCAATTGCTTTTTTTTAGAAAAGAAAAATTTGTTACCAGATCTCCCTCATCTACCAACCAACCCTCACCACCACCGCTCATCCATCTTCAATCTTCTCCTTCCACATGCCTTCGCAGATGAAGATGTCGTCCTCTCCACTCTGCTCGCTCCACACGCCGCTGCCGTTCTGGTGGTCGCCTAAACCATTCATTGCCCAGATCTATCTCTCTCTCTCTCTCTCTCTCTCTCTCTCTCTCTCTCTCTCTCTTTTCAAATTCGTCTCCGTCAATCCCCTCCATCGTCGATCTCCAGTCCATATTCTCTCTTCCTTCTTTCTCTTCTATTTCGTCGATTTCGTGTTTGGGCTTTGGTTGTGGTTGATTGGTGTGATTTCTGGGTTATGGTGTTGTGTTCTTGGTGCGATTTCAGGTTATGGTGTTGTGTTCTTGGTGCGATTTCAGGTTATGGTGTTGTGTTCTTGGTGGGTGGTTTGACTGGTGTTATTGATGGGTATGCTTGGTGTTCTTGGTTTCTGGATTTCTGGATGGGTATTGACTGGTGTTCTTGTTTGATGATGGTTTCTGGGTTTGGTGTTTTAGTTTAGGTTAGGTGGTCTAGTGAGGAGTTGGTTTCTGGGTAGTTGTGGCCTATAGGATATCTGGAAAAAAAATTAAGGGCTAGGGTTTGGTGATTGAGATGAATGGTGATATGGGTTTGGTTTTGGTTTCTAGTGTTGATTCTGAAGAATTGGAAAATAAAAATTTGAAATAGATTTTGAAGGGATTTTTTTTTTTTTTCAGAAACTGGGTTTTGATTGTCATGAATAGAAAAGAAAATCAAAACTGATTTTGATTGTTATTTTGATTTCAATTTCTTTTTAATTCTGGAAAGTTTTGATTTTGATTTTGATTTTGATTTCTTTTTAATTCTAGAAAGTTTTGATTTTTGTTGGTTTTTGATTTGATTTTTTTTTCATTTTTAATTAAATTAAATACAAAGCTACCATTTGCAACATACCCTCTCGAAAGATAACCTTTAAATGACTAAATTGCCCTTAGTCGTTTGACACATGAGGCGCACATGTTTAGGTTAGAATACGGAATAAGGGTTCTGTCCCTATTCCGTCACTAATTGCCAATTTCCTTGAGTTCAGGGGGTTTAACACCTATAAAAAAGTTCAGTGGGGAAAATGCAAACTCGCGTATAGTTCAGGAGGGATTTGTGCTAATAACCCTAACTATTATTACAACATTTCAATCACAACCTATATGACAGCTGAAGTGTAAATTGGTGAGTGGATACATGGGTAAGTGAGATAAATCATTATTAATGTATATCCACTCACCAATTGACACATTAACTGTCGCATGGGTTATGATTGAAAAGTTGCGATAGTGGGTGTGATGTGTAGCATTACTCTTATTAAATATTACTTTCTACGTTCTACAATAATAATTTTATTTTTTTTGGAAAGGACAATTTGATAATTCAGGTCATAGATTTTTTATGGCCAAATTGCACTGGTACCCTAAGAAATGAACTAATTAGACTCAGAAGATAAAAATACTTTAATTACACCTAACACCCCTTTCGGTGATTTTGGGTTTGGGTGGTAGAACGAGGTGGGTGTTTGGGTGGGTTCGGTTTGGAGGTGAGTTTGGGTGGAAGTCGGAAATGATGGGTGTAGTTTGTAGTGATGAAGGAGATGGATGGTGGCTTGGTGATGGTGCATGGTGGATCGATGGGTATTTAGGTTTTGGGATGGAAGTGGGAGATGAAAAACATCCCACTGACAAATCAATCAATCTCCATGGAAGAGCTTCCCTTGTTTATGGTGATGTTCCAGCATCACCCTTCCATAGAGATCCAAATTAGATATCTACCAGATCTTAATATTATTATTATTTTTTAGTCTCTACCATCTGTATATAAGATGAACGGTGAAAATATATATATTTAAAATTTTTTAATTGACTTTTAAATGCTTTTTTTTTTTATAGGGGTAAAAAAGTCTTTCGCTTAAAATTTTAACAAAATTTAAACGAAGGATGTGTTTTTGGAAAAAACGAAACTAATGGGTGTGTTTGCCCATTATTAAAAACTACAGGGTATTTTAGATAATATCCAAAAATAAATAAAGCCTTGACTCCACCTACCTTGGTGGCTTCGTCTCACACTCTCATTCTCTCTCACAGCTGCCTACCGTCTTGGCCGTTCGACCGTCACTGCTTGGCCGCGCTTCTGGTTTTTCTGGTGAGTCTAACTCTTTGAATTTATAGACCAGAACTCTATAATAAATCAATCCAAATTTCTATTAGTTAAAGTAAAACAGAGAAATTTTATTTCAACTTGAATGTATTGACCAGAATTATTACATTGTACTCCAACTCAGTTGTACAATTGACTCATTTAAAAATATTTTTTGATGATGTAAATTACGTATTTTTTTATTTTTATATTATATTGGGCTTCATGATTTTCAATACTATCTTCTTGATTGTTAGAGGAAAACAACAAAGCAAATCAATGGCTTGAATGCAAATTAACTTTATTCAATCCCTTGATTTCTTTTTCATGTACAAGCGATCTTACTCAGTTATAGATAGTATTGAATGGCTTAAAATCGAATCAGAAAACGTATGAATTTTGATTTTTATTGAATGATTATTGTGACTTTATGAGCTATTGGTACTGCTGGACAGTTAGAATATGTGCATTTTAATTGAATTAATTCTCAATTCTGATCAACTTTTATCTTCTTTCTTGAGAAATTGTATTCCATGAAGCTGCATTGTCACCCTTTTTCTGTAACTCATATTTAAAAATTTAGGAAGCAGACTAATCAGCAGCTGATTGTTTAAGTAGGGATGATAAATTGATTAGGTTAATTTCTTCAATTTATCAAATATAGAATGCAGACCTTTGGTTCCAGTTGCTTGTATGGAGATCGGGACTACTTTTGAATTTGTCAATAACTTTTTTAAATAGTCAAGTCTTTTTATATAGGGATGATAAATTGATTAGGTTAATTTCTTCAAGTAATCAAATATAGAGTGCGGACCTTTGATTCCAGTTGCTTGTATGGAGATTGGAACTGCTTTTGATTTTGTCAAAATCTTTTTTAAATAGCCAAGTCTATTTTAAAAGAATATAAGTATATATACAATTAAACACTCAATAAATACTTTTTTCTAGGGAAAATACAAAGCAAGCTATGGAACGAAGGTTCGATGAGAGGATAGATATCGGTTCTAATTACCACATAGATGGATCTTTAGAAGAAACGGGAGGATCTTGTCCAAGTAGTAGTGGTGAAGTAAGTTCAAAAGGTGTTCGAGGACCCATTGATCGATTCTTTCAAAGCAAAGGCAATGACAATGAGCATGGAAAGGGACACAATGTTCCTCTTCCTCTAAAGGATGCAAAGGAAGCATCGAAGTTGGTTACTATGGATGTTGGAAGATTCTTTTTTGAGAATGGAATTCCTTTCAATGTAGCTGTGAGTACTTCATTTGCAAGCATGTGTAGATCAATTGGAGACTATGGTCAAGGTTACAAAGTTCCAAGCCCTCATGATCTTTCTACTTGGGTGTTGAAGAAAGAAGTGGAAACAATGGAAAAAATTGTTGATGATGTGAAGAAGACATGTAAAACAACTGGAGTAACTCAAATGTTAGATGGTTGGACTGATATTAGAGGAAGAAGTTTGCTTAATTTTCTTGTGAACAATCCTAAAGGAACAGTTTTCTTAAAGTCTATTGATGCTTCTGATGTGGTGAAAGATGCAGACTTGATATTTAAGTTAATGATGTTGTGGAGGAAATTGGAGAAGACATAGTAGTTCAGGTTGTAACTGATAATGCCTTGGTTTATAAAGCCGCGGGTAAGTTATTAATGGAGAAAAGAAAGCATATGTATTGGACTCCATGTGCAGCACATTGTATTGATTTGATTCTTGAAGACATTGGAAAGTTGACACAACATAAGCATGCTTTGTTGAAGGCAAGGAAAGTGAGCAACTACATATATAAACATGGATGGGTTTTGGCATTAATGAGGGAGTACACGAAATGTGAGCTTATTCGCCTAGCCGCCACAAGATTTGCCACTTCATATTTGACCTTACAAAGCATGTATCAGTTGAAGCAACCTTTGGAAGCTATGTTTGTTTCAAAAAAATGGACATCTTCTACGTATGCTAAAAAAAAAGAAGGAAAAGATGTTCGAAATATTGTATTGAGGGAGAAACATTTTTGGCCAAGAGTGGTCTATGCTATTAAGACCACACTACCTTTGATTAAAGTGTTAAGATTGGTTGTTGGTGATGAGCCTGCAATGGGGTTTCTTTATGATGCTATTGATGAAGCAAAAGAGAAAATTTCAAAGAATTTAAAGGGAGAACTGAGTGCTTATAAAGAGATTTAGGACATCATAGATAAAAGATGGGAGTTTCAATTGCATAGGCATTTGCATGCAGCTGCATATTTCATGAATCCCCAATTTTAGTATTCGGATAATTTCTCCACCCATTCAGAAATTTGATCGGGTTTGTATCAAGTCATGGATAAGCTAATTGTTGACCCAAAAGAGAGAGAACTGGCAAATATCCAATTGGATGCTTTTGTTGATAAAAGGGGGGTATTTGGGTATTCAATAGCTCAATCAACAATTAAGAAGTGTTCTCCTAGTAAGTAATACTTTTAATGATGTTTAATTTTTGAGTTAAATTAATATGTTATTTGCTTGGGAGTTTGATGCCAATTTTGTATTTAATGTAGCTGATTGGTGGAATACATTTAGATATGAAACTCCAGAACTGAAGAAATTTGCAGTGAATGTTCTGAGTCTCACTTGTGTGGCTTCGGTTTGTGAGCATAATTGGAGTACATTTAATCAAGTAATCACTACTTTACCATTGAATTTTTTTCTAAAATATTCAAATTAAAATAAATACTAATTCCTTGTTGAATTTTTTAGGTTCACACAAAGAAAAGAAATCGTTTGACTACCTTAAAGATGCATAAGTTGGTTTATATAATGTACAATAAGAGATTAAAGGATAGACACTTGAGGAGGCAAAAACTTAAGGAAAACGAAGATCCATTGCTTCTTGATCGTGTGCCATCCGATGATGAGTGGATGGTTGACGAAGAGGATGAGTTTCGAAATGATGGTGATGTTGGTCTTGATCTTGACGTTTTTGATGGTGGGGATGTTACTAGTAGAGATGGGAGTCATGGGACATCATCAAAAAGGAGAAAGGGTCATCCAACAAAAGATAGGGATGTTACTAGTAGAGATGGGAGCCATGGGACATCATCAAAAAAGAGAAAGGGCCATCCAACAAAAGATAAAGGATTATCATTGATAGATGAAGAGGATGAATGGATAGATCCCAACACTGATGAATCGTTACTTGATCTTTCTAGTGATGAATGATGATGATGAGTGATGAAGAGAATTAGTTTACTTTATGAACTCTATTTTTATTGTTATCATCCTATGAACTTGTTTGCTTTTATGAATTATGAACTTATAATTATGTGATTGTGTGATTTACTAATTTCATTAACTTTTTTGGATTGGTATTGTCATTATGATGATTTGTTAATGATTATTAATGTGATTATTGGTTGTTTTATGAAATTTTATGTGTTTTTTAATATATATTTTTATGTGTTTTTACCTTTCTTTTGTGAGGCTTACCCCTTGAGGCTTATGCCTCATCTTGTCTCCTCTCGATGGAAGAAAACGTCTCGATACTAAATATGTATTTTAAAACATTGGATACATCAACGGGTCAAGCGGGTCTGGTATCAGTCACCCTGCCCCAAAAGGGTTTCCGTATGTGGTGGATTTCTCCGCCCTGTTCAGGGCACGGGTCGGGTATGGGACACCCACACCCTACCTCAAATTGGATATTTCATATTTCATATAAATTTGAGTTATTATCGGTTCAATTTTTTCAATATTCGATCTTTGCAATTATTTGTGTAATATTTATTGTAATGAGATTTTTCAATATTCAAAATTTTAATTATTTTGGGATGGACTCATTTTTTGTGTAATATTGAAGTACTGATCTGAAACGTACAAATTAATTTGGCACAAGAGCAGAGCTCGACAAAGAGACTAAGATGGATAAAATGAAGATAGAAGAAGTTCAATCAGCTGCCAAGAAGCAGCGAATTGCTGCTCACACTCACATTAAAGGCCTTGGTCTTGAGGTTATTTCTCTCTTTCTTTTTCTGTTTTTCTGTGTACATTCTCTCTTATATATACTTCTGTTTCTTTAATATCAAAAACTGAAAAAGAGAAAAATTCGTGAAGGGTTTAGCTAAATTTCTGTTTGTGACTTTTTTTTTCCTTTTATTTATATTCATAATAAGCATTAACCCCAGCTCTGGCATGTGGATTTTATTAATTATATTTGTATTTTTATGTTTGATGTTTTAAATTTTGGGTCTGCAGCTTTTGCCTTGCTGTTTTCTTTTCTTTTCTTTTCTTGTAAAATTGATGGCATTGTAAAGGAATTGTTCCTATGCATTATGATTTTTGAGCTATAAATTGAACACATAGATGTTGATAGCAATAGGTTAGTAAATAGTAATATATATTATTCTGACCTTTGTATGGGAAGCAGGGGACTGGAAACTGGGGAATTGGTTTGTCACTTTATCAAATTGTTTAGATTATGAACTGGTTTGCTATATCTATCTACATTTCACTATTTCTTTTTTAGTATTAGACTATTAGAGAAATTTATTGATATACGCATAACTAATTGTTGATCGTTTTCTAAACCTTTTTTTTTAACAACAATTCCTTTTCTGTCTTTGAATGTTCTTTTCTTTGTCTTTCAAATTAAGTACTCAGGAGCTTGGAAGCAAGGTACCTTCTTTAACTTAATGCCTTTTCCATGGCGTTTTGATACTTCCCAAGTGGCAACTTTCATTCGTGTCTAGGCTTTTCAGAAGATTTTTAGCATTGGTATTATCTTGATGGCCTTTCATGAATATAAAATGTGCTTTCTTTTATTTATTGGCAGGTTCCATTTTGTCCAATGGTTGATTTAGAAGTATACTCATCAGAAGTAAAGAAAACTGAGGTTTTGATGGAAAATTTCCGACGGGCTATTGGTCTATGTATGAAGGAAAATAAAGAGGTCTATGAAGGAGAGGTAAGCATAATTTTACTATGGTTCTTAGCCTGATGTGATCATGATTGCTGTTTTATTGTATCTTTTGAGTTGGTCCCACTTCTGATGTGTCACTACTCTTGTTTTAGGTGACTGAACTTTCACCAGAAGAAACTGAGAGTGTGACTGGTGGCTATGGTAAAAGCATCAGTCATGTAATAATTGGGTTAAAAACTGTCAAAGAAACTAAGCAACTGAAGTTGGACCCCACTATTTATGACGCCTTGATCCAGGAGAAAGTGAGCTCTTTTTATTTCTTAGCATTTCCGTGCCAAATTATCAAGATTCTATTGCTATTTGTTATTTTTAAATTTCAGTGGAGTTGGTGCCTGGTGCATATAAATTGGAATCATGCTTCTCTTAATATTTTGCATATTATCTAGAGGAACTTGTAGCATGCTGGTCATTCTTTTTTCTCTTATTAGATTGCAAATTTATTGTAGGGGGGGGTTGGGTGTGGTTTGGAGATGTTATATATATTGAAGCAAACAGTGGAGCAGTCAAAAGGGTGGGAAGAAGTGATGCTTTTGCTACAGAATTTGACCTTGAAGCAGAAGAGTATGTTCCACTTCCTAAAGGGGAAGTCCACAAGAAGAAAGAGAGAGTTCAGGTTTGTCTCATATAAAGTATGGGTGCTTTGTGTATGGGTGCTTTGTGTATGGTTTATGATATCATTGATGCTGTTGTATTTTCTGAAAAGAGTAGTGGATAATCTTATGTGTCATTGTATGCATTTTACGTATGTAAACTTTTTCTTTTTGACTATCATCTTAATCAGCAATCGCTTGTCAATGACTGACTGAGTTGTGCTAGCACAAAGGTGCTTTGTCTTTTCAAAAGGATTCATTAGTTTTGAAGAATATTTTATTTATAAATATAAATTCAGGTTGCATTAGTGTTTTATTTCTTATGGAGGATTGTATTCTCTAATATTTCCAACCAAAAATTTGCAAAAATTTGCAAACCTACAATATTCTGTAGTTGGGCTTGATGGCTATAATCTACCTCATAGTTAGCTATGACTTTGATGCCTTCATGACTTTTCTGGCTTAAAATCTTCTAATTCATTTTAGGTTCAAGTGATTGGATGCAATTAAATTCATGTTGTGTGACTTTGCTTATTTCTTTTATCGGGATGTAACACTTCATGATCTAGATGCTGCAAATGCAAGTTCTCAAGTTGGACAAGATATACTGTCATTAATGGGTCAGATGATGAAGCCCAGGAAAACAGAAATCACTGACAAGTTACGGCAAGAAATATATAAGGTACTTCTCTTTTCTATGACAGAGGTAACATAAGTCTGAGAGGTTAGATAATCTTTTAGAAAACTTTCTGCATTCATTTGGCAATGCTCCAGATAACTTATTTGTTTGCATATTATGATCATGAATTTTTCTGTAAAATTCATTTATTAATTTGATAAATTCTAAGATGTTGATAGAATCCACTTTCATTCTCCTTTGTTTTATTATTAACAAACAAGCACTCCAAGTTGCCTTGCCATGACACTGTGTAATCAAATGAAGGATGACGGGTCAGCGGTAGTCTCAAGTTTTAAACTTCCAAGTCCTAACTATAAATGGTAATGTGTACTTTAGCTGAAAAGTTATGAGATGTCAGGTTGTTAATCGATATATTGATGAATGTGTAGCAGAGCTTGTCCCTGGAGTTCTATTCATTGATGAGGTCCTTTTCTCTCTTAAGCCCATTGCAGATATACTGATATGAGCAGTCTTCACGGCATACCTATCGACTTGTTGGACCGATTGGTGATTATTCGGACACAAATATATGGTCCTGCTGAGATAATACAGGTTATGGCCTGGCTTTTATATGCTTTTAATTTCTATGGCTTCCCCCCTCATCAGACGCTTGGGTTTATTAAATGCCAACCTACTCTTGTTTGTTTTGCTTTGCCAGATTTTAGCAATTCGAGCACAGGTGGAAGAACTTGTTGTAGATGAAGACAGTCTCGCTTGCCTTGGAGAGATTGCTAGAGATACATCCTTGAGGTATGACTTAAATTCTAAATTTTTCTGTCCTAACTCGTAATCTTCCAAGCACATGTAATTAGAAATCTTTTGTTCCTGCAGGCATGCAGTTCAATTGTTATCACCTGCCAGTGTTGTAGCAAAAATGAATGATCGAGACAACATTTGCAAGGTAAATTACAATTTTGGCAAACCACTAACGTGTTTGAGTGGCATCATTACAAACCTCCTACGGAATGTTCTTTTAGAATAAACTTGAGCAACTTGTGTTTTCTTGTTGTGCAATTTATAGGAAGATGTTGAGGAAGTGAAAGCACTATATCTGGATGCCAAGTCTTCCGCCAGACTACTTCAAGAGCAACAGGAAAAGTATATTACATGATAGTTCTACGTGATTTTTGCGGACATGAAGTACTATTTTCATCATTCGTGTGTGTGTGTGTGTTCAAGCAGCTTGTTTGCGATGGATGCATTTTGTGGAAATGGAGGGATAACGAAAGAACAATGCTGAGCATTTTTATTGACGGTAGCACATGAACAGGCAAAGAATAATACAGATTCCCAGAGGTAGGAAATTTTATGGTTTTATTCTTTGTTAGTTTGAAACCGTAGAAATCTTAATATAGATTACTGTGGCATACAACAGTAAAGACTAGACTCAAATATGTTGAAATTTCATTAGAACTATTAGTCTGTCCTTGATTTATTAAGTCAAGTAGTCAACGAGCATATAATATATAATAGATTGAAAAACCCTGGAATCCACCATGAACACTCAGCCGAATTTGACGACCGTCAATTTCTGCTACTTGTAGCCAAATTTTAGGCCACAAGTTTGACAAATTCCTACACTTGGGAGACATTCAAAGAAGTTGATCTCTCTAGTCAATAATCAAACAATAAAAAAAATGTATGTTCATATACTTGTCAAGAAAATATTGCCCACATCCTCCTTTTGAAACTCTCCCTTCATACTCTACAGCATTAATGGCTTCCAATGAAACAACCACTGTTGATCATCAAAGCATCCGCTCAATCTCCACTGTTCATCTAGACATCATCCAGACCCACATCCTGACCCGACTGGACGGTCCAGCTCTTGCCGCCACTGCATGCACTTCCTCCTACTTCCTTTCTCTAACCAGCAGCCATGAAAAACTATGGCAAGAAATCTGCACCTCCACATTCCCTTCCGTGAAGGACCCGCGTGTCCAAAACCTCATCTCCATGTTCCCTTGCAGTCACAGATCTCTTTTTTCTGATTCATTTCCAGTTCTTGATCATCATCTTCAACGTCCACCATCAAAACACAGTACTAACCTTGATTATTCATTATTACCACCCACCACGGAATTAATCTCCGCCGTTGATATTTTCTATGAAAACAATCCCATCTTCTCTAAAGTTGAAGAGACTGAGACAATCACAGGCTGGTTTCAGTTCCCACCTTTTCGGATTGATTTACTTGATGAAAAAGAGCTGGTTCCAACACCTATATCATTTGTGAGTGAAAGTGATGATGATATTTTGTCGAAAAGGCTTGAAGAGAAGTTGAGTTTGAGTTGGATAATCATCATAGACGACTCTAGTAAAGAAAGGAAAGTAGTCAACTTATCTAGCCGATGGCCGGTATCAGTGGAGCGACATTGGTTGACACGCGACGTGCACATGAAGTATGCGGTGATCGTGGTGGGCGGTGATCGACGGTGGCCGTGGGGATTGTTTTCCACGACGGAGTTGGTGGAGTGTGAGATTATGGTGACATTGGGAGGGAAGGAAGGAGGGGAGATGTACGTGAAAGAAGTGACCATGCAAATGAAGGACATGGAGGGGAAGAATTTGTGTGGGAGGGACAGTCTTGTAATTTTACACAATGCTATAGTGAATGGGAAAATAAAGCGAGCCAAGATCAGAGTCGAAGGAAAACATAAGTATGAGGAGTTTTTGGTGATGAAGAGAGAAAAAAAACACACAAAGTTAAATATAGAAAGGGTTTTGAACATGGTTTGTTTTACTGGGTTTATTGTTTTTTGTTCATTTAAATTGTTCTCATGTTTAAATAGGTTGCTTTCCCAATAACGGTAGCAACAAAAATGTAAATATCAATACTTGATCGAAATATTTACAATGTTTTCCGTATTTTGTATCGTATGATATGCAATTACATGCTCTCACGTGTTACTTCAATTGTTAACTTAGAAAAGAGAGTGACATTAAAATAATGGAATATGTGATAAATGAAGAAAATAATTCACATGCATGCATAAATCTATACATAGAAATAATAATAATTTTTTTATTTTTTTTTAAGTATTACATTTACAACTACAGTAGAACCCCTGTAAATTAATCTCTTATAAATTAATATCCTCTCTAAATTAATAAAAAATCTCGGTCCCGACTCGAGCCAGTGTAAAAAATTAATAAACCCCTCTATCGTAATAATTAATAATTTCTTTTTGAAACCTAATGTAAAATTTCGGTCCCGACTGTCGCATAAATTAATACTTTCATAAAAGTACAAAATATATTATAAATTATTCAAGAACTAGAAAAGTATTTCAAAATGCTAGTTTGCACTAGGTCACTATATTTAATATTTTTGACTTCATCCTTCATCTTTTGAATTGTCTTCAACAAGATATTATCATCACCTTCTTGTTGTAGTCAAAAGGTTTCAATTAAATTTAGTATTTCAACAACGTAACCTTACTTGTAGAGATTTTAGGTACTTTAATTATGACTATCGTCGTTGTTATCTATCTCAACCATATCATCATTATTCTGCCTTGTGATATCATTGATGATAACCTCTTCAGTTAGAGTATAACACACTTCTTCAAATTCGGTGGTAGATAGTGCACTGTGATGTTCTTGAGTTGAATGTGATTAGATAGTTCTATAAGTGGTACATGGGCAGTGCAATTGTCAAGGAGAAGCAAACCTTTCGATTTGCCATGGGCAATGCCATTGCGATTAGGAATCCTAAAAAACAAAAGAACTTCCCCTGAATAAGAAAACCGACTAAATAAGGAATCCCGAAAATGAACCTTCCTTAAACAAGAAAACTGACTTCTACACATTTTTAAAGACAAAATAACACTTTACAAGGTCAAACCCTTCAAATTAATAACCCCTCTAAATTAATACTCAAGGGTAGGTCCCATGAATATTAATTTAGAGGGGTTCTACTGTATTACAATAGGGTTGTCGAGACCTGCCAAGACTAGACAATACATGTGTGGTCCGGATAACTCTCCACATATACTTGTAAAATGCGTATGGTGGGATTCAAACCCTTGACCACCAGGTGTGGAAGAGAGGTGCATTACCATCTCTACTAAGAAGTGATGCGCCTATACATAGAAATAATTCATTAGCATTTATAGAAGGAGAGATATGATCTATAGATTAAGAATGGATCAAACAATTCTGTACTCAAATAAACTTTATCTAATAATTGAATTATTGATTACCATCACGAGTTATAATTCATGCTTATACTCACATATCATAGGTCAGAACAGGAGCAAAGCCAAAAATCTCTATTTAAAGGGGACATTAAACTACAATAAAAGATTTAATTACGAGGTCGAAGTACAAAAATGATAAAATTTATCATAAAATTTATAAATTTTTAAGATATTTAAAATAAAATAAAAAATTTAGAGAAGGGGGCATGGTCCCCTCTCTCCCTCCGCCGTTAGGTACTTAGGTTAGGATAAGAGTTGAGATGTTTACCATTATTTTATTCTTTTTTTTTTTTTTTTTTTTTTTTTGATGAAATTGGACTGACCTAAGAAAGAAAAGCATCACAAGAGATCATATGCTGAAAAACCCTCAGGCAGTATCCATAAATATATAAATAAAGGAAAAAAGAATCCAAAAAACATAACAAAATAAAGGACACAGCCCCAAAAAACCTAGAGGCACGCAGGCCAAACAAGTAAAAACAAAACTAGGAAAACTTGAAGGATTCTTTACCCATGCAATCATTACCAACTAACTGAGAACAGAACGAAGGAGTGGAGGACCACCATAAATAAGAAGGAACACCTAAAGCATGCTTAGAGAGAGCATCTGCCACCTGGTTACCTTCCTTGAAGATGTGAGAAACTTGGAACTCCATATGCGAGATCTGATAAATACAACGTTGCCAAGCTTAACGAACACGCTAGGTAACCTTATCAGACCTATCAGAAAGAAATTTAATCACATAAGAAGAGTCACTCTCGAGCCAGATTCTATGCCAACCCAACTTCCACATATAATTGATGGCAAAAGAAACAACAAGGAGCTCAGCCTCAAAAGCAAAAACTTGACTAAGGGGGATTGCAAAACAGGCTTTAACAAAAGATCTGCAAGTTCGAAAAATACCCCCACAACCCCCCACACCTAGAGAACCTAAAGTAGCCCCATCCGGGTTAACCTTAATCCACCCCGGAGCCATAGGCGACCAGACAACACTCTTGATAACCGAAGCCTTACCAGGACGACCACTGAGGCCAAACCGATGGAGAATCAGCAAATCATCAACATAGTTACGCATACAATCGATCCCCAAACGGTTTGTATCATAGACTGGACGCCAAATAAGAGATAGAGCAACCCTAAAATCAACAGACTTCCCATCAAAAATCCACTGATTACGGGAATACCACACACTCCAAACCACAGCATGAATGGCAGCTTTCCACAAAATCCTAATCTGATCACTGAAAGAAACAAACAAACATGGCCTGATAGAAAAAAAAGCCCCAAGTGTTAGCAGAGACACGCCTCCGAAAAGCAAAAAAAACTGCCTCCCAAAGAGCAGCAGCAAGAAGGCACTTAAGAAAAAGATGGTCCACAGTCTCCGAGCTAGCGCCACAAACACTACATCTAGAGGCTAATTGAAAACTTGACTTGGATAAACGGTATTCGGTGGGTAATCTATTAAGAAGAAGACACCATGATAGGATAGAACGGGAAGGAGGGATATAGCGAGACTAGACATCCCTTCACCATGGGACCTGAGGAATATCATGAAACATCCTAGAATAAGCCGCCTTACAAGAAATCCTCTTGTCCCTAGAATGAGGCCATACCAAATAATCAGCCACAGGAGAAATAGTAATTTTCTCAATTCGAAAACAGAGATCTGGGAATCTAGCATGAAAACGATCTTCAAAACCCATTTACCATCCCGAATGAAGTCCGAAACCCTACAATGAAGATGTATGACCACAAAATCTAGAATACCAAGAAGATCCACAATGGGCACCCCAAGCCAATTATCATGCCAAAAATCTCTCTAGGAGTCTTTCCCGATGAGCCAGATACCATCCTTAAGGAGCTCAGCATAGTTAGACTTTGAAGTCTAGATAGAGGAGGTGATGTAGCCTCCCTGAGGTTTCTGCAACTGATTAATATATCTCTCACGCAAAAAAGTGAAAGCAAAACTGTTAGAAGTTATAAACTTCCAAGTAAGCTTCTGAAATAAAGAATCGTTCAACAATGCTAGATCTTTCAAACCAAGACCCCGAAGTGCATAAGGTCTACAACTACGTTTCCAATCAACACGGACCAACTTGAAGTCCTCACAAGAACCAGTCCATAAGAAATTTATGATCTTCTTAGTAATCATCTGGATTAGGGAAACCGGCCACTTATAAACCATAAAAGAGTGAACAAAAGAGCCAGTAATCAACGAACGAATCAAAGTAGCCCGGCCAGCCATAGAAAGGGACTTACCTTTCCACCTGGCAAATGTAGACACAATCTTATCTACAATGGGCATCAAAATAGACTTCCTGGGCTAGCCCTGGAACAAAGGAACCCCTAGGTAAGAAAATGGAAAATGACCAATCTGCATCCCAACTAAGGACTGAATGGAAATAATCCGGGTAGGAGAAACAGATGACCCGAAAAAGATGGAGGATTTACTCCAGTTAACAAGTTAGCCTTAAATGTTGCCATAAACATAGAAAGCATTCATAACATTCCTCAGATTATTGGTCGTGCCCCTACAAAAAAACAACACATCATCAGCATATAACAAATGAGTTGAAGCAAAAAAGCCCCTCGGGGAGGTTATAAGCAAAAGACGATAAGATGCCACCATTTTAAAAGTAACCTACTGAGAAAATCCTCCGCAATACCAAAAAGAAGAGGAGAAAGAGGACCCCCCCTGTCTAAACCCTCTCGTGCATCTAAAATAACCATCCGGAGAACCATTAATCAGAATTGACAGTCTTGAAGAGCCAAGAATGCTATCAATCCAATCCATGAAGATTTGAGAAAAAACAAAAGCACGTAGCACACGACAAAGGAACTTCCAATCAAGAGTATCAAAAGCTTTATGAATGTCAATCTTCATAGCCACACTACCCCCATAGCATTCCTTATGAAGCATATTAACACAATCAGAAGCAAGAGCAATATAGGATCCTCAATGTGTCGATCTCTGATGAAACCAAATTGTTGAGGAGGGACAATATGAGCAGCAACCTGAGCTAACCTGTTGGCCAAAATCTTGGAGGAAATCTTGAAAAGAAAGTTACCAAGCACAATAGGGCGAAACTGATCCATGGTAATTGAGTCCCTCAGCTTCGAAATGAGCACGATA
This sequence comes from Acer yangbiense, assembly GCA_008009225.1. NCBI lineage: Eukaryota > Viridiplantae > Streptophyta > Magnoliopsida > Sapindales > Sapindaceae > Acer > Acer yangbiense. Next base: position 43,439,764 of record CM017764.1, on the reverse strand, counting down.
AAATTAGAATTCAGACCTGGAGCAACCACACAAGAAAGGAAAAAATCCTGAACTGCAAGAATCACATCTCTACCAACAATCTCCCAACAACGCTGAAAGAAATGACTAGAGAAGCTATCGGGCCCAGGGGCTGAGAGAGCATCCATGGCAAAAACCGCATCATAGATAACATCGGCAGAGGGAATAGTGACCAGAAGCGAGTTCTCCTCATAAGAAACCAAAGATGGAACAATGTCATTAATAACAGAGAGATTTTAATCAATTTGAGCCGAATCCAAAGAGAATAAATCCTCATAAAATTTGACAATGTGATCTCTGATAATAGATTGATTACCCGAAATAACACCATCAATCAAAAGAGAAGACAAACGGCCCTACACTTCCTTTGCTTAATCGAGGAATGAAAAAAAGCTGAGTTACGATCCCCATCCTGCAACCATTTCACTCGGGATCTATCATGAAAGAAACACTCATGCCTACGTAAAAGCACATCAGGATCATGATGAGTGCGTGACTCTGTCAAAAAAAGCTCATCAGAAAAACCCAAATCAGACATTTAGCTCTGAACAGAACGGAGCTCAACAGATTTCCTAGAGATGTTAGCGTTGAGATCACCGAATACCTCCAAATTCCAAGACTTGAGAGCCTTCCTTAGATTCTTAAGCTTACCAATAACAATCTATGGGAAACGACTAAAACAAGGAATGCCCCACACCGTACGAACTAGGTTCATGAAATCAAGATGATCCACCCACATGTTTTGAAACCGAAAAGGCTTGGAAGAAGAAACCTGAGATTCAGATAATCGAATCTAAAGAGGACAATGATCAGAAAACCGACGGGGAAGAGCCACATAGGAAATATCATGCCAACAAGAAGTGCAACCCTTAGAAACCAAAGTCTTGTCCAATCTCCGCCCAACTCTAGTGCGACTAGATTGACACCTAACCCATGTAAAATGAGCACTTTAAGATCAAACGCCAATCAGATTGCAATCCTCAATCAATAATTTAAAATCCTCACAAGAACCCATAGCAGGAGAGCGAGACCCTAAACACTCATGAGGACCCTAAACACTTATGAGCACCCAAAACTGTATTGGAATCACCCACCACCAACTATGAAGAAGAAAAAGAACCAGCCATCTCCCGAAGAGAGCACCAAAGTGCCCGACAAACCGAGGCAAAGGTACTAGCATAAACAAAAGAGTATCAATGCGTCAAAGACCCAATAGAAATAGAGATGGTCAAATGCTAATCATGACACAAAACTATTTGAGTATTTGCAATAGAATCACAAGCAAATACCCAAATAGATGGAATCAAACCACCCATGTCATTCATGCCCACCAAATGAAGACCAAGAGAGGACCAAAAATTGACAGAAATCGAATAAAAAGCCACCATGGGCTATGAAATGCAAACTAAAGAAGGCCGATGAAAACAACATAAATCTTTGAGAACTCGTTTAGTAGAGTTGTTCCCAATACCACGGCTCCATTATTTTATTCATTAAAAATGATTTTATTAGACCAATTCATAATGACATATATATATATATATATATATATATATATATATATATTATGGTACAAGTTTTATACAATTTTGAACTATTAAATTATTTACTTTTTTTAATAATTGAGATTTCAAAAACATTTCCTATGTTCCTTAAAAATAAATAAATAAATAAACCCATTTTCTATGTTTTTCAAGACTTAAAATAACTTTTGTAATTTTGACAAAAATGGTCTTAATGTTTTATTTGCTTCTATTATTCCTTATATTGTTAGTTATAATTGATCTAAAAAAAACACTCATTATATAAAGATGCGTTGACACATAAATCTCGTTTGAGTGATCTTAATGTCTCGGGTCACTCGGATCAAGGTTCTAAACCACTAGATACAACCTTTTTCGAATGAATGAATTTCGATGATAATAAACACACATAGGAAAGGGTAGGGACGTAGGGGTAGCTAGAGGAAAACACCCCCATGCCCCAATTTCCCCACAAGGGTTTGGCATCCTAGAGATTAATGGGGAGGGCAGGGGGAATAGTCTATTTCCCATGCCTGTCACTAGAGATTAGGTGGGGTGTGGGAAGGGGAGCCCCCCCCCCCCCCCCCCCCCCCATTTTTTCCTCTGTGTATAGCAATATGTCTTTTATATAAGAGTGGTGTTATTGACACACCCCCTACTTATCTATTTATACCCCATTTGTTTAAATTTTGATTTAATTAAATAACATTAAATGTTTTTATTAATTTATTTTATTTATTTCCAAAACTACCCTTTTACTTATTTTTCAAACTTAATAAACCCCATCTCTAATATCTCTATCTAATATCTCTATCTATATCAGATCTATTTATCTCTAGTCTCGTCTTTCTCTCACCTCCCATAAACGAATTTTTTGTTCCTCACTTCCTCCTCCTGTTGAAGACGGAAACTTTACAAAGTTTCAATTTTTTATATATTTTTTTTAATCTTATTTGTTTTCCTTTATTGACTGTTCATATGACATGTACATCATAATATATTAATCCATTTATGGGATTTGTTTCTTTCAGTTCTTTCCAACCGGTTCATATTTTATCTTTGACAGTACATGTACATCATAATACATTAATCCATTTATGGGATTTGTTTCTTTCAGTTCTCTCCAACTGGTTCATATTTTATCTTTGACGGTTCATATTTTTCTATAACTAATAGGAGGTGTTAAGTTAAGACAGAGACAAAAAAAAAAAAAAAATGAAATAATTGGTCTAGAAGTTTTAAATAATGTTCAGGACAAAAATCCAGTAAGATTTTTCTTGAAATTCCAAATTGCATGTAGTGTAGTAGACAGAGGTCAGTTGTTGGAGTGCATAATTCTATGATGTCTGAACATGGAAGTTCTAAAAGTAGACAAAAGATTGGGGAGGAGAGGACCACACCACACCACACCACTCTTGTAATCTAAAACAGCCCCAAGAAAAGAGCAAAGAACAGAGCAATCCAAGACAAAATACACACACCAAAAAACGAAACAATCCACAAACAAAACGAAACAAGAAGCAAAGAGCAAGTATTTGTTTTGGTTATCATCATTTCACTTTCAGATTCTAAGAGAATAATGAGATTAAATAATAATCAATATCTCATCTGTCTAATGCACCTCAAGTATTTGATTTATTGTTTAAATAGGATCCAGTACAAGTATTTTTAGGGTTTAAGAGTTATAAAAAAAAATCAAGAAAAGGATTAAAAAAAACCTTGGTTTTTTTTTTTTTTTTCGAAAAGGAATGTGGGGTTTTATTAGATTTACTTTATAGAATATTTTTTTTTTCTTAAATTTTATGTCTCTTTTAGTAATTTTGATAAAGGAAAAAAATAATACTAAATAATTAAAAAAGTGGGGCATAAATAGATCAGTAGAGGGTGTGCCAATAGTACCACTCTTATATAAACCGAAAAACAGAGAGAACTTTAACATTTATTCCAAAAATGTCCTCTTGAATTTAGCCTATTCCCTATTTTACCTTCAATAAAAAAGAAAAAGACTCCTATTTTCCATAGTTTTCCTTCTTCTTGCGTCACCGAAAATTATCTAGATTTGGCATCCTCTTTATCTGGAAATGCTTTATTTCAACACCAAATATTTTATCTGAAGATTCCAAGCACAGTCAGAACTTAGAAGTCAGAAATTACACACAATCTTTATATGTGAATCCTTCGAGTCTTTGACTATCTATTTTAGAATTCCAAAAAGAAAAAAAAAATACAGTTTCTGTGAAGATGCTGTAGTCAATCCCTCATATACATGTTCATATAATTGTCAAGAAAATATTGCCCACATCCTCCTTTTGAAACACTCCCTTCAAACTCTACAGCATTAATGGAACTCATTTTTAATCACTCAAACACTTTTTCATGATCATCAATCATCATCTAGCATCATCTTAGATCATCTAGATGTCATCTTGCATGGAATCTTCATCATACTTTGCTTGGTAAGTTTTTCACTAATATCTTACATGTTTTGTGTTTCTCTTATCTAGCAATCTCAATTAATTACTTGTTTGTTATTTTGTATGCATTGGATACAATATTGAGATGAGTATGATGTATGTTTGAGAAGTTGTATTGTGCTAGCATATTAGGTTTTGTGCTTCATATTGATTAGCTAAACTAATTGACATGTCATTTAGTTTTGATATCTAGGATTGTTCTTAATTGCATATTAATCATCTTAGATAAGCATATAGGGTTTCCCTTGCTCTATATTGCATTTTGGATATTCACATATATTCACCTAGGGTTGTATTCTCTTCATAGAGAAAGTAAGTCTTGTGTGTAGCATCCGGGATTAGGTTGCTTAGAACGCAAGCAAATTGGACTAGGTTCACTCATACCGGGATTAGGTAGGTGTGTGATTACTTCCGGGATTAGGTTGTAATCGTTTGCACATTTAGTGGATTCGAGGTTCGAGTGTGGCTTACTTACATAGCCCGTGGTTTTTCCCGTGAGGGTTTCCACGTAAAAACCAAGTGTTGTTTTAATTTCCGCACCATATTACACTTGCTTGTTTATATTATCTTGAGGGCATTTTCATAATTTTGACTAACACGAAAAATTGGGTAAAAAGCGTAAAATCTATTCACCTCCCCTCTAGATAGCTTTATACACACCGTGCTATAATTTGTTTCAATTGGTATCAGAGCGGGTTCCTATACATACATAGGTGATCCTTGCTTATTTTGGTGTGTTTTGCATTTTGTGTGATTTTTTATCATTCATACATTTACATTCATTTCATTCATTCATAAACACTATGAGTGGAAACGGTGGAAATGGTGGTGGCAACGAAGGTGCCTCAAGCACAAGGCCTCCACTTCTTACCGGATTGAACTATTCCCAATGGAAAGGGAAGATGGAATCCTACATATGCCAAATTCATGACCGTGCATGGATGGCGGTTGAAGACGGATATGATCTACCCAAGATGACTCCCGATGGTGGAGGAGAAGAAGTATTGAAGCCTAAGGCGCAATGGAACGCGCAAGAGTTTGAGGCTTCAAAGTGGAATAGGAAGGCGATGCATGCCATCTTGTGTGCTATGGATGAAATCAATATAAATTGATTCAAAATACTAGGATAGCTAAAGAGGCTTGGGACATCCTAGAGATTGCACATGAGGGAACCGAAGTGGTGAAGGACTCTAAGCTTCAAGTCCTCCAAACTCAATTCGAGATGCTTAAGATGGAGGAGAATGAGTGCTTCAACGACTTCGAGATCAAGTTGATGGATATAGTCAACCAAAGCCATCAACTTGGTGATCCATATTCGGATAGGAGAATCAAGCAAAAGATTATGAGATCTCTACCCGATAGGTTTGAATCGAAGGTGACGGCTTTAGAAGAAAATAGTGGATATAAGGATATGAAGCCGAGTGAGGTGATTGGGAGACTTCTAGCTTATGAGTCTAGGAAAGGGCCTATCTCCACACCCACTAAAAAGCAAAAAGGAATTGCTTTAAAAACCTCCAAGGATGAAAAGGAGGCAAAGAAGGTTGACTCGGATGAAGACCTTGCCTTGTTTGTAAAAAGGTTCAACAAGGTTATGAAGTTTAGAAAAAATAGCTTTGGGTCAAAAGGTCAAGACTTGAAGAAAAATGGCTCTTTCAAGAAGTTTGAACCTAGGCAAGAGAGGACCGAAAGGAAAGGGGTCTGATGTTTCGAGTGTGGTGGCATAGGTCATTTTGCCCCCGAATGTGCAAATCACAATGAGAGGAAAAAGGGAAAAGTGATGGCCGCCACTTGGAGTGGAAGTAGTGATGACTCCATTGAGGGAGATGAGTCTTCAAGTGATGAAGAGCTCATGGCTAATCTCCTAGCTTTTGCCTCCTCCCATAAAAGCAAAAGTGCTAGTGAGAGAGAGGAAATGAGTCAAGAGGAAAATGACTCAAGTGAAGAAGAAAGTGATTCCTCGTCTAACTCCATAAGTAGTTTTGTGGAGAAAAAGGTGCTTGCTAAATGCCATGCCGAGTTTAATGATTTAGCAATCAAGAGCACAAGAAAGATCAAGATGTTGAGAGAAGAAAATCTTGAGCTTGCATCTCATAATGACCACTTAGGTGAACAAGTGGAAAAATTCAAGAAGATAGAAGATAAGCTAAGAGAGGAGTTAGCTTTATCTAGGAGGAATGAAGAAAGTCTAAAGAGTGAACTTGAAGAAGTTAGGAATTCTATGACTAGGATTGATTCTAGCACCAAGAAGCTTGACCATATGCTTGGTGTTGGAAAGAGTCCATGTGACAAGAGGGGTCTTGGGTATGAAGATGACAAGAAGATCTCTACCTCTAACAAAACCGTGTTTGTCAAGAGCTTAAAGAAAGAAGAAACTTCATTTGTGCAAGCTCCTAGAAAGAAATTAGAAGTAGGACAATGCTCTAATGCACAAGTGAAGATGGGGCCAAGAAGGCAACCTCAAGCTCAACCCCCTAGGGTCCCTCAAGCCAACATTCCTCCTCAAATGGCTCACAAAGGAAAGAGACCTATCATGCAACCTCAAGCTAGGAAGCAACCAAGACCGGTTCAACAACGAAGAAGGATTGAACCCTTTCATCCACAAAGACAAGGACAAGGTATGATTCCTTATTTTACTCCTATATGTCACTTTTGTGGATTTGATGGTCATATTAGACCACATTGCTTTCGATATATAAAATGTGCAAACTAGAAGCATGATAGAGAAGAAAAAGAAAAGAGCCATGATGCATGTTCCTAGGAATGATAATATTATTATGCATGATCCTATGACATCTAGAGCCCATGTACCAAAGACCACTAAGAAAGCTAAGATTGTTTCTAGGTGGATTAGAAGAATGAAATTGTTTGCCATGTTGCTCAAATAGCCTTGAAGGCAAATTCTTCTAATTTTTGGTATTTAGATAGTGGGTGCTCTAGGCACATGACGGGAAACAAGAGTTTCTTCGAGACTCTTGTTATGGAGGAAGGTGGATATGTCACTTTTGGTGATGGATCCAAAAAGAAAGTTGTAGGGAAAGGAACCATTTCCGTTCCCGGATTACCCTCCTTATCCGATGCTTTATTTGTTGATGGCTTGAAAGCCAATTTAATAAGCATTTCACATCTAAGTGATGAAGGATATTCCGTCTTATTTTGTAAAGATGATTGCTCGATCCTAAAGCCCGATGGACAAACCTTATTGAAAGGTATGAGATCTAGCGACAATTGCTATTGTCTTGAAGCTAGAATAGTCTCAAACAATGTGTCCATGGATGAGCAAATAGAGTTATGGCATGAAAGACTTGGCCACATGAACTTTAGGGATCTACAGACCCTTGGAAAGTTCGAGTGTGTGCGTGGCCTCCCTAAGCTTGGGAAGAAAGCCAATGGTGTTTGTGGACCTTGCCAACAAGGAAAGCAAACTAAAAGCATGCACAAAAAGGGTAAGTATCTCACCACCAAGGAGCCTCTTGAGCTTCTCCACATGGACCTCATGGGTCCCATGCAAACCGAAAGTTTGGGTGGAAAGAGATACATATTTGTTTGTGTTGATGATTTCTCTAGGTTCACATGGACATATTTTCTTAGAGAAAAATCCGAAACTTTTGATAAGTTTAAAATGCTTTGTAATAAACTTCAAAATGAAATGAACTCTAGTATTAAAAGCATAAAACGGATTAGAAGTGACCATGGGAGGGAATTTGAGAATGCTACTGAAAGTTCTCAAAGTGTGTTCTATATATAAAGCTAGAGGGGGGGGGGTGAATAGATTTTATCTAATTATTACCCAATTTTCGCATGCATGTCAATTTTACGAAAATAGCCCTAGCAAGTCAACAATACATACAAGTGTAATAAGATGCGGAAATAATAAATGACACTTGATGTTTACGTGGAAACCCTCAACAGGGAAAAACCACGGGCTGGTAAGTGCGCCACACTCGAACCTCGAAATCCACTATATGAAAAGACGGTTACACCCTCAAGTGATTCTCGGACCCTCACCCTAGATCACCTCAGGCTATGGACACTACCAATCACCACTCTTGGTTCAATCCCTAGTGATATCCCCTGATACACTACTATTGGCGTGAGCACCCTCTAATCTACCACGCGGGCCTTTTATAGCGGCTCTAGTCCAATTTGCTTGATCCTCGAAGTCACTACTTGTAATGATGTTTACAGCCTAATCCCGGTCTGTAACCCACCACTACTACACAGCGGGCCTGTAATAGCAACCCTAGACCAAGACTTCAATCTCTCAAAAGAGATGCACAACCCTATGTGAATATGTATGAATATTCAATTAATGCAATAAGAGCTAGGGTACTCTAAATGCTTATCTAGGATGATGATGTATTCAATTTAAATCAACCCTAGATATCAATAGCTAAATGACATGTCAAATAGCTTAGCTAATCAAGATCAATTAAAAACCTAATTAGCTATCACAAACAACACTCAATCAATTCATCACAAATAATCTCTTTTCTTGTATTTAGCATATGATCTAAAACATACAAGTAATTTAAAAGAGATGGCTTGGTATTTAAAATACTACAATAAGATGAAATTAATCAAAATCTTACCAAGCAAGTTGTGATGATGCAAACCCATACATGGATGCACTCTATATAGACATAGGAGATGCAATATGAAATTTGATGCAAAAGGGGTTTGATTTGAGTGGTTAAAGTTGAGTTCTTGATTTGATTTTCTCTCAAAATCTATCTTTGAAGATTAGGGTTCTTAAGAGTCAAAGAACATAATCAGATAATGAGAAAGTGTGATATTTATAGACATCAAGAACAGGGCAAGTGAAAAGTAAATTTTGCCCCTGAAATCACACGATTGGCGGTTTCATTCGGCGGCCAGGCCGCCGAATTGAACCGCCGAATGGCTCCCGAGTGGAACAGGGGAACTTCGGCGACTTCGTTCGGCGGTTTCGAAACCGCCGATCCCAACCGCCGTTTTGGACCCGAGAGATATATTTCAATCAGGTCTCATTCGGCGGTTTCTAACGCCGGCCAGGCCGCCGAACGCAACCGCCGTTTCACCAAAAATGGTGAAACCAAAGAGAAGCCAAAGGCAACTCCACCGGCGATCATTGCGCAAAACAAAGCACATCAATGTGCACGCGCGGACGTTTTCGAACATCCTTCGGGAAACGAATTACACCACACTAAAAGCTAACATACATGAAGTGCAAGTGTGGGTATTGAATGCATCCTAATGCCTATCATGTCATGGCATTTCATAAAACAAGATGCAATCAATTTAATGCAAGAAGATACATTGAATAAACAATAAAGCACAATGCACACATAATATAAACACAACATTCAAGAATAAGAGTTATGCATGTTGTGTGTGTGTGCAACTATATCTCTTCAAGCTAAAGTAAGCACAAGATATACCTTTGGTGCTTGTCCTCTTGAGGTCTTGGAAATGGTCTTTGATCTTCAACCTTAATGACCTAGACTACCCTTACAATCAAACCCCAACATGTGGTTTGACCACGAAATAAGCCAATCAACAAAAGGGAATCCTTACAATCTCCCCCTTTGGCTATTTCGTGACAAAACCACCACTCACATTGATTCCTCACAACATAATAGAAACTACGGGTCTACTATGATTTTCTACTTTACAAAGAGATAAGATAAATAGTCTTGAAGTCTTCAATCTCAAGTAGAACAATCAATCCCTGAAAGCACAGTTTCTATACTTTCCAATACAAGAAAATGTGAGATGAATCAAGTGAGATAAAACAAGCATTTGCATTTAAGAATTTAAGTACAACATCATGCAATGTATGAATGTGCAAATGCTCCCCCTCAAAGGGTTACTCCCCCTCAATAAGTATACTCCCCAACATGCACAATTGCTACTACAATTTGCAACTCCCCTTACCACAACTTACTCCCCCTTTTTGTCATGATATAGACAAAGGAGTAGTCCCCAACCGGGTCACTCAAGGCAAAGAGAGATAGTAGCATTCTAGTATATGCATAATCAATATAAGTCACTTTATGCAATCTCAATTTATTGGAGAGAAACAAGGAGATATATTTAAAGAAATGTGTGAATCAAAAAATTGTTTTGCATACAAGACATGTAGCATTTAAGTTCAAAATATCATGGTATTTGGCAAAGCAAATGACAAAGGTTTTCAATATGAATTCAAACCAATTTCACCAATATCAAGAGAGAAGCAAGGATGTAGTTGTTCTTAAATTGAAATCAATGAAAACCTACATCCTTGCTTCTCTCTTGACATTGGTGAAATTGGTTTGAATTCATATTGAAAACCTTTGTCATTTGCTTTGCCAAATACCATGATATTTTGAACTTAAATGCTACATGTCTTGTATGCAAAGCAATTTTTTTATTCACACATTTTCTTTAAATATATCTCCTTGTTTCTCTCCAATAAATTGAGATTGCATAAAGTGACTTATATTGATTATGCATATACTAGAATGCTACTATCTCTCTTTGCCTTGAGTGACCCGGTTGGGGACTACTCTTTTGTCATGATATAGACAAAGGAGTGGTCCCCAACCGGGTCACTCAAGGCAAAGAGAGATAGTAGCATTCTAGTATATGCATAATCAATATAAGTCACTTTATGCAATCTCAATTTATTGGAGAGAAACAAGGAGATATATTTAAAGAAAATGTGTGAATAAAAAAATTGCTTTGCATACAAGACATGTAGCATTTAAGTTCAAAATATCATGGTATTTGGCAAAGCAAATGACAAAGGTTTTCAATATGAATTCAAACCAATTTCACCAATGTCAAGAGAGAAGCAAGGATATAGGTTTTCATTGATTTCAATTTAAGAACAACTATATCCAACTTTATAAGCCAAACATGTCATGAGTAACTTTGCACCCTATTTGATTTTTTCGGATAAATATTCGTATGATAGTAGACATGTTCAACCAATAAAGAAAGAGAGACATTTGGATTGTAAAATCCTTGAATGGATACAAGATCCTTTTTCATTTGAGTCTCATAAGCTTTTTTACACATTTTTTGCATTTAAAAATTGCAATCATCAAAACATGCTTTTTAAGATAAACATTTAGCATGTCATTTAGCAATCATCATGTCATGGAGATCATTATAGGTCATTCAAATTAAATCCTATGTATATATCTCCTAGTCCAAAAATGCATGTTTGAACATAAATATGACATGGATTGCAATACAAGCATTGATCACACTTATTGAATAGAAAATATATATACATAGTGTAACCAAGCTTACTCAAGCAACAAAAAGAGAAGCACAAGATATTTCAAATTTTTTGCAAGTGACAAGATGCAAAATAGCTCTTTTTGCTTAAGTTCCCCATATGGGGTCAAATTTCCATACCACTTCAAAGAAGGGTATGAGGTCCTATGGACCTACCAAGTCCTTTGGACTTGGTTGAACCTATTTAAGACTTGTTAGTCTCGTAGCAAGCGGGTTCATCATTTTTAATCCACCTAGGTGACACTAAGTCAATCCTAGTGGACAAAGGTTCTAGAGTACAAGATGAAAAAGGATCATACACATGATTTTCTTCCTTTTTATGAAGCATCTTAGCTCTAGCCTTTTTCTTGTCAAACATGCTTTTAGCTCTACACATTTCAATGTAATGCAAGCAACTTGGTCTAATATGACCAACAATACCACAAAAATGACAAGTGGGAATAAAGTTAGGAATCATACCATTCCCTTTAGCATGGATAGGTGCTTTCCCTTGTCGTTGTGGTTGTCTCGGTTGTTGGATCGGATCTCTCCTCTTTTGTTGAAAACCAAGACGAGGTTGCTTGCTTGTCTGAGCTTGCATGATTGAACTCTTCCCATTGTGTTTTTGAGTTTGAGGGAAGATAGTGTGAGGAGCCCTTGGGGTGTGAGCTTGAGCTTGACCTTTTGGTGCCTCAAACACTTGGGCACTTCTTGAACACTCTCCTATGTCACTTTTCTTCCTAGGTTGTTGAGGAGGAGGGAACATATTGAAGTCTATGTCCATGGCACAGGATGTCTTGCTTGTGGAGGAGGCATCCGTGTCATCAATGTAGCCAAGACCTCTCTTGTCACTTGGCTTTCTTCCAACTCCCAACATGTGGTCAAGCTTCTTGGTGCTTGAAGTCATCTTAGCCATTAAGACCTTAACTTCTTCAAGCTCTCTTTCTAGCTCTTCTTCTCTCCTCTTAGATAAGGCTAAGTCTTCTTTTAGCTTATCTTCATCCGCCATGGATCTCACCACTTCTTCACACAAGTGGTCTACTAGTGTTGAAAGCTCTAGATTCTCTTCTTTTAATCTTCTAATTTCTTCCTTGTTCCTCATCATCGAGCTCTCAACTTTGACTTTGTAGTCATTAAGATCCATACACTCCACACTTCCATTTGTGGAGTTAGATGACAAATATTCAACACTTGTGTCATCTACTCTAATCTCCATTTCACCAATGAAGTTATCTCCTTCATCAAGATCATCAAATTTTTCTCTTGATGAGGAAAGAGCCAAATCCCTATGAGTAGCTACACCAACTACTTCTATACCTAGTTCTTCTTGGGGATCACAAGGAAAAGCAACTTTGCCATCTTCTTCAACTTCTACACTCTTGGCTCCAAATTCCGTGTAGATGATGGCAAGTTCTTCATCATTTGAAGGATTTTCGTCATCTTCATATTTATCCCATAAGGTGGCCTTCGCCTTCCCTTTTCTTCTATCCTTCAAGTTTCCACACTCCGGGGAGAAATGCCCGAATCCTCCACATTCGTAGCACTGAATCCCCTCTCTTGAAGACACTCCTTGGTTTGGCTTGTTAATGAGTCCCATGTCTTCAATTGAGATACCCTCCTTCTTGTCATGCTTCGAAGTCTCCAAAGCAATTGTCTTCTTCTTCTTAAGAGGTGCGGTGGTCAACTTCTTCTTAGGAGGTGAGGTGGTTAATTTCACAAATCTCCTAAATCTCTCTAGTAAGAGAGGCATCTCCTCAACGGAGTCAATTTCTTCTCTCACAAATTCACTCATAGTGTTTGCGTTGAATGAATGCAAATGAGAAGAATGCAAAATGTATGAAGAAATCAAACAAACATACAAAATGCAAAAACACACCAACAATGAGCAAATGATCACCTAAGTATATCTAGGAACCCGCTCTGATACCAATTGAAAGTTCTCAAAGTGTGTTCTATATATAAAGCTAGAGGGGGGGTGAATAGATTTTATCTAATTATTACCCAATTTTCGCATGCATGTCAATTTTACGAAAATACCCCTAGCAAGTCAACAATACATACAAGTGTAATAAGATGCGGAAATAATAAATGACACTTGATGTTTACGTGGAAACCCTCAACAGGGAAAAACCACGGGCTGGTAAGTGCGCCACACTCGAACCTCGAAATCCACTATATGAAAAGACGGTTACACCCTCAAGTGATTCTCGGACCCTCACCCTAGATCACCTCAGGCTATGGACACTACCAATCGCCACTCTTGGTTCAATCCCTAGTGATATCCCCTGATACACTACTATTGGCGTGAGCACCCTCTAATCTACCACGCGGGCCTTTTATAGCGGCTCTAGTCCAATTTGCTTGATCCTCGAAGTCACTACTTGTAATGATGTTTACAGCCTAATCCCGGTCTGTAACCCACCACTACTACACAGCGGGCCTGTAATAGCAACCCTAGACCAAGACTTCAATCTCTCAAAAGAGATGCACAACCCTATGTGAATATGTATGAATATTCAATTAATGCAATAAGAGCTAGGGTACTCTAAATGCTTATCTAGGATGATGATATATTCAATTTAAATCAACCCTAGATATCAATAGCTAAATGACATGTCAAATAGCTTAGCTAATCAAGATTAATTAAAAACCTAATTAGCTATCACAAACAACACTCAATCAATTCATCACAAATAATCTCTTTTCTTGTATTTAGCATATGATCTAAAACATACAAGTAATTTAAAAGAGATGGCTTGGTATTTAAAATACTACAATAAGATGAAATTAATCAAAATCTTACCAAGCAAGTTGTGATGATGCAAACCCATACATGGATGCACTCTATATAGACATAGGAGATGCAATATGAAATTTGATGCAAAAGGGGTTTGATTTGAGTGGTTAAAGTTGAGTTCTTGATTTGATTTTCTCTCAAAATCTATCTTTGAAGATTAGGGTTCTTAAGAGTCAAAGAACATAATCAGATAATGAGAAAGTGTGATATTTATAGACATCAAGAACAGGGCAAGTGAAAAGACAATTTTGCCCCTGAAATCGCACGATTGGCGGTTTCATTCGGCGGCCAGGCCGCCGAATTGAACCGCCGAATGGCTCCCGAGTGGAACAGGGGAACTTCGGCGACTTCGTTCGGCGGTTTCGAAACCGCCGATCCCAACCGCCGTTTTGGACCCGAGAGATATATTTCAATCAGGTCTCATTCGGCGGTTTCTAACGCCGGCCAGGCCGCCGAACGCAACCTCCGTTTCATCAAAAATGGTGAAACCAAGGAGAAGCCAAAGGCAACTCCACCGGCGATCATCGCGCAAAACAAAGCACATCAATGTGCATGCGCGGACGTTTCCGAACATCCTTTGGGAAACGAATTACACCACACTAAAAGCTAACATACATGAAGTGCAAGTGTGGGTATTGAATGCATCCTAATGCCTATCATGTCATGGCATTTCATAAAACAAGATGCAATCAATTTAATGCAAGAAGAGACATTGAATAAACAATAAAGCACAATGCACACATAATATAAACACAACATTCAAGAATAAGAGTTATGCATGTTGTGTGTGTGTGCAACTATATCTCTTCAAGCCAAAGTAAGCACAAGATATACCTTTGGTGCTTGTCCTCTTGAGGTCTTGGAAAGGGTCTTTGATCTTCAACCTTAATGACCTAGACTACCCTTACAATCAAACCCCAACATGTGGTTTGACCACGAAATAAGCCAATCAACAAAAGGGAATCCTTACAGCTACCTTTGAAACCTTTTGTAATGGTTTAGGTATCTCCCATGAGTTCTCGGCTCATAGGACACCTCAACAAAATGGAGTTGTTGAGAGGAAAAATAAGGTCCTTCAAGAGATGGCCCGTGTGATGTTGCTTAGCAACAATGTCCCTAGGAACCTATGGGCTGAAGCCGTCAATACGGCTTGCTATATAGGAAATAGAGTCTTCCTAAGGCCCGGTACTAGAGACACCTCCTATGAGTTATGGAAAGGCAAGAGGCCAAATGTTAGCTACTTCCACACTTTTGGAAGCAAATGCTACATTTTGAATGACCGTGATCAACTTGGCAAATTCGATGCTAAGAGTGATGAGGGTATTTTTATTGGCTATGCCTTGAATAGTAGAGCCTATAGAGTTTTCAATTTAAAGACTCTAAGTGTTATGGAATCATCCAATGTCGTATTTGATGATACTAGGCTCAAGTCTAATGATCATGAGGAGGAGGTTATTTTTAGTGATGGTTCTCCTTTGGAGAAGGTTGTGGTGTCTCCTAATGTTGGGACATCTAATGTCAACAATGATGACACACAACCTATTGCTAGAGTTCCTCTCTTGGACTCTAAAGAACCCGCTCCTTGGGTTAAGAAACTCCATGATAAAGAAGATATCATTGGAGAGGTAAATGAGGGTGTTAGGACTAAACGTCAACTTGCTAATCTTATTAGCTATACTTGCTACACCTCTCAAATTGAACCCAAAAAGGTTGAAGAAGCCTTAAATGATGAATTTTGGGTTCTTGCCATGCAAGAAGAGCTAAACCAATTCGAAAGGAATGAGGTTTGGACTCTAGTTCCTAGGCCTAAAACCACTAATGTCATAGGCACTAAATGGATATTTAGGAACAAATCCGATGAGGATGGCAACATAGTGCGGAATAAGGCTAGACTTGTAGCACAAGGGTACTCTCAAATTGAGGGTATCGACTTTGAGGAGACTTTTGCTCCTGTTGCCCGCTTAGAGTCCATTAGGCTTCTCTTGTCCATCTCTTGTGTGCACAAGTTCAAATTGCACCAAATGGACGTCAAGAGTGCCTTCCTCAATGGCTTCTTGCAAGAGGAAGTGTTTGTTGAACAACCTAAGGGGTTTGTGGATGCACACCACCCCAATCATGTCTATCACCTCAAGAAGGCACTTTATGGGTTGAAACAAGCACCGAGGGCTTGGTATGAGCGCCTCACTCAATTTCTTGTTGACAACAACTACACAAGAGGTAGTGTTGACAAGACGCTATTCATCAAGAGAGACAATGATGAGCTTTTCATAGCTCAAATATATGTTGATGATATAGTTTTTGGCTCCACCAACAACACCAAAGTCCAACAATTTGTTGATGTCATGTCTCATGAATTTGAGATGAGTCTTGTTGGTGAGCTTAGTTACTTCCTAGGTTTGCAAATTAGGCAACTAGATGATGGGATTTTCATATCCTAAGCCAAATATGCCAAAAACCTAGTGAAGAAGTTTGGTCTTGAAAAAGCCAAACATTGTGATACTCCTATGAGCACCACTTTGAAGCTAAGCAAGGATGCTAGCGGTAAAAGTGTGGACCAAACCTTATATCGTGGCATGATAGGGAGCTTGCTCTATTTGACCGTAAGTAGGCCCGATATATCATTTAGTGTAGGAGTTTGTGCTAGGTACCAATCCGATCCCAAGGAGTCCCATCTCTCTTCGGTTAAGAGAGTCATTCGATTTGTGAATGGGACTTCTAATTATGGGATTTGGTACTCATTTGACACTAATCCTAGTCTTGTAGGATATAGTGATGCGGATTGGGCAGGAAATTGTGATGATAGGAAGAGCACATCGGGCGGTTGCTTCTTTCTAGACAACAACTTGGTGTCGTGGTTTTGCAAGAAGCAAAACTCTATTTCCTTGTCCACGGCGGAAGCCGAGTACATAGCCGCGGGGAGTGGATGCACTCAACTTATGTAGATGAAGCAAATGCTAGTGGACTACGGATTCAACCAAGGTACTCTCACTCTTTTTTGTGATAACATGAGTGCCATTAATATTTCCAAGAATCCGGTCCAACATTCTAGAACTAAGCATATTGACATCCGACATCACTTCATTAGAGAGCTTGTTGAAAATAAATGCATAGTACTTGAACATGTAGGTACAAATGATCAACTTGCGGACCTATTTACTAAACCATTAGATGCTACTCGATTTAAAACTCTTAGTAGATCTATTGGGATATGTCTTGTGGAGTGATGTGATTTACTTGACCCCATGTGGGGAACTCAAGCAAAGAGAGCTATTTTGCATTCTTGTATCTTGCAAAAAAAAATTTGAAATATCTTATGCCTCTTCTTTTGATTGCTTGAGTAAGCTTGGTTGTACATATGTATATATGTTTTCAAATTCTATAAGTGTGAACCTTGCTTGACTACAATCCATGTCATATTTATGTTCAAACATGCATTTTTGGACTAGGAGATTTACATAGGAAGTATGATGTGAATGACCTATAGTTATCTCCATGACATGATGATTCTTTAATAACATGCTAATGTCAAATGAAAAAGCATGAAATTCATAAAACTTGCTCTCATGAAAAGCATGAATTGATGATTGCATATTCTTAAAATGCAAAACTTGTGTGAAAGCTTATGAGACTCAAAATGAATAAAGGATCTTATATCCATTCAAAGGAATTTACATTCCAAATGTCTCTCTTTCTTTATTAGTTGAACATGGTTACTATCATACGGATATCTTATCCGGAAAAATCAAATAGGGTGCAAAGTCGCTCATGCCATGTTTCGCTTATAAAGTTGGATATAGTTGCTCTTAAATTGAAATCAATAATCTCTATATCCTTGCTTTTCCCATGACATTGGTGAAATTGGTTTGAATTCTTATTAGAAACCCTTGTCATTTGCTTTGCTAAATACCATTGTATTTTGGACTTGAATGCTATATGTCTTGTATGCAAAGCATGTTGGATTCACACATTTTCTCAAAATAAATCTCCTTGTTTCTCTCAAATTAATTGAAGTGCATAAAGTGACTTATATGCATATGCAAATCTTGCATGCTTCTATCTCTCGTTGCTATGAGTGACCCGGTTGGGGACTACTCCTTTGCCTATATCATGACAAAAAGGGGGAGTAGGATATGGTAAGGGGAGGTGCAAAATATAGAAGCTATTGTGCACTTTGGGGAGAACATACATTGAGGGGGAGTAACCCATTGAGGGGGAGCATTGCATTTATCATACATTGCATACATTTGGTAATGTTGTGCCTAAATTCTAAAAATGCAAATGCTTGGTATTGTACTCACATGATTAATCTCACACTTTTCTTGTATTGGAAATGTTAGAAACTCTTTTCAGGGATTGATTATTCTACAAGAGGATTGAAGACTTCAAGTTGCATTCTCTTATCTCTTTGTAATGTAGAATATCATTGTAGTCCCGTAGTTTCTATTTTTTTTGTGAGGAATCAATGTGAGTGATGGTTTTGTCACGAAATAGCCAAAGGGGGAGATTGTTAGGTTTCCCGTTGTTTTTAATTGGCTTATTTCGTGATCAAACCATATGTGGGGACTCTTTGTAAGGGTAGTTTAGATGTTGTTGTTATTGCTTAGGCCCTTTGAAGACCTCATTATTGACAAGCACCAAAGGTAATACTCTAAGTGCTTACTTGTCTTGAAGAGATAGTTGCACACACTCACAACTCATGCATATGTTTAATCTTTGTATGTTGTGTTTCTTTTTGTTGTGCATCAATGCCTATTTACATCTCTTCTTGCTTGGTATTATGATTGCATCTTGTGTTTATAACATCATAGCATTTAGGCTTTTAGGATGCATCTTAGTTTACCTTTGTTCCCCTTACATGATTGCTTGTGGGGTTCAAAGTTGTGGGCTGTGCGCTGGTCCACCTGCGCCTGTCGTCCAGCGCCACTCACCGGCGCAAAACGCCCAGTGGCGTGCCGCTGGTCGTGCGCTGGTCCACACTAGCGCAGCCCACCAGTGCAGATCGTCCAGTTCTCTGTCGCCGGTTGTGCGCTGGTCTACACCAGCGCAAAGCGCATGTCGTCCAGCGCCAAAGCAAAAATGTGCGTGTGCGCTGGTCCTGCGCCTGCCGTCCAGCGCAAGGCCACCAGCGCACAGAGCAATTTTTGGTGCGTTTTTCAAAACGACCACACTTCACTTATGGCCCATATATATATAACACTTTGACTTTAGGTCAGCAAAGAGAGTTCATATTCATATTCTATACTTAGGATATTTTTCAAGAGAAGACAAATACACAAAGAACTCATTTTTAATCACTCAAACACTTTTTCATGATCATCAATCATCATCTAGCATCATCTTAGATCATCTAGATGTCATCTTGCATGGAATCTTCATCATACTTTGCTTGGTAAGTTTTTCACTAATATCTTACATGTTTTGTGTTTCTCTTATCTAGCAATCTCAATTAATTACTTGTTTGTTATTTTGTATGCATTGGATACAATATTGAGATGAGTATGATGTATGTTTGAGAAGTTGTATTATGCTAGCATATTAGGTTTTGTGCTTAATTGATTAGCTAAAAACTATTGACATGTCATTTAGTTTTGATATCTAGGATTGTTCTTAATTGCATATTAATCATCTTAGATAAGCATATAGGGTTTCCCTTGCTCTATGTTGCATTTTGGATATTCACATATATTCACTTAGGGTTGTATTCTCTTCATAAAGAAAGTAAGTCTTGTGTGTAGCATCCGGGATTAGGTTGCTTAGAACGCAAGCAAATTGGACTAGGTTCACTCATACCGGGATTAGGTAGGTGTGTGATTACTTCCGGGATTAGGTTGTAATCGTTTGCACATTTAGTAGATTCGAGGTTCGAGTGTGGCTTACTTACATAGCCCGTGGTTTTTCCCGTGAGGGTTTCCACGTAAAAACCAAGTGTTGTTTTAATTTCCGCACCATATTACACTTGCTTGTTTATATTATCTTGAGGGCATTTTCGTAATTTTGACTAACACGAAAAATTGGGTAAAAAGCGTAAAATCTATTCACCCCCCCCCCCCCCCCCCCCCCCCCCCTCTCTAGATAGCTTTATACACACCGTGCTATAATTTGTTTCACACTTTATTTTGCAATCCAACTGCAGTTCAACAAACTTTTTGAAGATATAAAACGTAGAAGCAACTTCTGATTTCAACTTCAATGGATATAACCAGCAGTATCTTGAGTAGGGGTGGGCACGGTTCATTGAACCGAACCAAACTGAACCGAACCGAGTCGAAATATGGTGTTCGGTTCGGTTCACATGGTCAATTCGGTTCAATTCGGTTCGAACCAAATGAACCATATTGAATATGGGTCAGTTTCGGTTTGGACCTTCCAAAACCGAACCGAACCGACGAACCGAACTTTAAATAAAAAATAAAAATAAAAACCTAATTTTACTTTTCTAGTTTTCCTATTAGACCCTATCTAGAATGGTGGTAGTTATTGAGTAGGACATCAGGTATATATATATATAGAAGGTGACTGATTTGGATTAAATTTTGATTAAATGGGTCTATTTAGATGTGTTTTGAATGGAAGAGATTGTTAAAAAAAAGAGCCCAAAATCAATTGTCCAAAGGTTCAAATACAAAATAGCTGTTAAAGGATACAAAAAATGAAAAATTATAAATAAAAAACCTCAAAGCCCAACAGGCCCAAAACCGAATTGAACCGAACCGAACTGAACCGAGATAAAGGTGTTTGGTTCAATTCGGTTTCATGATCCAATACGGTTTAAACCGATTCAAGTTTTCAAAAACCGAAAATATAACGGTTCAATATGGTTTTGGCCAAAACCGAACCGAACCGAACCGCGCCCACCCCTAATCTTGAGAATGAATCAACAAATATTACATGATATCTGTACCCTTCAACTGATGGCCTTGGATAAGGACCCCAAACATCAGTGAAAACAAGCTCCAATGGATAAAAGGCCTTGAACGTGGAAGCTTGAAAGGGCAGCTGATATGATTTCCCAAGCTTGCAAGCATCACAGAATTGAAGATCAGTATTGCTATACTTCAAGTGAAGGATATTCATCACTTTTCTGAGAATGAGAGGAGCAGGATGGCCAAGTGCCACATACTCTTATTGAGAGACACTGTATTACAACTTTTACTGGAAGCAACAGAATTATTACAAGATTTATTGCAACCTAGGACTGCAGTTTTATTTCTAGGAATTGAAAAAGTAGAGAAACATTTATTTTCCACAAGTCTGGTTCTAGGAACTGACTTAATGTCACCAACACATAGCTTGTACAAGCTATTCTCAAGCCTGCCTTACAGCAGTATTGCCTTGGTATTCGTGTCCTTGATAGCACAAGAATCAGGGGTAAATTCAACAAAAGCATTGTTGTCTTAAGTGAATTTAGATATGCTTAGCAAATTTTTAGTAATAGAAGGAACACACAGAATATGACTCAATATTAGTGTTTTAGCATATGACTCATGAGAGGTTATGAAAGAGTTACCAAAATGAGTGATTTGGAGTTGTTGTCCATTCCCAATAGCCAGCCTATCTGAGCCTTGGTATTCTGAGTGTATTGAGAGGTTTAATAAATCTGGTGTGACATGATTTGTAGCTCCATTATCAGCATACCACGCTGGATCGCAGACTGTCTCAGGTGTGGCAAAGTATGTTGTGGATTGATGAAATTTTGCTTGGTTAGGAGTGGTCAGTATTGCATTGTTGTGGAAGTTTGTGTTTTGATTTTGGTAATGACTTTGATTCTGGTACTGGCTTTGATTTTGGTATTGGTTTTGATTGCCTTGGTTGTTGTTTTGAAAGTTTCTGTCAAAACAGTGATAGCAATTCATTGCTATGTGTATAGATTTACCACAGACTTGGCAAATTGGTCTGTTATTGCTCCATCTACCACCACCTCGACTGCAATTTCGTCCTCTGTTACCTCCATTCCTTCCACCATTGTTGTAGCTGTTGAAACCACCTATTTGATTTCTTCTATCACCTTGATTTGCAGCAGCAAAATTTGCACTTAGAGTTGAAACATCAAGTTGAGTTGTAGAATCTGTTTCAGCTATCCTTTGTTCATGATTCAACAACAAATATTGCACTTCTTGGAAGGATATATTGCTTCTTTGAGAGGTAACAACCGATACCACTGAATCATAATCTCGTCCAACTCCATGTAAGGTGTTCAAGATAAGATCATTTTCACTAATTACTTGTCCTGCGGCCTTTAGACTATCACCAATGGTTTTAATTTTAAGCACAAATTCAGAAATGGAACTTGCACCTTTCTTAGCATTTTGCAGTTTATGTTTCAATTGAAGGACTTTTGCTAATGATTGTTGTGAGAACAACTGATTCAGTGTACTCCAAACTTCTCGAGAGGTCAAACAATCTGTAACTTGACCTATAACACTTTGACTAATAGTTGAAAATAACCAACTCAAAAGTAATTGATCTAACCTTGTCCATGTTACATACTCTTTATTAAGCACAAGTTGCCTGTCTCCTGTCTCCTCCTCCGGTAGCCTGAACTTCAACATATTTTGGTGGTGTGGATTTCTGACTTAAGACATAATCTTCTAATTGAAAGGCTCTAATGACTGGCAACACCTGAGCTTTCCACTGTATGTAATTCTCATTGTCCAGCTTCACTTGTAAGTTGAAGTGCATCGATTTTGCCAGAGATGAGAAGTCTCCAACCTTTGAGATCGATGAGATGTCATCTTCAACTGCAGCAGAGGAACTGGAGAGCGTAGTCATGGACGATTAGTCCTTTTTCAGCTCTGATACCATATTGAAAACTAGATGTATGATTAAAAGACTAAGAGAAAAGTGTTGGAGATGTGTTTGTTTCTCAGGAAAATGAAATAGAAAACTTAAAAGATGAACTGTGAGAATGAGAGCAAAAGCAGAGTAAATTGTTACTCAGATATTTTTCAGAATACAAGAATGACTAATGCTCATTACATTTATAGCCACACAATTTGTGTGATCAGAATAGAATTCTAAAAGACGTGGAAAGATAAGGTTGCCACTTTGCAATTCTATTATGCCACCTGTCAATTCTATTGTAACAAAATTTTCCCGCCAGAGATTTTGTTCACACAATTCGTGTGATCAATTGATGATGATATGTTCATGATGGTCATGACATGATCATCCTGATGGAAACTTTTGGTCTGTGAACTGATGAGGGCTCAGTTGAATTAAGTTGGCTTGCTTTTGCTCTCTATTATCTCTAACAATATCCATCGAAATTTTTTTAAAAGTTGAATCTATGATATTTTCACCGAAAGTCTGAAACTGATATCAACTTCTTAACTTCCTCGACCAAGCCCGAAACTGATATCAATTTCTTAACTTCCTCAACCAAGCAATGTGGTTGCTAACTTTGAAAGTAGAGAGAAAAAAAAAAAAAAAAACAAACAAGGGAAGCATATATAAGATATACAGTTCTATTGTTAAATAAAATTTGTTTCATATTATCCTATGTATTTTTTTTATTTGGTAATTATAATGTATTTATAGCCACACAATTTGTGTGATCAGAATAGAATTCTAGAAGACGTGGAAAGATAAGGTTGCCACTTTGCAATTCTGTTATGCCACCTGTCAATTCTATTGTAACAAAATTTTCCCGCCAGAGATTTTGTTCACACAATTCGTGTGATCAATTGATGATGCTATGTTCATGATGGTCATGACATGATCATCATGATGGAAACTTTTGGTCTGTGAACTAATGAGGGCTCAGCTGAATTAAGTTGGCTTGCTTTTGCTCTCTATTATCTCTAACAATATCCATCGAATTTTTTTAAAAAGTTGAATCTATGATATTTTCACTGAAAGTCTGAAACTGATATCAACTTCTTAACTTCCTCGACCAAGCCCGAAACTGTATTGTTAATTAAATTTTGTTTCATATTATCCTATGTATTTTTTTTATTTTTCCATTCTTAAATTTCTTAATTGTTTAATTTTTTTAAAAGATCAAATATAGATAAGGATTTTGTGGGAACTTTATAGCTTGAAAATCTGATGATTTAGAACTTGTTTGATAAGATTTTGGTGACTATTTTTTAATCGAAGAAGCAGGATAGGGAAAAGACTAAGGTGGCGTTTGTTTTTTGTCTGAAAACTTAAAGTAGCTGAATTGGGTCTGAAATCTGAATTGAGTTTGAAGTCTGAGAAACATGTTTGTTTTTTTTTATTTTCTATGTCTGAATATCAATATCTGAAAGCCAGTAATAAGACAATTTTACCCTTATAATTAAACATTTTTTAAAAATTGGGAATCTCCTCCATCACTCGCCTGCTCACTCTCTCTCATTTCTTCTTCTCTTGCCTCCACCACTACCAAATCCAGCTTTTTTCCTCAAAACCCATCGCAATCCATCCTCAAATCCAGCTTTTTACCTCCATCACTACCACTGGAAAAAAACAACATATCACAACAAGCATGATTTCAAGTCTCAGCTGACAGCTGCAACCTTCGCCTAGATCCGTTGCCGTCACCGTTGCTGGAATCAAGTAGAGCAGGTACACCAACTCCACCGTGTACGTACCTCATCCGTCGTCTTAAGATCGTCATCGTTGCCAGAAAAGTCATCGTCATTTTCTTGATTTGGATCGAAGAGCTTCAACAAATGTATCTCTGCTTCGATCAAGAAGATTGAGACAAGATTAGTCTCTACAATTGGTTAACTTTTCTCTCTGCAACACCACGGCTAGGTGATGACGAAAGAGAGATTGAAATTGGAACCACCATGAAAGCTAGAGATGTGATTCGACCTAATTTCTTTAATTTTTTCTGGGTTTTGGTTTTAATTTATGGTTAAGGTTATTAATGAATAGATCGAAACTGGAACCACAATGAGAGCTAGAGGTGTGATTCCCAGTTCCATCTTCTTTAATCTCAGTTCCATCTTCTTTAACATCAGTTCTCTCTACATTAAATTCAAGAGGGCACTTTTGGAATAAATATTGAAAGTCCTCTCTACTGTTTTTCAGTTCAGATAAAAGTCAGTTTTTTGGGCTTTTTATTTTCAGACGTTTTGGATGGTTTCTCTGATAAAAGTTGATGGGAAAAACAAACAAAAATGTCTTACTAAGTGATTTGGGTAACTTTCAGACTTCAGAGGAGAAAAACAAACAGGCCCTAAGAGAGGGAGAGAGAAGTCAAAAGTATGATATAAAATCATGCTCCAATGACATGACATGACATGCCAAATATAATTATTATATAAATCACGGGACAATATGGTGAACGATGTATTAGTTACTATTCATTTATCGAATCATTTGAACAAGATTTTAGGTAGATGATTTGACAAGTCGTCTGGCTTATATTACTCATAAAATTATAAACGTAATTTGTCCTTAAAACATCCTAACCAACTAACACTTAATCGATATATATGAACTTTACCGATCTAACTAGGGTTTCAGATCCTATTAGTCTAAGTAACGCTAAAGACCTGTTATGGGATTTTAACTTACCCTTCAAGTTTAACTTAACTCGAAGGGTTTATATAATTGGAGAGGCTTTATTAGTTTGAGAGGCTTACGTACGTAGTACGTTGGCCATATAGGACTTAGACCGGAGCGGTTGGTTTAACCTAATGGAGCTGAACCTGTGGGGTTTGATTTTCGTTATAGGTTGAAGTTGGTCCGACAAGTCTAAACTTTAAACCGAAATATAGGCCTTTTTTCATAGGATGTTTCATAATCATATCTATACCAAGTGGTTCAGTCGTCGACTCAATTTTCCTTTAGGCTCAGATGGATCTTGGGCTTTATGGCCTGCTATTTGGGACTTGTCCAAGCCTAACAATGACATGTGGTCTCAGCCCATTTCATGGTTTAACACTAGCAAACATTCAAAACTAAAGGAACATATAAACACCCAAACTAAATCAGTCATTACATTAACAACTCGAAATAGTATAAAAATCACCGGTGCCTAATGTGGTAAAAGCGTTCATTTAGACTGACAATATCTTATGTTTAAATCGTCATCATTACAAGTGGTATTTTAATATATATATATATCACTTATCAAAATAGTATTAAAAAAAAACCTCACTACTCCATATCAAAAACCAAAGAATTTAAATCTTCTACTGATCTGATCTTTTTCCTAACCTCATCTAATCTCATGGCACATAAACATTGTAATGAATATGTGGTTAAGATGTGATTGGTTTCCACAACCACTTTATCAACAACCAATCACATGTTTTAAAAAGTCAAGAAAAATATTAGACTAGTAGAGGATCCAAATCCAAAACCAAAACCCAAGCTCAAAACAAGTCCATACACTACAAGAAAAAATTAGATGGCCCATGAAAAAAAAATGTTTAAAGTGCATGTTTTGGATGTTGGGATTGGAGTGAGATTTAATAAATTAGACCATACCTTATATATTTATTTATTTTTTAAGTACACTATTATATAAATTTGGAGTTTTTTTTAGAAGAGGAAGACTCGAACCCACGATCTCATTGGTGCATGTGTGAGAGGTTTACCACCGGACCAACCTCATCTCGACATAAATTAGACCATACTTGGCGAGATCTCAGTCATAACTCATAAGGCAAAGAATATCTCCAACTATTACAAATACCGGATTTAATGCTTAGGAATTAGGATCTATTTTAATACTAATAACTTGTGAAATTTTGTTCTATTTTTATGGATCGGATCTATAAAAATGCATTGACTATTATATATGCATACATTTCATGGTGAATTAAACAAGCAAATAATTGTCCGATGACAGATCTACGATCTTTTAAGTAATTTAGAAATATATATAATCGGGAAGGATTGGGAGACACATTTTTTGACACAAGATTTGATATAATTCTTTAGCATTGAATCTATGAGACTTGGATGACTTATATTTAATAAAATGATTTAATTTTTATTTCATATTCTCCTTTATCTATAATTATTTTTTTTTCTTTTCTCCATCCTCTCTCATAAATTAACTTTCCTAATTAAAATCTACATTTTTTTTTCCCTTCCCTGTCAATTTTCTCTTTCTCTCTCATGATATATAACTTGCTTATGTAAATTGTCAAAACAGGAGAGGAGAATTTCAGGTCAACACTTCACCCGCAAGAAAATTCCTTGTCCCGACAGCCTTTTAATTTTGTTTACAATACTATGCCAATATTCTTCTAGACCTGAACTGGGTGGTTAACAACTGAGATACTCTTTTTCACTTTAAAGAGTTCTTTAATTTTTGTTGAAATACAAACATTAATTTTTTAAGAACAAATTACACTGGGGGTGAAATAGTATTTGTATACAAATATTAAAAATAACTTGTAGTGATCAAGTTATAGTTTGACATTAATTACAATGTGACTAATCCCTGTGTATTATAATTTTATGATTTTTTTAATGCTTAGTAGATAAACTTTAAAAGAAAAAAAAATGTAAGAGAGAGAGAGGAAAATGAAATATTAAGAGCAAATTGCAGTCAAGCTCCCTAGGGTTTGGCCTTTGACAATTAACAAAGATAAAGATATTTTTATCCTTTCAATCCTTTTTATTTATTAAAAAAAAAAAAAACAGATTTAAAAGCTTTAAATCTTCACCATTCATCTTGGCCAAAAATTAAACTAATTAAAATTAAAAAAAAAAAAAAAAAACCCATTTGATATGAGGATATCAGACCTCCATTAAACAATGAAGGTCTTACCACCATCACCGTAGATCTAGTGCAATTTGGGGATCCATATGGAAGAAGTAAAAATTATTTGAAGAACATGTTGTTGGATTGGATTTCGAAAATTTTGAATTTGAAGAAAAATATGGAGATAAACCCTGTGTCTCCACGTTTTTTTTTTTTTTTTTTTTTTTAATTTGTAATTTTCATTTTTTTTTTTACGGTGGAGATCCAAATTTGTTTTCATATATTTATATAGAGTAATGCTAGATATCACAACTATTCCAACACAACACATGTGGCACATGAGATGTCAATTGGTGAGTGGATACATAGATAGGGGAGATAAATCATTATTAATGTGTATCCACTCACCAATTGATACCTCATATGCCACATGTATTGTGTTGGAATAGTTGTGATTTTAGTTGTGATATCTACACTACAAAAAAAATGGTCTTTTCCGACGGCTAAATACCGTCGGAAAAGATCATTTCCTGTCAGAAATACGCTTTTCCGACGGGAAAAGGCCGTCGGAGGCCGTCA
Organism: Acer yangbiense; assembly: GCA_008009225.1. Taxonomy (NCBI): domain Eukaryota; kingdom Viridiplantae; phylum Streptophyta; class Magnoliopsida; order Sapindales; family Sapindaceae; genus Acer; species Acer yangbiense. The sequence continues at coordinate 43,411,474 of CM017764.1, read as the reverse complement.
CAAATACGCTTGTCGGAAAAAACCATTTACCGACGAGCCGTCACAAATACTACCATTTCCGACGCTATGGCCGTCGGAAAAGATAAAAATGCTGTCGGTAATAGTAATTAAGGGTGGTCAAAATTACTTACATTTTCCGACGGCTTTACCACTATTTCCGACGGCTTATTGCCGTCGGAAATAGTCGAATTATAAAAAAAAAAAACAAAAATAGTGCGACTGTACTTGACAGGCGCCACCTCACCCGACACATCACCCAGGCACCCAGCAACGTTAAATCCATGAAACTCATGAGGTTCGAACCCTTGACTTGAATGACAATAAGGGTTACCCTTACCATTTTGCTATAACTTTATATCTGATATGTTTTGCATACTATTTATATATAAGCTATTGATATTTTGTAAAATATCTAATTAAATATTTTTTTTATACTGTTTAAATATAACTATTGAGATATTGTTTTTTAAAATAATATTTTATTGAAATTATTAGAGTTTGTTTTAAAAAATCTGATATAGTGTCACTAAACATAACTAAAAATAACTAAATGTTATTGTGATTACTAATAATTTTACTATATTTTATATTTAGTTAATTTAGTAAGATGTTTCCATAAAGTAATTCGAATTAAATTTTAGCATTTCCGATGATACTTTTTATGTTGTTAGAAAAGTGAGTAATATTGACGGCTTATTTGACCATTTTTGAAGGCCCAAAAGTAGTCGGAAATGCAGTACTGTTATTTATTTATTTTTTTTAATTTCCGACGGCACAAAAAGTCCCACAAGTCATCGGCATAACTCGACAACTTGACACAACCCAAATCAATCTTGTAGATGTCATGTACGAGGGCGTCGTAATGTTCCTTGACATCCCTACGTGACTTTCTAGACAATTGACTGGCGATATTTTGCCATCGGGCAATTTTTCAAGATAAAATTGCTTATAATAAGAGGTAATTCTTAAAGAATGATGTCAATATCTCACAAATCCCTGCATCATAACCCTAACAAATGTTTTGTGTATTTCTGTTGCATCAAAGTGTTCATTCCTGATTTTTGCACATATATGTCATTGTCCATATAGCAATTTAAGAAAAATCAGGTGTATTAAATACTTACTACGAAATAGAGTTTATATAATTATTTTATCTAACTTTTTATTTTTCAAGAAAAAATAAATCATGAAATTTTTATTTATACAAATTATTTGAAGAAACTTTATATAAAAATATGTTTTTGACACTTAAAAAAAAATTTAATCTTTTCCAAAAAAAAAAAAATTAATCTTTTCCGACGGCATTTAGCCGTCGGAAAAGACCATTTACCGTCGGAAATGTTGGATTACTTTTTCCTCATTTGCAACGGAACAAGACTATTTCCGACGGCACAAAGACTATTTCCGACGGTCATTTGGCCGTCGGAAATGTCATATCAGATTTTTACTCATTTCCGATGGCACTGATATGGCCGTCGGAAAATGTACTATTACCGACGGCAATTAGCGCCGTCGGAAATAGTTCGTCACTGATAGGGCTTTTTTTTGTAGTGCTAGCATTACTCATTTATATATTTTTAAAATCAGAATTATTTTTATTCATGGGCATTTTGGTATTTGTAGCGGTCAAATTCGGTCCATGGTTAAATTTGACATACTTTGACTAACAGTAGGGGGGATCATTATCAATTAATGATAAAGTTGTTTTTGGTTGTTTAATACCAAACCTCAAGGAGGTTGGTTGCAATTTACTCAAATATTAATTAGATTTTAATTAGGAAAGTGAATCGATGAGAGATGAGAGAGAAAATAAATTAATTATAGATAATAGAGAATATGAAATATAAAAGAAATCAATTTATTAAATCTAAACCATCGAAATCTCATAGATTCAATGGCCGAAAAATCGTATCAAATATTATGTCAAAAATTGTGTCCCCCCCACATATATAATTCATGGATCATTTTTATTGTATATAATATGGTTTGGTAATAAAAAATGATCATTCAGCATTGTAATATGCAATAAAATTCGACTCCTTGCACAGTAGATAATATATAAATAAAAAATAAATAAATAAAAATTGATGTGACATATTATTTTAATTTGCACGTTTTGGAGGTTGAGTTTAGAACTAGTTAGGAGTGAGAAATAAAATATCATGCATTTCTAGAATTGCTTTAACTATCATGCATACGTTTCACGGAGAAATAAAATATCATCCATACGTTTCACACGGTGGATGAAACAAACATACAAGTATACAACTATATATACAAGAGTGCTCTCTAAGATCGACATGAATTTCTAATATATGTATTGTCAATTCATCCTGATATAAAATATATCAGGACGAAGAATATAGATTACAGATTATGATAAAGTTTTGATAAATGTATACATTTTGAGATAAAGTATGTAAATCTAATGGTTCACATCCTTCATCATGATATATTTTATATTATGACAAACTGACAATAGAAAAATTATATATATATTCTATGCATGGAATTCTCAATCTTAATTTAATTAATTAGATATGCAATTACATGCTCTCACGTGTTACTTCAATTGTTAACTTAGAAAAGAGAGTGACATTAAAATAATGGAATATGTGATAAATGAAGAAAATAATTCACATGCATGCATAAATCTATACATAGAAATAATTATATATATATATATTTTTAAGTATTACATTTACATGCCAAGACTAGACAGTACATGTGCGGTCCAGATAACTCCCTACACATACTTGTAAAATACGCATGGTGGAACTCAAACCCTTGACCACCAGGTGTGGAAGAGAGGTGCACTACCATCTCTACTAAGAAGTGATGTGCCTATACATAGAAATAATTCATTAGCATTTATAGAAGGAGAGATATGATCTATAGATTAAGAATGGATCAAACAATTCTGTACTCAAATAAACTTTATCTAATAATTGAATTATTGATTACCATCACGAGTTATAATTCATGCTTATACTCACATATCATAGGTCAGAACAGGAGCAAAGCCAAAAATCTCTATTTAAAGGGGACATTAAACTACAATAAAAGATTTAATTACGAGGTCAAAGCACAAAAATGATAAAATTTATCATAAAAAACTTATAAATTTTTAAGATATTTAAAAATAAATAAAAAATTGGAGAAGTTTTATACAATTTTGAACTGTTAAATTATTATGGTACAAGTTTTATACAATTTTGAACTGTACGTTAAATTATTTACTTTTTTAAATAGTTTAGATTTCAAAAACATTTCCTATGTTCCTTAAAAAAAAAAAAAAAATTTAAAAATAACATTTCCTATGTTTGTGCAAGACTCAAAATAACTTTTGTAATTTTGACAAAAATGGTCTTAATGTTTTAGTTGCTTCTATTATTCCTATATTGTTAGTTATATTTGATCTTAAAAAAACACTCATTATATAAAGATGTGTTGACACATGAATCTCGTTTGAATGATCTTAATATCTCGGGTCACTTGGATCAATGTTCTAAACCACTAGATATAACCTTTTTCGAATGAATGAATTTCGATGATAATAAACACACAGAGGAAAGGGTAGGGACGTAGGGGTAGCTAGGGGAAAACACCCCCATGCCCCAATTTCCCCCCAAGGGTTTGGCATCCTAGAGATTAGTGGGGAGGGCAGGGGGAACCCCCCCCCCCCCCCCCCCCCCCCCCATGTGGATAGCAATATGTCTTCTTCTTTTTTTCCCGTCAAGTTAACTCTTTACTCTTTGAAATCTAGAAGTGACTACATTTTGTTGGTTTTTTTTCATCAATCGAAGTTTGAAAACCATTAAAAATGTCTGAAATGAAAAAGTAAGAAAATATGACTTTTATATAAACCAAAAAACATTAGAGAGAACTTTCAACATTTATTCCAAAAATGTCCTCTTGAATGTAACCTATTCCCTGTTTTACCTTAAATAAAAAAGAAAGAGACTCCTATTTTCCATAGTTTTCCTTCTTCTTGCATCACCGAAAATTATCTAGATTTGGCATCCTCTTTATCTGGAAATGCTTTATTTCAACACCAAATATGAAACTGGGAATGGTACTGAGTGCTTTGATTCGTGAGAGGGATAGGTTGGTGCTTTCAAAGATAATAAAAATAAATTCTTTAGATGGGTGATTTGGGAATGGAATAAATGGATAAGGATGAGGCAGCAAATTGTGCGTGTGTAATATATGGTTTTATCTCAAAATTTAGGGGTTTTATCATTTAGGTCCCTATGTTTTCGCATATTATGACCTTTTTAATTATCTTTCCATTTTTGACTAATGTGGTCTCTATGTTTTCAAAAATTCATCAATTTGGCCCCTTGACCAAATTTTTAACGGTCAACCCTAACAGAAAAAGTAAATTGACCATTTTACCTTGACTTTAAAAAAAATGATTTAAAAGTACTATTTTACCCTCTAATTTTATCAATTTTTACAATTTAACCCGACTTGTAATCTAATCATAATATGACATGTGTCACCAAATTTTAAAAATAAAAAAATGGTTAAAATATTAATGAAAATCTTTTTTTTTTCATAAAGAAATTTAAAAAATAGAGAGAATAAAAAGAATAAAAATAAAATTCAGTTTAAAATTAATTTAACATTTAATCTTAATTTTTTAAAAATAAAAAATAAATAAATAATATAATCTGAAATTCCTTATTTCCAAAAATAATAATACTATTTTAATTAGAAAATCATTATTTCAAAAACAAAATCAAAAAGTTTGAAGAGATCTAGATTTAAACAATTTTTTTATAAGAAAAAAAAGGTTTTGAAAAGATCCAGAAAGAATTCCAGATCTCTTAACGGAAAACAAAAAACAAAAAAAGTTAGCAAATCACCATCGTCACTCATCTCCACCGATCCAAATCCAAATCACCATCATCTCCCTCAATCTCATCTCTATCGACACACCATCATCACTCATCCACCATCCGCCATCATCACCAAATCACCATTATAATCTCTCTCTCTCTCTCTCTCTCTCTCTCTCTCTCTCTCGATCTCTATCTCGTCACCGGCGGCTATCGTAAAAACAATCCCAACCACAACAACGAATCGTCCATTAAAGCAATATCAAACCAAGATATATATTAAGAAGAACATCAAAGATTTTATAGCAAAATAAGCAACTAGCACAAATTCCATCGTTAGATTGTTCCATATGTCAATGCTTTGGGTTTTCAAAATGGCTTCTACGGTCTCCGTCTCCCACGAATTAGATAATTCAAGTAGATAATTTGATTCTTAATTTACAAAGATCGCTATACATCCCCAAATACACATATAACACTCAAGCCTAGTCAATCTTCACCACCACATCAACACCCAAATTTAGTCAATTCACCTAAAAAAAAAAAAAAAGACCCAAATGATTCACGAAAAATCCCCAAACAATTCACATACAAACCCACTCGAAACACAAATACACCAACCGATTCACCCACCACACACAATAGACACCTCAGAACCTAAGCTCAGAAAAATGAAAACCCAGAAGAAACTCAGCTCAATCGACTCAAAGATCTAGAAAAAAACTGGATTTTTTTTTAACGAAATTAGAACCCAAATATTGTTAGAGAGAGTTTGTTTGGGATTCAAAGTTAGAGGACAAAAATATTTCACTGATTATTTAGTGGGTCTCCATTCATTAGCCATGGAAACCCAGATAGGTCTCCTTTTGTTTTTAATTTTATTTATTTTTTAAAAAATAAATTTATTTGTAATTAAATGAAATTTATTTTGTGTTTTATAATTTTTTTTTTTTTACATGTGGTATATTACATGTTTAAAGACAATAATATCCTCAGAACCGTTAAATTTGACTAACGGTTGCCTAATTGAGAGACCAAATTGATGAGTTTTTAAAAACATAGGGATCACACCAGTGAAAAATGGAAAAACAGTTAAAAAAGTCATAATACGCGAAAAAATAGGGACCAAAATGATAAAACCCCCAAATTTAATTTAATTTATTTATTTAAAATCTATTCCTTAATATCTTTTTTTTTTTTTTAAACTCTATTAATTCGTTAATAACATTTTTTAAAAAAATCATTAATTTATATTTTATGAATATATAATTTTTTATAAGTAAAAATGAATTAATTTATACTTTCAATTTGAATGAAACTTTCAAATATTTAATTAATTATTTAAATTATAAATATTAAAAATAATATTTTTTTTTAAATATATTTTGTAAATACATGAACAATAGAATAATTTCTATTAAAATTCTATTAAGTACAAATACATACACCCGCTTGCCTTCTTACAGGTTTTCAGATATTGATATTTAGACATGACAAAGAAAAAACAAACATATCACTCAGATTTAGATTTCAGTCACTTTTTAGACTTTAGACGATAACTTCAGACCTATTCAGTCTTCATACAAAAAAACAAAAAAACAAAAAAAACAAAAAACAAACACTACCTAAGTGTCATAAGGCAAAATAGTAGTAGGTTTTATGTAAGGGCTCGAAAATTTAATAGCACTCTTTAAAGAGTGAGTTTTAAGACTATCATCATAATGTGTGGATTTGATAAAAATACCCTTAAAACACACTCAAAAAAATAAGTCTCGCGTTTTTTTTTTTTTTTCTGAGACATAATTTTGTGTTTTCGAGACTTATTTTGGTATTTTCGAGACTTATTTGTAGTTTCCGATACTTATAAGGTATATTTGTAATTTTCGAGAATTATTGGGCAAAAATAAAGATTTTCAATATTTTTTGTTCATCTTCTTTAGCGATACCTCTTGTTGGACATAAATACAAGCCCCAGAAGCTTAGCATAAACACATCCGCAACTTTTATCAAATGTTCTCTGATATCCAAACTAAGTCACGGTGTCTCTGATCATAACCTTAGATGAACCTTCTCAGTGGACCAAATGCCCCCGAACACCTCCCGGAGTGCCAGTCACATCAACGATAAAGAACTAGCAAAATGAGGACACATGTCAAGAAGCAACCTATCCCAAGTCGACACGATACCCCCTTGTCAAGGCAAAGACCTATATAAACCCCATTTTTACCATTTGAAAGGGACTCTTGATTTTTTGAACTAAAGACTCAAAAGATATCTACCAATTGGAATCTGTAATTATTCTTCATTAAGACTAATAGAACCTAATCTCTCTTACATAAAAGGCTACCTCATATTTCCGTGGAATATAATTATCGGAGGCACAATTTATCCCTCAACCACCTCTACTGGAGGTCGATTTCCACCTCCAATTGGAGGTCTGTTTCATCTTCATTAATTGAGGACCTCAATAAAATAAAAAAATAAAATAAAAACTTGAAAATAGCAAAAATGTAATAAAAAAGAAGAGATGAGGATATTTTAGTTTATTGATGTCTTTTAAACTTAACTTATTAAATTAGTGATACTCTTAAAAATTCAACATAGAGTGTTATTTCTCCCTATTTCCACTTTTGTGTAATTTGCTCTATTTAAAAATAATAATAATAATAAAAAAACAAAAAAAAAAAAACAGTAGAATAACTTTTAAATTGTACTCTCATCATATAGTCTTTAAACATTTTGATTTTGATTTTTAAAGTGGATGAAAAATCATATGTATGTCGGAAGTCATAGAAAAATGCATATAAACATACAGCATTAAAAAATTTTAATAGTTAACATGAAAACCCACCCCTCCCCCCCAATCTTTTAATGACATATGTGAGGAGGATGTATAATAAAATAAATGAAAAAAAGAAAAAAAAAAACAACAAAAATGTAATTTCATTTTACAAAACAGACCCTCACCTGCGGCGTTGGAGGTGGCACCATTTTTATTTATTTATTATTTATTTATTTAGAGCAAATTGAAAGCTCCAAATCCAGAACTTGTGGAGTAGGCTTTCAGTATCCGAGTGTTCTTATAAACTAATTAAAAATAATAAAAAAATAAAAATTTCTCCTATATTTATAACAAAGAACTTTAGAATGAGAGATCATTTGAACATTAGGAAAAAAAAAATGAAAATGGAAGAGTTGAAACCAAACCTTGCAAATTCATTACCTCTAACACCACTTGGTTTACTAGAGAGAACAGCTACAGTGTTCGGTGATTGTCCTTCTATTATCTACAACAACACCACTTACACGTGGTCACAGACTCACCGTCGATGTCTCCAGCTGGCATCTTCCATTTCATCCTCCGGCATCACCAGAGGCCACGTCGTCTCCGTCGTCGCTCCTAACATCCCCGCCACCTACGAGCTACATTTCGCCGTACCCTTCGCCGGCGCCATCCTCAATACCATCAACATCCGTCTCGACGCCCGCACCGTCTCAGTCCAGCTTCAACACGCTGAGTCAAAGCTCGTCTTCGTTGATCATCAGTCTCGCTCTCTCGTCCTCGAAGCCGTTTCTCTTTTCCCGCCAAATACTAAACACCCAACTCTCGTCCTCATCACCGAAGACGGCGGAGACGACGGTGGCGATTCGAAATTCAGTTGCACTTACGAGGATATGGTACGGAAAGGTGACCCGGAATTCAAGTGGGTCCGGCCGGTGAGCGAGTGGGACCCAATTGTGTTGAATTACACATCTGGTACTACTTCTTCACCAAAAGGAGTGGTTCACTGTCACAGAGGAATTTATAATATGGTCAACGAAATGTTGATTGACTGGTCCGTACCAAAGCAGCCAGTTTACTTATGGACTCTACCGATGTTTCACGGAAATGGGTGGTCGTTAATTTGGGGAATGGCGGCTGTCGGTGGCACAAACGTCTGTCTCCGGAGGTTCGACTGCATTACCATGTACGACATGATCAAACAACACAGCGTCACTCACATGTGCGGCGCTCCGGTGGTTCTCAACATGCTATCGAATTCTCCCGACAATAAGCCACTGGAAAAGCCTGTACATATTCTCACCGCCGGGGCTCCGCCTCCTGCGGCGGTGCTGTTCAAGACGGAGGCGCTTGGTTTCGTCGTGAGTCACGGGTATGGGTTGACGGAGACGGCAGGGCTGGTGGTGTCGTGTGCGTGGAAACGAAAGTGGGACGTGTTGCCGGCGACGGACAGAGCTAAGCTTAAAGCGAGACAAGGAGTGAGAATGGGAGGTTTGACTGAAATTGACGTCGTTGAACCGGAGACCGGTTCGAGTGTGAAGCGGGACGGTTCGAAGCTGGGCGAGGTCGTCATGCGAGGTGGGACCATAATGCTTGGTTATTTCAAAGACCCGGTGGCGTCTCGCGAGTGTTTGAAAGATGACGGTTGGTTTTACACCGGTGACGTGGCGGTGATGCACCCGGATGGTTATATAGAGATCAAAGATCGATCGAAGGATGTTATAATCAGTGGAGGAGAGAATGTGAGCAGCGTGGAGGTGGAGTCGGTGCTATATACGAATCCGGCGGTGAACGAGGCGGTGGTGGTGGCTCGGCCGGACGAGTACTGGGGAGAGACACCGTGTGCGTTTGTGAGTTTGAAGCCGGTGGCGGCGTTGGAGAGAAAACCGACGGAAAAGGAGATAATAGAGTATTGTCGGAGCAAGATGCCGCATTATATGGCGCCGAAGACGGTGGTGTTTAAGGAGGAGCTGCCGAAGACTTCGACAGGGAAAATGCAGAAGTTTGTGTTGAGAGAGATTGCTAAGTCGATGGGATCGTTGACTTTCAAGTCCACAAAGTCCAATGGAATCCAATCTAAAGTCAACTAAGAATTCAACTTCTTCTTGGTTGCTTGCTTGTTTGATTTTCATCTGTGTTGTTGTGTTTACATGTGGACATCAATTCTCCTACATAAATGCTCTACACATTTTGTCCAACCCGTTTGGAGTGATTATATTGAATTGTACTGCCAATTGCCAAAATAACATCATATCATATATTTGAATTTGCAACGAATGATATTTGAGTGATCTTGAGATATATTAATATTGATACGTAATACGTTTGTTCACTTTGTTACAAGTGTTAGAATTTGGTTTTACTTTAATGAGTCATATGTTGTTAAATTTGTTCAGAACCATTTTCGTCTGATTTGTAAGCACTTTCAATAGTTTACGGCATCATCTTTCACCTCCTTCTATAAATGTAGACACATATCTTAATTTGGTTAGTTAAATATAAATTAGAACACCATTTTTAGACAGTTGATTTGAGTCTCATTGTTAATACCAATTTTAAACAGGAGAATGTTTAGTGTTTACTAAGAGCATTTCCAAAGCAAATGTGGATTGTCCGACAAAAATTGTTGACATGGCAACAATATCAAGACAATTGATTTCTATGTGTCATAAAAATATACTTTACAGACAGCTAACTAAAAAAATTGGTCTCCAATGCTTAACTGTTAAAATGCTTGCTTATTAATTATTTTTTTAATTGCATATGATATTTTTTGGGATTTTAAATATATGCTAAGTCAGCAACAAGATGACTATGCAATAAACCGTGTGAAAGTGGATAGTCATGTTGACAGTGTCCACTTTTTTATTGTCACATCAGCTTAACATTGAGAAGTGATGACTGCATTGGAGAAGCATAATTGTACTCAATCTCTGTTTGTCATATGTGGGATCTAATTTTTTAACAATCCACAGCTACATTGGAGATGCTCTAAGTGAACTCTTGACAAACCTCACTAGGTCGAGGTTTAGAATTGAGGAAGTTTATTAGGTGAATTCCTGTGTGAACCGTGAAGAGAGAGGGACAAGATTCTGACTTCCGAGTGAGTGTGTACGGCGATAATTATTAATTTTTCCAAAATATAATTCAGGATTTGGGGATGGGTGATAGACTTGAAACCACAATAGAGGAGGTATGAGGGGCGGCAGTTGTTATTAGATAGAACAGTGCTGCATAGATCCAAATCTCCAATCATATAAAACTAGCGCAATGTGGATTTGTGCTATTCAATTAAATAATACCCTATTTGTTAATTCAAACATTCAATGCTGGATTTAATTCACACACATACATATCGCAATATTTAAGATTTAAGACAGAGCTATCCCCTTAATAAAATACAATGCACGCAACACACAAGCTCATTTTTAAAATAAATGGTCAACCGCAAAACAAATCTTAGTGATTGCGTCCTTACGCTAATTAATCTCTTTCGAATATATATTATTTTGATATATGTTAGGAATTAGGATTAAAAATCACATATTCAGCATATATACCCACCTCCGTGTTAGTGGTGTGAGTTCGAGAACTGGGAGAGATACTCGGATCATATATGCAATATTTGATCTTAACAAGTCCCGACAGACCTTTGACCTGTTCGGTATTAGATTAAAAAAAAAATCGCATATTGGAATTATAATGAAATCTGTTAAAGTCAATAACTCAAATAAATAAAGAATATATACCTATAATAATGGTTTGCAAAGGAATTTTTTCAACTTATACCAAACTTGAAGCTTACATGAAGAATGCATCACAACTATAAATCACCATTTACATTTGGGGAGGAAATTCATCCCCATTCCCATCCCCATTTGGGGAGAATTTTTTCCCCCAAATGGGGATGGGGATTTGGGGAAAAATGCCATCCCTAATAGGGACACTAGAAAGCAGAATGCTAATCTCTCCAGCAACAGCATAAAAGTAGATTATTGCACTGAGTGGCTCATTTTAAAGCTCGTAGGATCCATCATATAAGTATTACCTAGAAGTGTTGTTTCTTCAAGCAGGAAAAGTGGGAAACTCGGGCTCTGGAGTCTGGACTCTGTTGTCATTTCCATGGGTGTTGATGCAATGTCAGACAGACTTCGGATTCAAGTTGTGTTTCTACAGACCAGCTATCATCGAATAGATGGGATAAGCTTATACAATAGAGTTCAAAAGAATGCTGACCTGGTTTCATGCTTTGTGACCCACTGTTGGTGGAATTCTTCAAAGCTGGCACTTCAGGCATTCGACTAACAGTATTCCTGCAACTGTGTCGTTTCAATATAAGGTCAACAGATAATAACTTGTAATATATGCAGTAGCCTATATAAATATCAAACTTAGAGAAAAAAAAAATTGGTGGCATAAAAAATGCAGCAAAAAGTAAAATGAAAATTACAATCAACTTTTTGAATAGCACTCCCTACCAAAATGCAAATGCATCCAATTTCCTTAACAAATATGCTTGATTTTATCAGATGCAAAAAAAAAAAAAAAAGGCAATAGTACTCCAACATGATATGGAGAAACAGATGAAATATATGATTAGCACACAATTTAAAGTACATCTTTCATGAAGCTACTGTCAAAATGTACCATGACCATATAGTGTCTATGAAAAACATGCCTGAAAGGAAGTGCGTGTTCTCTTCCTGTTCTTGACATCCATCCTCTTGTCTCTTTGGAACCACCTCTACTGCATGAATCCCATTCTGTCAATTTCGAGCGGCTTCTCCACAGGTCCTAGAAGCAGTCCGTCTTCAAGCAAACTCTTGTCGAAATGACTTGCTTTATCTTTCATCAAAGAAAAATGATCAAGAAAAAGGCCAAAACCATGGTCAAAACTACTTTGTAGGCTGTGCACAATTGATCGGAATGCTGATGATACTGTTCCAATTCCCGGTGAAGGTGGAAATTTAGAGAATAATAATAAATCTTTGTTTCCTTTTCTTCATTAATTTTAGATATACAAGAACAAACGTGAACTTTACAAATGATCACGGAAGTACATTCAGGATTATGATTATCACATATCACATAAAGCAGTTAGTTCAAGAGCTACCAGACTTTCCCAACGACCTGAAAAATCCAATCATATGGCTGTAAATATCTTCTTTTGCTTTTACACTCACAATAAAGTCCAGGTGACCATAGTTCTCAAGATAAAGCAACTCTGGTGTGGATTGCAATTCCTTGAGAGTGTGTTGCAAATCTGTCGTATCTGCTAGAGCATCACTTCCCCCATAACTCATCCATAATGGCAATGACTTGGGAATGCTGCTAAGTTCAAATGCTGGAGGTTTTGTCTGACCATACAGCCTCAGGTTTTTGAACCTTCCATAATCATACTGGGAAAAAGTACCCTTACGAATCACTGACAAAACATAAGAAAGAGAACAGAACACGTTACATAGGAATTTTAATATCTTGATAAGATCTATGTAATCATGTCAAAAAGAAGAGAAAGAAAAAATGGAAGAAAAAAGATGCATCATCCATATTCTAATCCACATCATTTTTACTCTGGAAACAAGATAAATAAGTTGGTTACTGAATTCATGTAAAACTGAATGTAATTCATGCATTGAATTCTATTAATTGAATCTCAAATACAATGATGTTCGGGGACAAGGAGGTCGTCTATAAAGTATCCTATACTGTTTAGTTAGACATAATAGCAAAAATAAAGATCCAGTTTGTAATAAGAATGGCATTCACTAATGCAGTAAGAAGCTATAAATAGACAAGAGAAGGTTCCCAAAATGAAGTGTAAGTGCATACTCTGGAACAGATGGCGCATATTTTTTGCAGAAGAAGGATGGGGTTCATATTCAAGATAGAAGTCCACTCGTGAGTTGTTGAAGCAACAATTTACTCCTGCACAGTTATAATATTGCTTATAAAATAAGTCGCACAAGTATGAACCAATATAGCCTACCAGCACCTTCCATTTTTTTTTTTTTCTATTTTATCAGAAAAGAAAAAGGAAATTATTGCAGGTTTGTTTTCTTAATACCTTCTTCCCCTGTTTCTGTCTTATGTTCTTGGGAATAAATATATTGTCAAAGTGAATATATATATATATATATATGGCGGCAAATTCTTCATATATAATTAGTTAAAAATAAAAGTGAGAAAAATCATTACTGAAACGATAAGCAGAACAATATAGGAACCACATCATTATCAAAGCATAACTATTTTAATTTAAAACAAGTGTTTACAACTTTGACCTTTCAAACAAATTAATAAATGCCTTAAACAAATGGAAGAACAGGAAGCCTAAGGACGGAAATATTGCAGAATAAACCCACACAATCAATAATTCTTCAAATAAGAAAAACATCACAAACGCTACAACTGGGGTTTGCAGTTCTCCAGTGAATAAAGGTGGCTACCTACGTCTAATGCATGTCATTTTGAAGGCATGCAGGAAATTATTCCAATCCTATATTCCTATGTCCTTTTTATACCACAAATAATGATTCTTTATCTCTTATCAAAGTAAACTAGTTAATTTTGATACTTCTAGAATCCAACATCTCGATAAGGAAACCTTCCAATACAATTATCATAAAAAAAAAAATGATAGTTTATTACCATTAGCAAACTTGTCTTTATTATTCTTTAATAAGCAGCTCAAGTAAGCCTCAAGAAAAAATTAGTTGGGTTTGGCTACTTAAATTCTTCACAACTAAATTAAAACTTGTTAATGAGAGCCAAAATTTACCAAGATTTAAACAATTTGAATTGGTCAAGAAGTGGCCTATATGCAGTCACCACAGTGTCATGTTGTTGAAAAGCAACACATCATCAATTATGAAGCATACAAATAAAGCCGGTTAACAAAACATTGACATAGGAGTGTGTTGCTTTAAGCTCTTCCTGAACAGGTGAGACCCAATGATGCTGGACAAGAACAGAAATTTATTATCTATATGGATATTAAGTTGTTTTATTTATTTTATGAGTTTCGTGTTTTGGTTACTTAGGTTATTCTGTGTCACCCACAAATCAAAGGTCTCTGCTGTTAAATTTATAGTCTTCAAAATAAGACACACCATGCAAATACTCCAACCCCAATTATCTACAGTTTGACAATTGTAACAACCAAACAATCTGAACTAATGTATACTCTAAATCTCTTTGATTGAAGAAAGCCTGAAAAGCATACTATAACATGGAGAAATTAACTGGGGGGTGTTGCAATTTCTTATCTGAATTACAATCAAACATGTCTAGTTAGAGGACTAATCTATACAAAAACAATATAATGAACGGAACTTTACAAAAGAATTTCAGGAAATTGGAATGTCTGCTTCGCTTCATACTACTGCATATATTTTGTCCTCAAGGCACTTCACTTCCAAAGATACAACCGCTTGTAAGTTCACCAAATATTTTTAAGTATGAACTTGGTATCCACACTCCAAATTCACTAAAAGTTAAAAACCCCAAAATAGCACATAATAGTATCCGCACTAAGCTATAGCTACATATATATATATTGAAAATTCTACCATGCTTTAATGCATCCATGCACTATTAAAATTTAGTCTTGTTTTGGCATAATCACATGCAGCTCACGTGACTTAAGACGTGACTATGCCAAAACAAGACCAAATTTTTATGGTGCATGGATGCATTAATGTACGAAAGGATATATGTACGTATGTGTATATATATATATATATATATAGGGTGGTTCTCTAGTAAGGACGTCTTGAAATTATAAAGTAAGGACAATCACCCACAGCCACAAATTCACATTAGGTGTGGGTATTTGTTAATGTGTGGCCGTGGGCCCAATGTGAATGTGTGGTTGTAGTTAGACATCCTGAAATTATAAAGTCAGGACGGTCCTCATCAGAGAAATATTCTATATATATATATATATATATATTTATATATCAACTCAAGAAAATCTTCATTCCTAACTATTCAAAATTTGCTTTACACATCCTCATATGTTATTCAGCTCTTTTAGAGTACATTAACTCATGGAAACTGAGGGCTTTAACTTAATATATATGGTCAAGTTTGAAGACACTGTTAATTTTGCTTGAAAATCAGACAATAGAAGCTAGATACCAACTTCATGAATGTTTGAACTGGAATAATTTTTGCGGCAATGTAGCACAAATATCAAATTTGTTAAAATATGATGTCCATGTGTTTTGTAGAGTCAGATAGGAAGATAGACATATATGTGTGTGTGTGTGTAAGTATAGAGAGAGTGAGAGAGAAAGAGATAAAGAACCTGTTATGGAAGTTAGCAAGTCATTGCAATCTAAATGGCCATCACATAGTGAGTCCAGTAGGTCAATTAACACATTACTGAAGATAAAAAAGACCAAAATTAGAATAATTAAACTACAAACAATGCAGAATATTGGGAAAAAGCTAACAGAAAAAAGATTTGGGGTATCATAAAACCTTCTAAAGTTCAGTTGATGTATGCCCATTGCGGAAACCATCTGAAAAGTGAATTTACGATCAGTATATGACCAGCAACTGTTTCCATAAAATAATAGTAAGAAAGAAGGATTACCTGATCAAGATGCAAGCCAACCATTCTTTGTACAAGTGGAGCAGTGATATGTTCCAAGTATGATATGGGCGACAGAAGAGCAGCAGCCTCAACCATTTCCGCTATATCTGGCTGAGTGAGAGCAGTCAAAGACATGATTGTTCCCTGTGAATAAAGCAAAAAAGGTAATCATGGACTAAGGCGAGGAGTTAAAGCCCAAAAAGTGTTGTGAATGAAGCAGTATCAACCTGTGAATGTCCAACAATGAAAGTTTTGGAGCTTGTGATCAAGTTTATGTACTGTATCATTTTTGCAAGGTCATAAAAAGCCAATTCCTGCCAACTAAAATCCCAAAAGTCCTGCAAGAAAAACTCATGCTTACAATAATTAAATGAAGCGCAACAGAAAGTCTGTCTATAACTGAGATTCATTTGTTAATTCCCTTGTTCTTCTATCCTTTTTAAATCTTGAGTGCTCAATCTTTGCACAAACGCAGAAAATTATTTTATAGTACTTTTATATTATAAACTTGGTCATTAAAATGCAAACAGTGTAGACTAGGAAAAAAAATCTTTCACATGCATTGACAAGATCTCAACCATGGGTAGAGTCAACTACATAATAAGTAAAATCAAAAGATCAGCTCCAGAATAACGAGAGAAGCAAAAAGCATAATCTGCATACCTTATCTTTCACAGATAAAGATATATGACCATGACTCCATCGTGTTCCACGCACGTTTCCAACCCAAACATCAAAACCATGATCGGCAAGGATGAAGCCTAGAGACTGCTCCGGAGAATTCAAAAACCATGCATCACCTCCCTGTTTTTATTTTAAGTAGTGCAACCACAAATATCAAGAATATAAGTAAGCGAGTTCCACTTGATAGCATGCGCATAAACACCATGCTCAAAAGCTTATTCTACACACAAACCAATAGTTGAACATTTCTTCTGAATTGAGTAAAGAACATATATAACTCTATGGAAGTTATAGTATATCCCCAGATTTAGATTTCACCCAAAAACTGCTCATAATTCCCTACATCAGGACTAACAAGAGATTATATCCCATTGAATCCATGCATCTTTTTTAACATAAAATGTCTGAATATACATGCTTGACTGATTGAGCTAAAATTAATAAGAGAGCACATAAACGAACAACTCTACTATCTAATCCTTGGAGTTATTATATATGTGTGCATATAGAAATTCAATTACATCTGATAAAAAATGAAGGATTCAACATTCTTTTCTATAAACATAGTAGCAGACTAGCAGTTGGTGAAAGAGCTAGGAAGTTCACCATGAAGAGTCCATGCTGGAGCAAAACAGGAGGACCTGGCTGAACTCTTAGATCCGAATTACGTGACGACACTCGTTGGAGAGCCAATAAGTAACCATCATTCGTTTGAATCTGAACAAGGAAAAACAAAACAACTTTTTAGTCACCACACCAGTGATCAACAAAAATGATCAGTACTTCAAAATAAAAAAATAAAAAAATAAAAAATAAAAATTGATCAGTAAATAGAAATAGAAAACTTTAAAGAATCAAAGTGATTAAAAGACACAGTCTCTCACCAACAATTTTGAGTTACTCTTGAAAATACATTGGCGGTTTCAAAACATCAGAAATAAAAAAGGAAATCATGTTGAAGCATAACTAATTCAACACACTGTTTATCTGCCAAGAGAAGAGAGAAGTGTAAAATTCAATTTCAAACTTGAAAACAGTGAATTTTACCAAAAAAAGAAATTGACCATATTTGACTGTTAGCTGAACAACCAAACCGGATTTCTAGTCAGTTTCTCAGTTTTTGCTATAATTTACTTTTAAAAATTGTAATTACAATAATTAAGCAGTTATTAAGGAATGGGAAAGACGAACAGTACGTTGTGTTCGGTGCATGGATAACCGCTGGGCTCAATGAGCTGAGCACAGAGAGAAGGAGCGGCGTCGTCGTCCGGTGATCGGTGCCGTAGATTTGTAACGTAGGGTTGAACGGCGGTGATTTCTTGGATGAAGAGAGCGAAGGTGGTGGCGGTTGCAACCACCAGAAGTGACGGCGAGCTCTGCATCTGCGCCTCGATTGGGCGGGAAGGAAGGGAAGTGCTGTGCTCCTGAATCCTGATTTTATGCTTGACGTTTTTTTGTTTTATTTATCTCATCGGGTTTTAGAAAGTTTATCCCACGCTCTTTTCAGCGCGTTCCTTCTATTCCATTTCTCATAAGAGGATAATCCTCTATGGTAGAAAAACTTGTGTTGGTGGTGGGAATGTCGAATCAAGTTATCCAATTTTTATTGGAATACACCGCACTCCTTGAGGTTTTGGTGAAAGACACTTAGATGGAAAATTTTTGTTATTCTACACTAACACCCTTGTTTGACCATGGTAAGGTCCAAAATGCCCTTGAGTATTAGTGTAAAAAAACTTTTATTTTTTATTATTATACAAGGGCATTTTGGACCTTACAATGGTCAAACAAGGGTCTTAGTGTAGAATAACAAAAACTTTTCCATCTAAGTGTCTTTCACCCAAAACTCAAGGGATGCAGTGTAATTTACCCTTATTGGAAATATAGAAGTAAAAAATTTAAATATTAAAATCGTATAAGATTGGAAAACTTGATTGGACGGTCTCACTACCTGACAAGTGAGACTGTCTCATACAAGATTTTCTCTCTCTATAGATAGAGAAAAACTTGTGTGAGATGGTCTCATCGCCACATTATTGCATGTAAGAGCAACTCCAACAAACTCGTTAATTGAGGTTGTTGGAAAAGTTAGATGAGCCTCCAATAGACTCGTTAAATAATATTTTTCGATTGAGAATTTTTTTCTCATTCTTCAATATTGCCAAGTGATTTCTCACTCTTCAAATTTTATTTTATTACTTTTTATTGTGTCTTAATAATTTTATTTGATTTTAAATTTAACAACTCTTTCTAATTTCAAATAATTTCAAACAGCTCATTAAATGTTTTCATTAAAATAAAATAAGAATATTTCTATTTGAAAAGTCTTTTAGAGCATCTCCAATGCAAATATATATTTTTTAGTTTCTAAATAGTGTCACATCAGAGTTTCTATTTATTATGGGCCCACTTTTGAAAAACATTTAGATAAATGCATATTAACTTCTCCAATGCAATTATCTAAAGTCAAATATGCATCCATTTTTTATCTAATCATAATAAAACAATTATTACACTCTCTCTCCTCTTTTATTTTACAATTAAATGAGGTTTAATCTTATTGGTAGAAAAAATTGAAAGCTTTAATCTTATTGGTGGAAAGAGTTAGAAATCATAGTCAGTATTTTTAGGAGAGTTTCTAAAATTAGAAACCCAACTCCATATTCTCTAACCCTTTTTTGGCCATATCATCTCCATATTCAACTTAGATAATAGCATTGGAGAGAATTTTTCTAACTTCTTAAATATTTATCCTATGGAGATGCTCTTAGAATGAGTCTTCTTTTTTTACTCTTTAAATTGCCACATAGGTAAGCAGATTGATATTTGAATAGTGAAATTAGAAGAAGCTTTTGGGGTTGCTCTAATATAATTCATCTTGGCATCGTGGGAACATAAAAATGTTTAAAAATTGTATGATTTAGCGCAACATAATTTAACTGGTGAGACCGTCCCATATAAGTTTTTCTCTAATGGATAAAGAATAACTCAATTACTAAAATATTTATTGGGTTAATTGCACAAACACTCCTAAATTTAGATGATATTGCATGAATATTTAATTTTTCCTTTAATTGCACAAATTCCCCTTGGAAAACGTTGTGAGTTCTTATAAACAGGAGGTTGGGGAACACTCACCAATATTTAAGTTAGTTCGGGAGTTTTGATAAGGATAAAAGGTTAGAATATGAATTTACTTACAATATTAACTTGTTCGTTTTGAGGGTTTATATAGACCCATTCCTGACTCATTATTATGTTGTCAACTCCAATGTGAGTTTTGGTGAAACCGGTCTACTTTGCCACAATCAAGGGCGTAGGCAAGTGTAGACAAGACCGGGCTACAAGCCGGTCCAAAATTTTCAACAAAAAAATAAATTATATATAATAATTATATGAATTACATTTACTTCCCCTTCAAAAAACAAAATTACATTATGTTCTATTTCATTTCTATTAAACCCAAAAACCAAAACTCAAATTTTATATTGTTGATTCCAAACAATTAACTTAAGTTTAGAGTCCAATAGGCCCAACTAACCAAATAGTTTTCCGTTTACCCACTAATTTCCTATTACAAAAAGAAAGAAGAATCCTAATGATCCACTAATTTCCTTTTACCTTTACAACATGTCTATTTAACCACTTAAAACCGAATTCAAGGTCATACATCTCCAACACTCAATCACCAAGAAATCAATTTCAACCTCTCCAACTTCAACAACCATAAGGTCAAAAATTCATTTTTATTTCTTCTTTCTATTTGTTACCAATTGTCTTTTTTAGTCATAAAAATTTAAAGCAAAAGATAAATATTTTGGATTTCTTCTTGAAATAAAATGAGAATCAATTGTTAAGTAAGATATTGTCTCCATCAAATGATGTTCCAATTATTGACAATCAACATGCTTCTACGCCTAATAGATCAGTTGAGGTTAAAGAAGTTGATATTAATGCTTTTGAAATTGATCCGGGATTACGTCTTTCAATAACGGCATAGCCATTTAATTATTGGATTACGTCTTCCAAAAGTAAAAGAGTATAAACCTACAATAATTGGGAATCGAAATCGTTGATTTAATTATTTTTAGTTTAGCCCCACCTAGATCAAAAATCCAGGCTACGCCACTGGCCACAATAAATGTCACTTAGCATGATAATGAGGTGGTAGAATCCTGTAGCTTTGCCTTCAATGCTATACGGTGGAATGGGTAATTTTGGGTGATCAATCCACTTGCAAGGGCTACGCCACTAGCCCCAATAAATGTCACTTAGCATGATAATGAGGTGGTAGAATCATGTAGCTTTGCCTTCGATGCTATACGGTGGAATGGGTAATTTTGGGTGATCAATCCACTTGCAAGGGTTAACTACCATGTTTAATCATCCATTTGCGAGAAGAGGTGCCATGCCCCCAACCCAAAAAAAGAAGTTAAAAATCTCTTTAAAAAGGTATACATTAATATATAACTCTGTGAATATCACCTTTTAGCAGAGATGTTAGTGCACCTCTCTTTCACACCCGGTGGTCATAGGTTCAAATCCCACCATACGTATTTTACAAACATATGTGGGGAGGTTTCTCCCAATTGGTGAGAGTAATTATCCGAGTAGTACATATATTGTCTGATCTTGGTAAGTCCTGACAGCCCAATTGTAACAGTTGTAAATATAATACTTTAATATATATATTTAAATTTTGTAAAATTTTGTTTTGGCTCCCTAGAAATATTGTAATTTACTACATTGGTCCCCCATATAAGCTTTTACAGCTCCGTCCCTGATTATAGGGAGTCTTCCCCGGCGTAAATAAATATGACCTTACTCGAGGGGGAGGTAATCTTCACCACGTGTCATGCTTTGATTAAGTTATCATTTTTATTTATTATTTGTTGCCAATAGAATACATGTTCCTTATTCTTAACAAAAAAAATATAAAAAAAAGTCTCTTCCTTTAGTTTTCTCTCGAGAACTCTAGAATGTAAGAGTAATGGTCCCTTGGGTATTCACCTTCTCGAAGTGGTTGCAGTTGTTGTGGGTTATTTGTTCTTTAGCTTTTCCTAGATCCTTTCTTGCTTGGTTCTCTTAGACCTGGTCTTTTTTGAGCTTTCGGTTCTTATTTTTCTGGTCTGTTTGTTTGAGGTTTTGAGTGGTCTCTAATGGCAACGGAAGAGATTATGAAGCTGTGTGAGACCTTGTCTCTGATAAAGGAGGATGGGGTTTTTGTCAATATTGCAAGGGATGTTCACGATGAGGGTGTTGAGAGTGTCTCTCATTGTCTTGTTGGTAAAGTCCAATCTAGGAAGAAAATCAATATAGAGGCCTTTCGCAATACAATTGGCCAAATATGGGGCACAATGGGTTTGATGGAGATAGAAGTGTTAGCTGAACACCTTTTTGTCTTTCATTTTCAATCGTTAGAGGATCATGAAATGGTTTGGACGAGAGGCCCCTGGCACTTTGATCGGTGCTTGATTGTCCTAATTAAGCCTCAAGAACTGGGTGAGATCTCGAAATTGTCTTTTAATCTCATTGAATTTTGGGTTCAAGTTCACAATATTCCTTTCATATGTATGAATGGGAAGATTGCTCATTTTATTATCAATTCAATTGGTCATGTAATTGATTTTCCTATGGAGTCAAAAGACTGTTGGGGAAAGTTTCTTAGGGCTAAGATTAGAGTGGATATTCTAAGTCTTTTAAGAGAGGTGTGGTGATTGGACTTGAAGAAGGTGTAGTGCGGATTACTACAACTTTGAAGTATGAAAGGCTCATGGATTTTTGTTATGTGTGTGGTTTAATTGGGCACACTATTAAGGAATGTGTGGATGACGAAGGGCATAAGAAAATCATGAGTGGATTGCAACCGAAATATGGAGCCTGGTTACAGGCATCTTCTATGGATAGGGTGAAGCCCTCCACAAAAGAAGACGGTAGTAATCGTGACATAAGAGATACTTCTAAGGGCTTTGAGACGTGGGATCAGTCTTATAGCAGGGATTTGCAACTGAGGAAAAATAGTGATATTCCGACAAACCAAGAATGGCTGCCAAAGTATAATATGCCGGTTACAGATAATTCCTTGCAAGGAAATGATGTTAGTGGAAAAGTGATGAATGATCAAGGGAATGTTCTGGAACAGAATCATATAGTGCAAATACAATCACGGTTAAATTGCCTAAAGCTAACCTAGAGGGGAGGGGGTGAATAGGTTTTTAAACCTTTTTCAATCCCTTGGAACAAACAAAAGTTTGTCCCTCTAGATAGCTTGTATCACACTTCAATAAGCACAAACAAGTACATATAGACTATTGATAAGCATATTCAATTTGTAAGATCAAACATAGTATATGATTTGCATGAAGAGATTTATACTAAAACATAAATCACCAAGTACTTGTATTCAATTATAAATGTCACATATAGTCAAGTACATGTAAATGAAACAATGTTGATCAAAGATCTTGTCTTACAAAGATTTCATCAATAATAATTCATACAAGATCAATTTGATTCACATAAACAAATATCAAAGAGATAAGGATAGAGAAACTTGACACGTGATTTTTTACATGGTAAACCTCCGAAGAGTAAACATCCACGAGTGAATCCATAACCACCAACAAAATGTCTTTCACTAGTTAAATAAGAGTACAGCCTCAAAAGTTACCAAATCACATGTATCACTATCTATTGGATATCCCTCATACCTAATCCCACTAGAGAGAAACTTGTCTACTTTCTAACCGAGACAAATCGCATGCTTCTAAAAAGTATCCTTGCTTGACTAACTGAAGCTACATGCTTCTAGCCAAGACTTTCTTGCTTATATATTCGGAGCCGCATGCTCTTAAACAAGACTTGCTTGCTTGATTATTCGGAGCCTCTTGCTCTTAGTCAAGACTTACTTGCTCAAATCGAAGAATTCACTCCAATATGAGACTTCCACATTTTACAAGGAAAGTGATCTAAGTAATGCAAATGATGTAAGCACAAACAACATAGAGCATATGATCAAATATGAGCTATGGAAACTAGAAATAGACAATGAGCACACAATGTATGATTTTTTAGTTTATAATCCAAAATATGCAATCACACAAGATGATGCATGAACATATAAAATGCATGGATTATGTACACTTCATGAAGAAATAGACTTAGTCAACAAAGTTCACAACAAAAATAGTCTAGATCTTATACACATGAAAACCGAAATCTAGATATGCCAAATCACCAAACATACTTTAATCCAAGATTTGATTAATGTAACTAAAGCTTGAGATAAAACATGTTCATGAAGCACATATTCAAGACTTTAGAACAAAAACTAAAATGCTAGAGAAATGAGATTAGATCTACAAACTTATCTATAAATCAAATAAAGCATATATTCATTAATCAATCAATTGAGTTTAATCAATGCTCTAAACATACAACAACTTGTGCTATTCCAAAATATGATCAATCAAAGATACATAGCACAACTAGGAACTATTAATCATTAGAATATTCATAATCAATGCACCCAAATAGTCCTAGATACAAAGCTAATCACAATACAACTCACAAGCATGTGAAAACATAGGTTTTAGAAAAACTTAACTCACATTCAAGATTCTAATTAAGTACAATTAGCTTTTAATTGAAGCTCACAAACCTAATAACATTTGATCAAGAACATACACATATAGGAAGAAAGCCCAAGGTAATTGAAGATCATCAAGCTCAAAACACAAAGGATTTGACAATTACCTAGAACAAGAAGGTACGGTTCGAATTTGGTGTGGAACCAAAAGAAAACTCGATCAAATGACCTTAAGGTTGCTTGGGGTTCGTAGAGGAGTCCAATACAAAGATTCTCCAACTTGAATCACTCAAATCAGATAAGAGATGAGAGAGTTATGGTGTTTAAAGTTTGAGAGAAAATCAAAGAAAAATTCTGCACATTTTTCTTGTCATTGAACAAGTGAGAGGGGGGAGTATTTAAAAGAGATTGGAGGGAAAGTGAATTGGAGAAGGTGGGGACCACGAGGGGAGGCTTCCACATGCTCCCGTGGAGGCACGTGGCCACCACGGGAGCTTTCCTTCCCGTGGTGGCCACGCGCCTCCACGTGAAGGACCCCTTTGATGGTCATTCTCCTCTTCACTTCTCTTCTCGCGCATCCCTCACATTCTTCGCCCATTCTCCAGCCTTCGAACTCCGAATTCGAATCCGCTTTCGAATTATAAACCGTGACTCAATTACACACAAGGAAAACTATGAAACTTTGACAAAATGTTATGAACTCAACTCGAAACACGACGACGTAAGAGAACGTAAAGTTTCGTAACTTCCTAGTTTGAACTCGAAATCTAATGAGTAAATAACTGAAACGACTGGAACTCAACAAGGAATCATATGAGAACATATTCAAGTCCAAAACACTAAAACACAAACAAATAAATACAAGATCACACAAGTATGCAATTTTCTAGAGATAGTTCTAGTACATTCATTTCTACAATATTTGTCAATTTGAGACTAATGCATGAGTATACTAAAACACGTTTGTGAATGTGTTATACCAATTTAGCGCTACAATGCAAGGACATAAATGTATGCAATGTGTGTGTGTGCGCTTAGCGCAACGATGTAGGGACACAAATGTATGAAATGTGTGTGTGTGCGCTTAGCGCAATGATGCGGGGACACAAATGTATGAAATGTGTGTGTGTGCACTTAAGCCTTGTAAGAGGAAAGAGGTTTTATTACCTTTGTAATCAATAATGCTTTCCTCACACGAAGGTTTCACTTTGCTTGAAACGTTGTTCATCTTCTTTAAAGCTAAATAAATCGTACATCTTAGACAACTTATCAATACAAAGGAAATAATGTTTTGATATAGAATAATGCCAACTAGACTCAAAATCCTAGCAGGTAAGGACCTTCTCTAAGCTTAACATGATAGGCTCCAAAGATGGCAACATGATTGCTCAGGTGGAAGAAATGGATGATGTGTCAGCTATAATGGATATGGGTATAGACAGTCAGCATATGTAACATGGTATGAGACTGGACTCTATGTTAGGCCAGACTGCTTGTAAGAATGAGTTGGGCCTATCTAAAGGGAATGGTAGGAAATGGAAGAGAATAGCAAGAGGTGAGCAAATAAAACAAATTCCTCATGGTTGCTTAAGCTTAATGCAAAAGGTGTTAGCTGTAAGCCAGGCAGCTAGCAAATTCCCTGTCTCAAAACTCTCACCAGGAAAAGTTAGAGCTTCTCCAGATAAAGCTTCTGGGTCACCAAGTGGAACAGAAAAATTCGCTTGTTAATTAAATTATGATGAAATGGGTGGGAAACGAAAAAGTGTGGCAGACCTTGATGTGGTTCTCGACGAGAAGAAGCGGAAATATGATGCTACACCTTTTGAGAGATTGACGGAGCTTGATTTTTAGGCCTGCCAGGAACCATAAAAACATTATGCTAGAAAGTTTGGGGCTTGAGGAATCCCCGGGCGTTCATAGCTCTCCGAAAGGAGGTCCGAAAATTATCCCCTAACTTGGTTTTCTTATCAGAAACTAGGTTAAAAGGTAATCGGGGAGCGACTTTGAAGTTTCAACTTGGCTTTGATGGAGGTTTACATGTAGATGCAGTGGGTAAAAGCGGTGGTCTGATGTTAGTATGGAAAGAGGAATGACATGTTTCGATTTTGTCCTATTCTAAAGGGCACATTGATGCTGTGATTCAGACTGAGGAAGGTCTAAAATGGAGGTTCACTAGCTTTTATGGGTGTCCTCACCCTGAGCAAAGGCATTCCTCTTAGGAATTTCTTAAGCGATTGAGTCAGATTAACAATCTTCCGTAGGTTTGTGGAAGTGATTTCAATGAATTGCTTTCTGCAAATGAGAAGCAAGGTGGGTCTAGTAAATGCATTTCAGGTATGTTAGCTTTTTGAAATGTGGTAGATGATTACGGTTTGATTGATTTAGGCTTTATAGGACCCTTATTTACTTGGTCTAATAAACGAGAGGGAACTAGGCTTGTCTAAGAAAGACTGGATAGATTTTTGGCAACTCATAGTTGGGTGAATTTATTTGGGAATTTTATAGTTGAGCATAGAGGCTTCATGTTCTTAGACCACATGCTTGTCCTTCTATATGAAGATTGTAGAAAATGTTCTTTTGTTATTTAAAATTCTAGAGACTTTAAATTCGAACCCTACTGGCTCAAAGAGGAGGATTGTCCTACTGTGGTCAAAAACGCTTGGGAAAGATCATGGGTGGTTGGATCTGTCTCTGATTTAAAAAGTAAATTGGGTTGTTGTGCCCTCATCTCTAAGTAGTTGGAGTAAGAATAGGTTTGGTTCTTTAAGTAGATGTATTGAAGAGAAAAGAAAAGAACTCAATGACCTTTATTTACTGCCTTAGTCTAGCTTGTCTTCAGGAGCTATTTCTAGACTACATAAGGATTTGGAGATGCTCCTTTCTCGTGAAGAACTATATTGGAAACAGAGATCAAGGATTGATTGGCTTCAGGCAGGAGATAAAAATTCTAAATTTTTTCATAGAAGGGCTTTAGCTTGTAAGAAAAAAAAAATACTATTAGTAGTATTCTGGATGAGAATAGGGGTACAGAAAGAGAAGGCTGAAGACATTGCTGATGTGGTTTGTTCTTTCTTTGCAAATCTCCTTGATTCTAGTAAGCCAACTGATAATGATCTCTCTGCTGCTACTATGAGGTTGTATAAAAGACCGAATGCTGACATGGTGGGTTTGCTTTCTGGGCATTTTTCTAGGGGCGAGGTAAAAGTTGCAGTGTTTTATATGGGTCCGTACAAAGCTCTAAGGCCAGACAGATTTCATGCCCTTTTCTTCTAGAAGTTTTGGGATGTGATAGGGGAAGATGTGTCTAGAATTTGTCTTAAGGTCCTTAATGAAGGTAGTTCTATAAGGGAATTTAATGAAACCAACATTGTGTTAATTCCTAAGAAGAAAAATCCAGACACTATGAAGGATTTTCGGCTGATAAGTCCATGTAGTGTGGTGTACAAAATCGTCTCTAAGACATTAGCAAATAGGTTGAAGCTTATTCTTCCAGTGATTATCTCTCCAGAGCAGAGCGTTTTTGTCCCTGGAAGGTTGATCTTCGATAATATTATTGTTGCTTTCGAAATGCTTAATTCTCTCACAAAACAAAAAAAAAGGGGGGAAAAGGAAATATGACAATCAAGCTTGACATGAGTAAGGCCTACGACTGAGTTGAGTGGTGCTTTCTTGAGAAGGTTATGAGTTGTCTGGGTTTTCCTCCTTATTTTGTTAATCTTGTGATGGATTGTGTGTCGTTTACAAAATTGTCGTTTGTTATCAATGGTGATACAGTTGTGTCAGTGGTTCCGCAAATGGGGATTAGACAAGGTTGTCCTCTCTCTCCCTACCTCTTCCTTCTATGCTTTGAGGCTTTGTCTTCTCTTATTAAATTTAGAACCTATAATTAAATCTCTCTAGGTATCAGATGCTGCAGGGGAAACCCGATAATCAGTCACCTTCTTTTTGCGGATGATAGTATTGTTTTTTGCAAAGCAATTCCTCACCACTACCTACTCTTTAAAGATATCTTGAACGTTTATTGTAAAGGTTCAGGTCAGTTGGTTAACTTCCAAAAATCTAGTATCACTTTCAGTGCTAATGTTAACAAAGGTCTTAAAGAGATCCTTGTACATTTTTTGGGGATGGATCAGAGGCTGTTTCATGATAGGTATTTAGGGCTGCCCATATTGGTTGGAAAGAAAAAGAATCGTACTTTTAATGATATATAGGATCGGGTCTGGAAGAAGGTCCGTAGCTGGAAAGGAGACTTATTTTCTATTAAGGAGGAAGAGGTGCTCATTATGGCTATCCCGCAAGCTATTCCCACGTATATAGTGAGTATCTTCCAGCTCCCAATTGGCTTATGTAATGAGTTGAGCTCCTTGATTTTTGGTTTCTGGTGGGGTTTCAAAGATGGTAAAAAGAAGATGAGTTGGGTTTCTAGAGAGAAACTTTGTCTACCTAAGGTAAGTTCGTGAGCTTAGTTCTCTTTCTTCTTCTTCTTCGAAGCAGTGGTTGGGTCTATGGAATCTTTCTCTACCACCTAAGATCAAAATTTTTATTTGGAGGATGTGCAATGAGACGCTTCCTTCTCTCATGAATCTGTACAATCATAAGATTATCACTCTTCCTGTTTGTAAAATATGTGGCTTGGCTGTTGAGGATTCTACTCATGCCCTTTTCTGGTGCTCTAAAGCAAAAGAGGTATGGTCACATACTATATTTTGGGGTCTTACAAAATTTTTTTATGGAATGCCGATTGCTGTCTATCGATCTTACCTTTTGGATGATTGATAAGCTGCGAAGAGATGAGATGGAGTGTATGGTGGTTTGGGGCATTTGGTCCTACAGAAATTATTTTATTCACAACAAGAAAGTTAAGCCTCCTTTGTTAATACTTGATTGGGTTTTTGATTTGCTTAAAGAATTTCAAAGCTCTTCCAACATTGCTTCTAATAGAAACGTCTCTTCAGGTCAGCTTGGTGCAGAGGTTGCTTGGTTACCCCCTCCATCTAGAACTCTTAAGCTCAATTCTAATGCGGGTGTCAAGGATGGCTCTCCTCACATAGTATTAAGGGCTGTTATTTGAGATTTTTCTGGTAAGGTGGTTACGGCTATGGCAAAGCCCCTGGTTAGTAATTTTTCTGCATAAATTGGTAAATTTCTTGCTGTTAGGGAAGGCCTTTGTCTTGCTAAGAGGTTCCAGTTGAAAGTCTCTTGGGTGGAAGAGGACGCTGTGAATGTGGTGTCTGGGATCCTGAGTAACAAATTGCTAAACAGTGTTGTGGGTTCGATCATCGACGATATCAGGGCCTTACTTCTAGAAGTTGGAGTTGTTAACTGTCTTGCCATTCCTAGAGCTAGGAACTTGGTGGCACATACTCTAGCTTCCGTTGAAAATCCATGGCCTTTCCCTCTGGTGAGGAGGTTGTTTGGCTTGGTGCTACTCCGGCCTGTGTTGCTTCTATGTTATGATGGTGTTTGTTTTATTGCCTTGTAATTTAAAAAAAAAAAAATAATAATAATAAAATAATAAAATAAAAAAAGAAAAAAGAAAAAAGAAAAAAAAAAAAAGAAAGAAAAGAATACATGTTCCTCGAAGTCAAAAATTGGATCAATCACGTGTATAGGAAGTGATTTTGAAAAGCAAAGAATCAATTCCTTTCTATGTTTATCCACAAACCGTCCAAAATGCTTAATTATCTTTTATCATCATTTTAATCAAAGCTTGACAAAATTCGTCCACATTCAATGAATCCTTTTTAGAGTCTCCAAAAAGTCTCAACTCGTTACTCGCCACGCTAACACGACAACATTATTCACGCCTCACTCACTCTCTCTCTTTCGAATCTCTCCTCCCCAAAACGACGCCGCCTAGAAGGCTAGAACCACTGTACTTTGCAGATGGCGTTTACAGAGTTCAGGCCACTCGATGAGAAGTCTCTGATAGATTACATCAAAGCGACGCCTTCTTTGTCGTCGAAGCTCGGTGACAAATCCGACAACTTGACGACCAAAGAAGTTGGAGATGGCAACCTTAATTTCGTCTACATCGTCATCGGCGCTTCTGGTTCTGTTGTTATCAAGCAGGTAAGCTACTCATACTAAATTTCATTTAATTTTTTAACGCTTTCTCTTTGTTGCTTGTCATCTTTTGATTTGTCAATAGTTGTTAGTTTTTGTGGCTGGATATTAATTGGGCTGTATTTTGTGCAATTAAATTTCTTATATTTAAATACTTTATTATACTTTAAGCTTCTTAATTGCAAAAGTGTTAATGTCTAATGTTCACAAATTTTATAATATGATCTATATTTATGTTCTTACTTAGCAAAATTTTGGGAACACTGACTTTGAGACCATGATTGTTTAAATTTTAATTGATATCTGGAAATAGTACCCGACTGTTGAGCTAAATTTTTTATTTTGGTTTTGTGGGAACTGGGATTTCAGGCCCTTCCCTATATACGTTGTATAGGTGAATCATGGCCCATGACGAAGGAGCGAGCTTATTTTGAGGCACTGGCATTGAAGGAGCATGGCCAGTTGTGTCCTGATCATGTTCCCGAAGTCTATCATTTTGACCGTACAATGTCTTTGATTGGTATGCGATACTTGGAGCCTCCTCATATTATCTTTAGGAAAGGGTTGATTGCTGGTATTGAGTATCCATTGCTTGCCGAACACATGTCTGAATATATGGCAAAGACTCTTTTCTGCACATCGCTTCTTTATCGTACTACCACAGAGCACAAACGTGCTGGTAAGTGGTTTTAATCAAGTGCATTCTTTGCTAGTATTGTATTTAATAAGAATGATAATTGTTTCTATTTTTCATTTTCTTTTACGTATGACATTCTAATGATATGACATCATACCGTGGAAACCAAATCAAATTTGATCTGTAAGGTAAATGACATTGTTGCTTGAAATACTATTTTTTTTATTTCGGACTGTTGCAGCCCCAATGCTTGTGTGTATTTGCTACATGCATATTGTTAGATTTGCTACAAGGTTTATTATAGTGAAAATAGCTCCTTGCCCCGCGGCATTCGGGTTTTCAGTGAGGCTGGATACAATTTTAGCTGTAGCTAAACTTGCTTTTTATATTTTCTTTTCTTTTTCCCTAGGAAAAATTGTATAAAACATTTTTTTTTTCTTTTCTGGGTGTGTGCAACAACTGCCCTAATTATTATTATTATTTTTTTAATACCCAAAACTGTCCTAATTGTTTCACCTATTTACTTTACCAATAAATTTGTGATATTTAAGGGGAATTCTTGCAATAAGCAATAGTTAAGTGTACAATTTAAAAGATTAAAATGTCATGATGCTATCACCTCATATGTAAACGATCATTATATTTGGATATAATTTTTAAACATTAACCTCCGCATTATTTATGGATAGTGACTGGTTAATTAACCTATAAGATGATTACATTTGCATTTTGAATGTGCAAACCCTTATGCCTTTCAGTTCAAACATTTATTCCTACTGAATTTTCTTTGGCTTGAATTCATGATTGTTTGGATCTTGTTTGTGATAAATGACCGCAGTAATTATTTTTTGGATAAATGGGACAAAAATATAAGCAAGGATTTCAAGCATCTAATGTATGCATGGTTTCTTTTATTTCCGTTTGAACATTGTGAATGTTTTGGTGGTATTGTATAAGAATTCCTGTTAGCTAACAGCCTAACACATCTATGTAACGTCCATATACAATAAGTTGGAAATTACATAAAGATGCTCTGCTATCGGTCGAGGAATTTGTTGGAGGCATTTATGAATTTCTATCTCTCCTTTATAGAGCTAGTACTTGTTATTGTTTTCAACCTAAAGGAAAGAATGTAGAAAATTTTTGTACTTATTTGTAAACCACATTTTCTTTTCTTGACAATATTAAATTAGCCTAACTGCTTCCAATGTCTTGTTAGTAGATATTAGTAGATATTAAATTTGCGACTCTGCTGACTTGTTAGCAATGTTGTTATACTTCAAGTTTAATCTGTGGTATAGAGTAGGAATTCTTGTAATTACAAATATTTTTCAGTACATGCATTCTTTTGAACTTTCTTCCATATACATATTAGTCTCTGAACTAGTTACTCTAATTATGTTGACATAATGGAATTTAGCTAATGTTCTTTAATGCTTGATGCAGTTGCTGAATTTTGTGGGAATGTGGAGCTATGCAGGCTCACTGAGCAGGTTGTTTTTTCTGACCCATACAAAATATCTCAGTTTAACCGTTGGACTTCTCCTTATCTTGATCGTGATGCTGAGGCTGTTCGGGAAGATAATATTTTAAAGCTTGAAATTGCTGAGTTGAAATCCAAGTACCATTTCTTCCTTAGCACTGGTTTCTTTCCATAAGATGTTGCTATTTCAATTCTACTTTTTCTTGATAATCTTGTAATGGCGGAACTGCCTTTTCCATAGGTTCTGTGAAAGAACGCAAGCCCTGGTACATGGAGATCTCCACACCGGTTCTGTTATGGTTACTCTTGATTCAACTCAAGTTATAGATCCAGAATTTGCATTTTATGGACCAATGGGTTTCGATATTGGAGCTTATGTTGGAAACTTGATTTTGGCTTTTTTTGCCCAAGATGGACATGCTGATGAAGGCAATGACCGGACGGTATGCCTCAATTATTATTATTATTATCTTTTTATAATTTTATAGGGGATAACACCTTTATTTCTAATTCTGCCAGCCATTTATGTGTTCTTTATATTGTTTCATTTATTTGTTTGTAGCTATAGTTTCTTTCGTATATATTTAATCCACCAGATTGCTATCTTTGTGATTTGTTATCTTAGGAGAATATTTTCCACTTCTTCCTGGTGAACCTTGGCTTGTTAGTCGCCTTGAGTTTTAGAAATTGAAATAAAGAGCAGAAAAACATGTAATTAACAGTAGCAAAAATTTTAAGATCTAAGCATCTCTCCAACTGGCTCTAGGACGGTCATATAGTTGCTCAAGTTGAAGGTGTGCAATGTAAGGCACTGAAAAACTGCAGAAATGAGTTTGAGGATCATGTATGGTAGTTCAAGTTTTGCAAATGTCTCAAGTGAATGCATTAAAAATGTTAGAAACAGTTTCAACCTCTGCTAATAGCTTTTAACTTAAAGTTGAATTTGGCTAACGGATTCCAATTTACAATTAACTTCAGAACTTGTAATCATGCTTATATTATTCAGTGTTTGGAAATTGGAGATAAATGAGAGCATGATTGCATAATTTTGGGGATTCCATGGATGTACTCTTTTAAATTCATTCTATTGGATTGGGGGTCCGGTGTGCTGTTGTTTTTTGGATATTGAGAATATGCTGCATTTATGGTAGAGAATTTAAGGAACAAGTAATTTCAAGTTTCTTATTGCCTGGAGTGGATGATTTAGAGAGTTTCTTGTTTTTACTTAATGTATTGGTTATGTAAAGGTTTAACTTTATACTTTCATGCAGGCATATAAGGAGTGGATTTTGAGGACAATTGAAGAGACTTGGACACTTTTCTATAAAAAGTTCACGGCACTTTGGCATCAACACAAGGATGGTTCTGGTGAAGCTTACCTTCCAGAAATTTATAATAAACCTGAGCTTCAGAAGCTTGTACAAGAAAAATATATGGAAGATTTGTTACATGACACCCTTGGATTTGGTGCTGCCAAAATGATAAGGTGAGATTGGGGATTGGTTTTCTTACTTTATTCTCTGTATTCTTAGTTTCCTTGCTTTTATTGACTTTTATGGTAAATTATCATTGATGTCAATTAAGCCATCATCTCTTTTTGATTAGTCATAGTCTTGTTTCATTACCCCATTAGTCATAGTCTTGTATTGATATAGTTTGTGGAATCAGAACTTTAACTAGAATGTGATTGTTGCATAGCTTGATATCAATATATCATTCATGTCATTTAGCTTGATATCATCCATATCATTTAGCTTAATTTTATATTTAGCTAATGTAACTCTTGGGTTGAGTTCTGGTTGACCAACAAAGTAATAATATCAACTAATTATGTTGTTCTACATTTTGTAAGTTCTTGTAGGATGATTTTTTTTAACTTTATGTTGTTTTTTTATAACATAATTAACATAGTAGCTTTAAAATCTTTAAAATCCTGTAATACTGTAATGATGATGTTAGTATGTTTCGATTGACAGGAGGATTGTCGGTGTAGCCCATGTTGAGGATTTTGAATCTATTAAGGACGATGTCAAACGAGCAGCTTGTGAGCGTCGAGCTCTTGAAGTGGCAAAGATGCTTCTCAAGGAGAGGCGAAACTTTCGGGACATCTCTGGAGTTGTTTCAGCCATTCGAAGGGTCTAGTCATAGCAGCGTTTCAGGTATAATTGATGGTTTGCTTAATATACTACAGTCAACTTAAAATACATATCTGCATTATTATTCAAAAGCGAAGGTTTTGGCTGCAATCATTGTAACTGCGTATACATCATATATTCTCGATCTGCATTATTCGCATGCCATTTTGGTGGTGTTGTAAATGCATAGATTTCGTGTTTTGTGGTTTGTTACCTCTAATGAAATTGGTGCGTCGCCAATCAATCTTCTAAGATCATGCTGCTTTCTTGGGCAGTGAGCAAGTATTGTTAGTGATATCTTGAAGGTTTTATGACCCTCATCAGTTCGAGGAATGTTGAACAAATATAAATAAAATTTCGAATCAGCTTGACAATGAAGAAAATAAAAGTAGTTGTGTCTTATTATTCAGTTCTTAGACAACACATCTTTGAGTTCTTTCAACATTGAGCAGCTAGTTTCTTCCATATTTAGCTATGTATTCACACAATAGCTGATCAACGGTTTTACCCATAAGATCGCCGAAGTAGCTATTACTATAGCCACTTCTCATCTTCTTCTTAAGCTCCGCCACAACCATTTCTCAAACTGTTACAATAATCCAGAAACTTTGCTGTCACGTCGAATCCTTGATCCCACCTGTTGCCCTGCCCTGGCTGCACCCAGTTACTCGGTGCATAATTCACCTTCAACCTCACAATATCCACAATCCCCTGGATCAACCCTTTGGGAGCATGGCCATTGCCTTTCTATTGCCATATATGAGTCATTTCATAGTAAAGAACCCCAGTGATTTCTCTCTTCACATCACCGGAATAGTTCCCTATATAATCCGCACTGATGTAAATTTCATTATTCTTGTCATCTGACACTTCTCCATCCAAGTGCTCGATGAACAGGGTGACTTCCTGCACGGTTTTTTGGTCAGCTGAAGTGGTTTGCTAGAAGATCCGCCACATGAAATCAGTGGCGGAGGATAGTGTTTGCTTGATGTAGTCGGCGCCGATTTTATTGTCGAAGCGGGCCGGCATTGTTGCTGATAACATAGTCTGTTGCATGGATGCCTTGCAACAATGCAAGGGTTAATAGCAACAAGAGGTATATTGTCCAAATTAGTTTAAATTTGAATTAATTCATTATTGGGCCACTGTCTGCCTCCAATTTCAACAATAACATGACTTCGATCTTCATAAGAATATATTTTTCTCGGTTTTTTTTTATACAAATATTTTCGGTTAAAAAAAAGGTACATTCTCAAATATGTTCTCATTGGAAATTACTGTTCAAACAATTAATTAAAACAAATGCCATGAATTTATCATTGACATTTTCACTTGGACGTGGCCAGAAGTGAAACCATCTTCTTGCATTGGTTTGGAAATTGGACATCTGTTTGAGGCCTTTGCCTTTGTCAATACTGAAATATCCATACAGTACAATAGAAGCTAAGGCTATGTTTGAGATTGCTTTACTTAATAAATAATCAACTTATAGCTTAACTAAACAAATAACCGGCTTACAAAATAAGTTCATAAGTGTTTGGTAAATTGATTTTATAAATAATCAATTTAAGAAAAAAAGCAAAGAAAAAGTGTTTGGTAAACTTTAATTGATTATGAAAAATAACTAAAATGGACATGATTGTTAAAACATAATATATTTAAAGTTTTTTTTTTTCAGCTTTGTTTATATATATATATATATATATA
This sequence comes from Acer yangbiense, assembly GCA_008009225.1. NCBI lineage: Eukaryota > Viridiplantae > Streptophyta > Magnoliopsida > Sapindales > Sapindaceae > Acer > Acer yangbiense. Next base: position 43,374,946 of record CM017764.1, on the reverse strand, counting down.
TTCCCATTTTATCAAATGGTTCTTATATATTTTAGGGTTTCGAGAGTTTTCTAATTTATTTTAAATTAATAAAAATTTAAAAAAATCACATTTAAATTAAAAAAAAATGAACCGAGTCGACTCTTTCTGAGTCAACTTGTTAATTATTGTCTCACTAGCTCTAGATCTGAAATCATCACCCTCTGTCAACCTCTTTGATTCCTCCGTCGATACACCAGATTCTCCACCACAAGCGCATCACCAGCCTTGACTGTCGACCTTTTCTCTTGCCGTCGAGTTTTCGATTGAAATCGCAATATTCCTCTTGAAACCAGTCGACAGAATCAACTGTTGCCTGCTCCACTTCCTCTTGAAACCAATACCGGCTTCCTCCGACGACTTCGAAGTCTTTGGATGTAGCCGGCAATCCTCCGGCCTTCATCGTCAGTGTTGGCACCACCAATGAGCAGTGGTGGCCACCATACGGTCTTCAAAAAATTTATTTTCTAATATTTTAGTTTTTTTAATTATTATTAATTGAAAAAAGTATTACTATTAAATAAAAGGGTATTATTGTCTTTATATAAAAATGGTAGGGGTATTATAGACATTCCAACAATAAGAAGCCGGCTTCTCTAATAATCAGCTTCTAAAAGCTACCTCCAACCAACTTCTTAAAAGCTGATTATTGGAGAAGCAATATGAAATAAGTTGATTATGGAGTGTTTACCAAACACTTCATGGATCCTAGATTATGATATAAGTGATTATTTCTCAAGTTTGAGCAATCCCAAACATAGTCTAGTGTCCTAAGTATATCAGAGTCATCGGTTAGCTTCATATTACAAAATAATAAAGTCCAAGAAACAAGTTATGTACAGATGAATATTCCAAGTGGAAGAGTTTGTTCAAATTTTAATTCGTTGAACTTGTAGAACCACAAGAGAAAGAGCCTTTGTCCACACTGTCTCTCGATCATCGAAAAAGACTTGTAAATAAAGATGGTGACGAAGAAATTTTCCAGAGGGGCTTGGCTATTATACCCACATAGGTATGATAGCACAAAATGTTGGAAACAACTCAAGGTTGATTTCGGAAATAACTTTGATATTTAGGAACTACTCTAACATCGGTAACGATAAAGTTGTTCCCAAAAAGAAGTTTGTATCATACCAATGTTTTTTTTTGTGAGTACCATAGCCAAACCCTATTCATAGAGGACAATCTCATGATTTAGGGTGGATTTGGGTTAAGTAGGATCACAATTCTAAACATTTGTCTCACTCCCTCTCTCTCTCTCCTCATTTAGTTTAAAAGTTAAAACATTGGTGGGAAATAGTGAAAAATGGTGACTAGGATTTCTAAGAGACTTTCTCAATTGAGAAATCCATCTCCATAATTTGTAAAAAAATTAAAAATTTGCCACATCAACTCCATATTTATGTTAGATAATTGTATTAGAGAGATTTTTTTTTACCTCATTATCTATCTATTCATCCTATGTGACAAAGTTTTTATTTTACCCAAATACATAATAACATTGGAGATGCTCTTAAGTTTAATAATAATTTTTATTTATTATTTTTTAAAATTCAAACGTAATTGTTTTGGTATATAGATGAGCTAAATCATAAACTATTCTTAGCTGAGCTATAGCTCAGTTGAGCCAGACCGCCCTTACATGTTAAATCATAAGGGTAAATTGCAATAAAATACCCTCACATTTGCCTATAACACTGTTAGATTGAACATTTTTCTTAAATACAAAAAGATACCCTGACTCAGTTGATCACTGTTAGATTTAACAGCAATCTTGACTTTGAGACGAAAATGTCTGAATTGACCCTCCCTTAATATTACATCAATTATTTTAATATGATAAAAATAAAAAAGTAATACTAAGAAGTATTGAACAAGTAATTATTAAAAAAAAATCAAAAAGTAAACAAGAACATTTTAACTAAAGTCAGAAACAACAATTTTATTTTGAAATCGAAAAAAAAAAAAAAGTATAAACAAAAATCCAACACATAAACCCCATGATTGCGATCACCAATTCACCATTCACAAATCCCTTTGTCCCTAAACCTAGCCGCCACCCCACTTCTCCCTTCTACACGCCTGAAGAGCCAGGATTTTTTTTTTTTTTGGAGACATTAACAAGGCATGGTAGAATTTGGATGGCCGTTTTGTTTTTAATAGTGTTGTGTTTAGGTTTTTAGTTGGTAGAAGTTGTGAACAAGAAGTTAGACTTTGTTTAGATTTGGTGTTGATTTGTATTGGCTGCATCAATGGAGATTGGAGGGTCCCCATCTCAGATGGAATCTGATGGAGCTTAACTCTATCTTTAATGGAGTCAGATGGATTCCTGCTCCGTCGCAGATGGGTCACATTTTCTGGTGAATCCTATGCGATTGAAGATGAGTTTTTTTATTTTATTTTATTTTATTTTATTTTTATTTTTATTTTTATTTTTATTTTATTTTATTTTATTGAAGATGTGATTTTGATTGAAGAAAAAATTAATGATTCTTCTGCGATTGAACATGGATGCTTTGGCGATTGATTTTTTTTTTTCTTTGTGAAGAATTTTGAATGAAGATGAAGAAGGAAGTGTTTGGATCTAGATTGAAGATATGTTTGAATTTTCAGATTGAAGAAAAAAAAAATGGATGAAGAAGAAGAAAAAATGGAAATTTTCTTTGTGGTGATTTTGTTGGTACTGGATTGTTGAAGTGTTTATTGAGGACAAAAAAAATATATGACGAAGATTGAAGAAGAAGAGAAGAGGTTTTATTTTTTCTTTTTTGTTTGAATTTCCGGATTGAAGAAAAAAAACTAATGAATAAGAAAGAATTCAGATCTCCAATGGAGCCAGTGGAGGAGATCCCTCCGTTGTTCAAAGTTTATTTTTTTTTTCAACTATTCATTATTTGTATATTTTGATTAAAAAAAATCCAGGTTTTTATTATTATTGTAATTAAATAATGTTTTTGTTTGATTTGTTGGTACAAAGACCATTTTACCCCTTCACCGTTGAGTCTAACTGTGATCAAAACAGTCAATGGCATAATTATAAAATTAAGGTAAAAATTCGATCTAACAATGTTATTAGTAAATGTGAAGATATGTTATTGCAATTTACCCTAATCATAATATGACACGATAGTTATAAATCACTTACTTCATTTGTGATGTTTATACATTATTAAATATATATAAGAGTAAAAGATCGTATAATGCTAGACATCATATGACTTATTATATATTTCTTATGGTAAATAACATGACAATTGATTTGTAAATGAATTGATGCAGTGAATAATATAGTTATTGAATCATTTGTCATATTATTAATTGTGGTAAAGTTGTAGCTTTACATATACTCAAATCTTATATATCAGGTGTAGGTGGTCGAACTACGTTGTACGTTAATTGGGTCGGGTTATATTGCGCCCAATGCAACTTAGTTGAACCGTTGGATGAGTGATGTTGACTGCTCTGGGAACTAGCAACCGTGATTAGCCTGTCGACTGGAAAGGGTTGTCTCCTTTCGTTGAACCTGCAATAGAATTGAAACAGAAACAAAATATAGAAAAAATAGGGAGATGTGGTTAGATTCTTAGCCTTAGGTGTGCTTGGGCTAAGCAATAATTCTTAGTGATTGAGACGATGAATATGATTGGTTCCGATTGCCAGAATACTTGAGAGCAGAATTTCAGTACGCTTTTGTAAGCTTTTGATTGGAGAGATTTCAGAGAGCTTTTAAGTGAGGAAGCTTTCTTATTTATAGTGGAAGATGTAGCTCCAACGTCCACCTACTGTCAGTTTCGATAGTGGCCCGATTTCATGGAGATAATGGGAGGATTTTAAGGAGATTCTCATTTGAATCTTGTGGTAGCTTTGAGTTGGATTGAGTCAACCTGCCGTTCTTCAACTGATCGAGCTTTTAGGTCGACCCACTATACATGGGCTTAGACAAGATCCAATGTTTTAAAGTTTGGGCCTTGAACGTTTGGGTCTATTGACTATTTTTGACTACAATATCATGAAAGATCGTTATTTATTTTTGAAAAATAGATTTGCTGTTGAGTTTAAAGTTTAAACAATAGACACACTACGACTATTGGGTTGTCAATAAAATGGGCTTTTTGTTGTAGATAAAAGCCCATGATCCTTTTTTTAAAAAATGGCCCATGATCCTTGTATTTTGTATCTAGAAAATTTTCTTGTCTAGAATTCTGCTAGGCTTTTAAGCAGGAAGATGGAAGATGGTAGTTATTATTATTATTATTATTATTTTGTTTTTTATTTTTTGATTGGTAATCTTAATGATAGTTGCAAGATTCATGTTAATAGTATATCACCTTTTAACAGAGATGATAGTGCACCTTCTTTTCATAGTAGTTATGAGGGGTTCGAGTCCCACTATGAGTTTTCTCCGAATTATAGGAGTAGTTATCCGAGCCCGCATATATATTGTCATATTGTAATAGTTGTAAATTGTAATACTTCAAAAAAAAAAAAAAAAAAAAAGAAGAAGAAGAAGAAGAATTCATGTTAATAAGGTTGTTAAGACAAAATGAGGCTAACTTGGTGGTAAGCTCCTCGTACCTACATCAATAATGTTATAGATTCGAGTCACATTTCTTTCACCAAATCTTTAAATCATAATAATTCAACATAATGTTGATTGGAATTGTAGAGGAGACCGAGGAGTCGTTGCCTTTTTTCAAGAACAAAAGACAATTTTATCAAGCTGGAAGAACTTTTTTTTGATGAAATTGGACTAACATAAGGGGGAAAAGCATCACAAGAGATCATATGCTGAAAAACCCCTAGGCAGTATCCATGAATATATAAAAAAAGGAAAAAAGAAACAAAAGAATCCAAAAAACACAACAGAACAGAGGACAAAGTCCAAAAAAACCCAAAGGCATGCAGGCCAAACAAGAAAAAACAAAACTAGGAAAACCTAAAAGATTATCTACCCATATAATCATTACCAACTAATCGAGAATAGAACAAAGGAGTGGAGGACCACCATAAATCAGAAGGAACACTCAAAGCGTGCTTAGAGAGAGCATCCACCTGGTTACCTTCCTTGAAGATGTGAGAAACCTAGAACTCTATGTGCGAGATCTGATAAATACAACGCTGCCAAGCTTGATGAACACGCCAGGTAACCTTATCAGATATGTCAAGAAGAAGTTGAACCACATAAGAAGAGTCACTCACTCTCGAGCCAGATCCTAGGCCAACCCAACTTCCATGCATAATTGATGGCTAAAGAAGCAGCAAGGAGCTCAGCCTCAAAAGCAAAAACCTAACCAAGGGAGACCGCAAAACAAGCTTTAACGAAAGACCTACAAGTTCGAAAAACACCCCCACAACCCTCTACACCTGGAGAACCTAAAGCAGCCCTATCCGTGTTAACCTTGATCCACCCTGGAGCTAGAGGAGACCAAACAACACTCCTGATAACCGGAGCCTTACCAGGACAACCACTGAGACCAAACTAACGAAGAATCAGCAAATTATCAACACAGTTACGCATACAGTCGATCCCCAAATGGTTCGTTTCATAGACTAAATGCTAAACAAGAGAAAGAGCAGCCCTGAAATCAACAGACTTCCCCTCAAAAATCCACTGATTATGGGAATACCACTCACACCAGACCACAGCATGAATGGTAGCTTTCCATAAAATCCTAATCTGATCGCTGAAAGAAACAGACATGGCCTGACAGAAAAAAGAGCCCTAAGTGTCTGCGGAGACACGCCTTTGAAAAGCAGAAAAAATCGCCTCCCAAAGAGCAGCAGCAAGAGGGCACTTAAGAAAAAGATGGTCTATAGTCTTCGAGCTAGCGCCACAAACACTACATTTGGAGGCTAATTGAAAACCGGATCTGCATAAGTGGTCTTCAATGGGTAATCTATTAAGAAGAAGACGCCAAGATAGGATAGAACAAGAAGGAGGGATATAGCGAGACCAGACATCCCTCCACCAAGGGACTTGAGGAATATGATGAAACATCCTAGAATATGCCGCCTTACAAGAAACCCTCTCGTTCCTAGAATGAGGCCACACCAAATAATCAGCTACAGGAGAAATAACAATTTTCTCAATCCGAAAACAGAGATCCTAATTTCCTTCTTTTATTACGTTTTGACCATTTTTAGTTTTTAGTTTTTTTTTTCTTTTCAAAAACCTCCATTGATGGAGGACCATCAATCCTTCATCAATGGAGATGGAATAGACCTCCAATGGAGGTATTTGGATTGGAGGTTGAACAGTCCAACCTCCAGAAGAAGATAAACAAAACAAACAAAAAAAAAAAAAAAAGGAAAATTTCATTTTTGCTCAATAAATCTCGGAAATTGTAAATATACCTAATTAGTCTCGGAAACTACAAAATAAGTCTCGAAAAAAAAAAAAAAAACATGAGACTTATTTTTGTGAGGGTATTTTTGTTAGATTTACACTTTAGAGAGATGCTATTGACAATCCACTAAATGTCCTTTTACACTTCATTTTTTTTTTTGTTAATGACAATTTTAACCTCAATTAATATTACTAAAAAGGATAAAAAATTCTAAATACACTACAAACCAATTTTTTAGAATCCAAGTAACCAATGTTATTTTCTTTCTCTTTAGTGATTTACAAACCCTAAAACATCTTTTTCATTCTTTTTTCCCTATATTTTATTTGTTTGATTTAGAATTGATGTAGAATGATATGAAACTTGATCAAATTCAGATTACTAGTTTATTAGTTCTTGATTCATCCTTATCACCCATTGGTTTATTATTATTAACAACAACTACAAAATCAGATCCTAAGCTGCTGCTGCTACTTCACAACCAATCCACTCTTCGACTCATATTGGGTTAATAACCCAATACTTGACTCATAAAAACTCCTCAGCTGCCATCACCACAACAACTATAACCACTTTTAAACAAGATAGTGATGACGACGGCGACAGCGACGATCGATGTTTTTGCTTGGAGAGATTTTCAGCAGGAATATGGTCATATTCTTCTACAACCCAAGAACTCAAACCATATATAAGCAGCTGTTTTGATGATGGCAACAACAATTCTCTTTTTTGATGTCAACACGAGCCATGGATTGCAAACTTTTTGCAATACATAATAATCAAACCTTAATGACAATAAATGGAATGTCTTTAAAATTTTATTTACTTTTTAAAAATGAGTGTATCAGCTGTCAAATTTTGGTGTCCCAATTTGTGTCCAACCAACCAAATTGGGACATGTGTGCACATTTATAGCATTTTTAATTATTTTTTTTCAACTTCTTCCATAAATGTGTACACATGTCCCAATTTGGTTGGTTGAACACAAATTGGGACACCAAAATTTGACAGCTGATTTGAGTCCTTTTTAGAATAAGAGTGTCAGAGCATAAGACATCCCTTAGCTTAATTAATGGAGTAGGTATATTTTTTTAGCTCCAATAGGTCCCTAAATGACTCTCTTAATTGTGTTTCGGTGGAGTTCACTCTCTTAATTATTAAGATGTGTTTTCAGACCCCCTTAAAGTGGGCTCCACTTATTTAAGATTATTTTATTTTCTTGAAAACTCAATTGATGGATAGCTGTGCTTGACAATCAATATCTAATATTTAAACACAATATCTAGCATTTAAATAATAAATTTTTTTTATTAAAGGGACAATTTAAGGGAGTATTGTTGAAGCACATACATACACCATAAAATAAGGGAGTCTTCAAGAGAGATTGTTGGAGATGCTCTCAAAAGATAAAAATGATGATTTTAAAATAAAATGAAGTGTTTTTAAAATTTTAGAACGAAGTGTTTTTAGAAAAAGATTGTCAAAAGAAAAAATTGGATTACAAGGTGAAAATCTCTTAAACTTAAGTTATTACGTTGGTGATAGTATTAAATCTCAATATTTAAGGAGTGTTATTAGATTTTCGAGCCATAAAAACACCGATATATATATATATATATATATAGTCTTTCTATTATCAGTTCGAGCTGACAAAAGTTATATCAGTTCCTTTTATATAGGCTACTGGATTTAAATACTTTGACTGACAAGTGCATATAGCCAAGTCAAAGTATTTAAATCCAGTGGCCTACATGTAAGGAACTGATATAACTTTTGTCAGTTCGAACTGATAATAGAATTTCTGTATATATATATATATATATATATATATATAGGGTGAAAATGGAAACTAGCCAAAAATTAAGGAGGTTTATTGTTTTTAGCCGGAATTAGTATTTTGATTGTTTTTGTCAAAAAATCCACTTTTCGGACAAAAATGCCCTTCATTCAGAAATTTTGCCTGGTGTGTTTAATTCTTTTTTGCCTGGTGTGTTTAGTCATTTTGGCCTGGTGTGTTTAATTCCTTTTGGCCTGGTGTGTTTAGTCCTTTTTACTTGGTGTGTTTAATTCCTTTTTGCCTGGTGTGTTTAATTCCTTTTTGCCTGGTGTGTTTAGTCTTTTTTACCTGGTGTGCTTAGTCGTTTTTGCCTGGTGTATTTAGTTCTTTTTACCTGGCACTACTACAAAAATGCTTAAAGACATCACTAGAAATCACTAAAAGAAATCGGTTTTTGGTAACCGATTTTAAAAAAGTTGTCAGTTTTACCTGTCTTAAAAATTACAATTTCAAAAGTGTTTTTAAGTATTAATTCATTTTCATGTCTTAAATTTTGCGTTGAAAAGACAACGGTGATATTAAGCAAGCGTCATCTTTTTATAAAAACCGATGTAGATTCAAAAGCAAAATGGTGTGTTTCAAGGGCATCTCTAAAAATACTCAACGGTCAACTTTTGACACAAGAAGTCATGAAAACAAACACTTTTAAATCAGAAAATGTGTTTAATTAAACAAAATCTGGAATTTTACGTTCTTTAACCGTTGGAAAAAAAATTCAAACATGACTGCTTCAAATCTGGAAAAAAAAAATTCAACACGAAAATCTGGAAAAAAAAAATCCAACAACTGACCCACCATTCATAAATTCAAAATACCAACAACCATACCATTCGTATCAAACTTATAAATTTTATTGGTTTTAAGGAAAAGGTTTAAAAATAATCGAAGTACTATGAGATCATAACTTTTTAATACAATTGATCTGAGGAAAAATTTTTGCCAACATTCAAATCCAACTAATACTCAACAATTGATCATAACCAAAATACAACCGGAATTCACGTATCGACTACACAACCACCAAAAGTATAAACCTTTGTGTATCATGACATAACTAAAATACTGCCCGGAATTTAACTCTTTAAACCGTCCAAACAACATGGACAAAAAATTTTTAAATCTGGAAAATTTTATCTCCAAAACTGAAAAATTGATCAAACCACCCGGAATGTTCTTTAACCGTTGGATTCGTTTGAAAAATCGAAGAATCCATCATGGAAAAAAAAAAATTATTTCTTAAGGAAAAGCTTTAAAAAAATATCTCCAATCGATCGACCTTTGAAAAAAATTGATCATAACTTTCAAAATACCACCCGGAATTTTATTCTTTATACCGTTGATTCGTATCAAAAAATTTACCATGGACAAAAGAAATTTTTTAACAAAGAAAAAAGTTTGCATAATCAGAATTCTTTTAAAAAAAATCTGGAAATAATTTTAAACAAAACAAAATCTGAAAAAAATTTCAAAATAAAAAAAATTCTGAAATTTTTTAAAAAAATTGGAAAAACGTGAAAGAGAAAGAGAAGAGAGGAGAGAAAGAGAAGAAGAAGAAGGAGAGAAGATCGGACGACCGATGATCGGAAAACCACCAAATCTGAAAATTTTTGTTTTTAAAAAATCTGGAAAAAAAAAGAGAAAGAGAAGAAGAAGAAGAAGAAGAAAAAGAAAAAGAAGAAGAAGAAGAAGGAGAGCAAGTGAGAAGACGGAGGAGAGAAGAGGAGAGAAAGAAGAAGAAGGCGGAGGAGAGAAGAGGAGAGAAAGAAGAAGAAGGCGTGAGATGAGAGAGAGAAAGAGGAAAAAAAAATATTCTGCACAAATGAGAGAGAAAAAGAGAGAGAAGAGGTATTTTAAAAATAAATGAGGGGCAATTATGTCTCTACAGTAGATTTTTTGACAAAAATAATTAGTTTACTAATTTCGGATAAAAACAATAAAGTCCCTTAATTTTTGGTTAAAATGGGGTATTTCCTCATATAATATATATATAAACACTGATATACAAACACACGTACTGATATACAAACACACAAGCCATACAAATATAGAATGCATACACTTTTGTTCCCACAATCAAACTAACAACCATGAAATAGATACAAACACTTGCATACACACGTACTGATATACAAACACACAAGCCATACAAATATAGAATGCATACACTTTTATTCCCACAATCAAACTATTAATAAAGCCATACAACCATGAAATAGATACAAACACTTGCATCTTATCTTATTCAGCCAATACAAGCTGTTGATCTTGATCACTTATTTGTCCAAATTTGGCCTTATAGTCCTTCCACAGCTGATCAACATTTTTCCCCAGAAGATCGACGAAGTAGCGGCCACTGTAACCACTTCTCATCTTCTTGTTCAGCTCCGCCACAAAACCATTTCTCAAACTGTTACAGTAGTCCAGAAACCTCGCCGTTACATCGTACCCTTGATCCCACTTGTCCCCTTGCCCCGGCTTCACCCAATGACTCGGCGCATAGTTTGCCTTCAACCTCACGTAATCGGCAATCCCTTCGATCAGACCTCCGGGAGCCTTGCCGTTGCCATTCCATTGCCATATGTGAGTCATTTCATGGTAGAGCACCCCGGTGATTTCTCTTTTCACATTACCAGAATAGCGTCCTATGTACTTCGCGCTGACGTGGATTTCTTCGTTGATGGCGTAAGCTACTCCGTCAATGTTGTCGATGAATAGGCTGACTTTCTGCACGTTTTTCCGATCAGCTGCGGTGGTTTGCTGAAAGATCCTCCAGATGAAGTTGGTGGCGGAGGATAGTGTTTGCTTGCTATAGGTGGCGCCGATTTCTTTGTTGAAGCGGGCACCACCGGCAGTGCTTCCGGCGGTGTTGGTGACTATGTAGTCGACTGCATGGCTGCCTTGCAGCAGCAGTGATGCTAGGGTTATTAATTGTAAAGAGAGGTATTGCATGCAGTGAGCCATGAGAAGAAGCGCTTTTGATCAAATACTTTTGTTTTTTGTGAATTGTGAAGTGAAGTTTTTGTATGAAAAATAAGTTGTTACTCTATGGTTTATATAGAGTTGGAACTTGGAAATATATCAACAGAAAATTGAAGATTAATTAGATTAATAAATATCACTGTCCAATTGGCTAAGTGATAAAGAGATTAAGAGTATTAATTCAGTCTGAAAATATTTCAAAGTTCGAATCGTCGTTATTGCAAATAGTATATATATATAAAAAAATATTTAGAATAACAAATACATATTATTAATTTTTAGTCACAAATAAAATAATGGAGAACAGAAGAGTACACTAACACACAACGATGATCAAGCATCGATTTATATATACCATCAATGTCAAAATGTAAATCGTCATTAAAATGTTCAACTATTTGGAGATAAGTTTTTTTTTTATGTGAGTATTGTTAAAATTAACCCCCTTTCTCATGTGGAATTTGTTTATGACTACAAAGAAAATTGTGTCGTAAAATTTTATTTAAATCCCTAACAAAAAATTAATGAAATAACCCTCTGTACATATAAACCTCCTTCCTCCTTGATTCCTTGTTTCCTACATTCTTCATTTTCTCTTCAATTCTTTATGCAATCGAATAAAAAACTTCACTGAAATCACATATGTTGTTGGAAAATCATGGGTTTTGTGTTGAATGATCAATAGTGTGAGGTTTAAGAGAAAAATCAGAAGAAAATAATCAAGAAATCAAATTTCTACAAGTTTTATGTTTTTTAGATAGAAAACAAACGTGAAAATGTCTTAAAAACATTATCCATTGCTTATTTATATCTCTTGGTTTAGTGGTTTGACTCTCCCTTGTGTGGTAGGGATCAGAATTCGATTCTAATTATGATTTCTTTTTAAATAATTAAAATTAGTAAAACAAAAAAAATTAACTTCTTTAAGATTCAAAAGACCATCCAAGTTCTAGTCTGCTGAGCTATTAAAATTTTGGAAAGTGTTTTGAAGTATATATTATTTATAGAGAAAATAGCCCTTTTTAACCAAAAATTAAGGGAGTTGATTGTTTTTGGCCCAAATTAGTAAACTGATTGTATTTGTCAAAGACTCCACCTTTTGGACAAAAACGCCCCTCATTAGTTTTCAAAACCTCTTCTCTCTCCTTGTCTCTCTCATTATTTCTGCAGCCTTTCTCTCTCTCCTTCACGCCTTCTTCTTCTTCTTCACGCCTTCTTCTTCTTCTTCTTCTTCATGATTTCTTCTTCTTATTCACGATTTCTTCTTCTTCTTCACACTTCACGCCTTCTTCTTCTTCTTCACACCTTCATCTTCTTCATGCCTTCAACACTCATTTTTTCCAGATTTTTTTTTTAAAAAATCAGTTTTTTTTTGGTTGAAAATTTTCAGATCTTCTTCTTCACACCTTCTTCTCACTCGTTTTCAAGTATGGGTTGTGGTTGTGGTTGATTTTCAGATTTAAAAAAAAAAATCATGTATTTTTAAACAAAAATTTTTAGATTTTTTAAATAAAAATTTTAAGTTTTTTTTTGTTGAAAAATTTTCAGATTTAAAAAGGTTTGGATTTGAGTTTGGATTGTGGTTGTGGTTGATTTGTCGGATGTAAAGTATGGGTTGTGGTTGTGGTTGTGGTTGTGGTTATGGTTGAGTTTGGGTTTGGGTTTCCATATTTGATTTTTTTTTTCCAGACTAAACACACCAGTTATAATCAACTAAATACACCGGACTAACTTAACACACCAGTTATAATCAACTAAACACACCGGGCAAAAACGACTAAACACACCAGGCAAAAACGACTAAACACACCAGACAAAAAAGAGTTAAACACACCAGGCAAAATTTCTAAATGAAGGGCATTTTTGTCCGAAAAGTGGATTTTTTGACAAAAACAATCAAAATACTAATTCAGGCTAAAAACAATAAACCTCCTTAATTCTTGGCTAGTTTCCATTTTCACCCTTATTTATAATTTATAACCAAGGACGAGGGGGTTTTTTTAATTAGGGGCTATATAGGTAATTTTCCATAGTATGTGATTACAAATAATTACAATTTTATATATGGTTAAAAACAAATGTCTAATGTTTACTAGGATTATTTTTTATTCTCTCTCTTTTTTTTTTTTGGGTGTTAATAAATATAAATATTTTATTTATTTAATTTGTGGGGACCAAACATTTATACTCTTTTTATAAAACAAATTGAATTGTCGCTTTCTGCTTTCAATCATGTTTTGCGTAGACAAGTCTGTGTTTGGGGTAAGTTGTCTATTGCCAAAAGAAAGGCAAATTACAATGGAGGACCTTAATTTAGGTGTAATGATAGGTATATCACACTTTTACCCAAATGATATATTAGTATATATCCTTGACTAAACAGTTAATTGATAGATTTTTTTTTTTTAGCTGCGATAATTAATTGATAGAGTTAAGTAGGGTCTATATATCGGAAGGGCAACAACTCAACAAGGTCATTTTACCATTAAAAGAAATAAAAGAAATAAAAAAAAAAAATTAAAATATGAAAAAAAAAAAATCATCATCATCTTCTTTACAAATGTCCCAAAAACAATTCATTAGCACACGAAGATTCTCAAATGTAGACTTACTTAAAATCGTTATAAATGAATTCCCAAAAACCAATTACCATCATCATTATCTTATTCTTCTTCTTTGTCGTCACAAAGTCATAAAACATTAACAATAAAAAAATAATTAAAAAAAAAAAAACATATAGGATACATGTTTGGGAACAAATCTTCATTAACGGTTTGCTTGCACGAAAGGGATTAGGGCAATATCTTAGTTCTCATATAAATACATGCAATTAGCAAAGGCTAGGGAGAGAGAGAGAGAAAGAGAGAGAGAGAGAGTTTAACTTGTAATCGTTTTCTACACATAGTGAATATTCTCCTTTCCTGTCGCTACAACGACATTGGTTTTTCCTTACCTTAGAGTTTTCCTCGTACAAACTTTGGTGTTATTTATTTCTTTTATTTACTTTTCTCATTACATATCACATTCACGTAGCAAGAGGGTGTTTTGATCATAAGTTTCTTTGTCGATCCAAGCATCGACTTGCCTACGTGTTGTTAATTGTTGACAAAATCCAAAAATCGACGTCAACAAACTGAGAACTAGATCTCTATGAGAACTCAATGATCTCCATTAAATGTACATGGAGGAGAGATCTTCTGATCTCCTCCATTTTTTGGGAGGTTTTTGAAGGCATCTAGACCCACAGAGATTACTCACGTCTCCTTCAATATGTTTTTTTATTTTTATTTTTAATATTTGATTATTCTTTTTAAGATTAAATTAAAAAAATAAAATTATTAAAATAATTGATAATCATAAAATGAGTTGGTTATGGATAATATGGAAATTTCATAATTTTTGATCGGTCAACTACTAACTTTAGCTGTTAAATGTTTTTTTGGTCGTGGTTACCAAGGTATCATTTAGTCAAAAGTGTGATCTATTTGATAGTACACCTAAAGTGAAGGATATCCATTGCAATTTGCCCTAAACAGAAAGACAAATTCTCAATCTCTAACTTGGACTCGGCGAGTTATGACAGGCGTTTGCCGGCCTAGAAATTATTAAAGTCAGCCATAATGAGCAGAAATTCTTAAAGTCAACCACAACAAGTTATATGAGGATTAAATACCAGATTAAGCAGGGATATTTTTTGAAATATTATAATAATTCGAGATTTATTATTATTTTTTTAAATAAAAGTAATAATTTTGGTTTAGTTGGTTTTCCTTCAATTTGAGGTAGAAATTGAGAAGGTTGAGGAAAGGACCCATCAATGAAACGCTAATAATTTTGACCTATAAGGAAAGGCTTGATTTGGGTTTGCCAAAGAAGATAGTTGGTATCTATGAGTTTGATAGAAACAGTGTGAGTGATGTTGGGAACAGAGAAAGTGGTAGCAAGGGCCATTTGAGTGATGGAAAAAAAAAAAAATAATGAGACCTAATGCTCTGATACCATGTAAAGGTTTCAACTTGCTTTCAATTGTATTACTGTCAAAGGTATTTATACAAGGTGTAAGACATAATCAAAGGTAATTGTTATCCTGAAAAATTTATCGGGAGTGTCCCGGGACAACCTGGACCACGGCGTACGGGTGCGCCGCAGCTGGTCCGGACCGAGTAGGGGATGGTTCCTTACTTCCCGGGGTAGGTACTGGGGGAGACCTTTGGTCCGGTTGCCAGGGACCGATACAATGCAGTAGGATCGGTCCTACAAGCGGGGATGAGGTTGAGTTTGGTGTATATAGGGGCGTGACAAGTACGATTACCGGGAATAAGGGATCTTTTTATTCCTTAATGATGGGGTACATTATGAGCCATTACATGAGCTATGATTACAACGAAAGAAAATTGGACAGAGGTAAGATACCCTAGCTAAGTGGGAGTTAGCTCGCAAGGGCTTTGGCTAAGCTAGGTGGTAACCATATAGATCATGCCTAGGAGCTTGGGTTAGGAGGGGTAGTGGCCAAGTAGATACACATAGGAGCTTTTTCTAGGCAGGGTAGTAGCCAAGTAGGACACACATATGAGCTTTGTTTAGGTGAGGTAGTAGCCAAGTAGGATACGCATAGGAGCTTTGTTTAGGCGAGGTAGTAGCCAAGTAGGATGTCTCGGTTTTCAGGGACCAACCCCCTTATTCTTGGAACGTAGGGGTATTTATAGTGTCTCTTCTTGAGGGGTAGGTGGAAGCAGCTTATTTAGGCGGGAACCCCCTCATTCCATCTCCACCGTCCCTCCTCATTAGCAATTGTGATGGTACAGAACCAAGGGCTAGGATCACTCCCCCTTGTTTTTCCTCTGTTGAGGGTTTGGTTTTGGTAGGTGGGGGCCCTAGTCCCTAGGGCATAATTGGTGGGCATGATCCTAGCCCCTAGTTTTAAGCGGGACCGTGGCCGTCACACTCCTTGAAGGGTCTTGATCGTTCCACCTAGGCCATATGTCCATGCAGGCGTTTCTCTAGGGCTGATATGGCATACAGATGGTGTTTCCATGAGTTTTGGTTGGCTAGATGGGTCATTGTTGTAGGGGGAAGTCGTTGTCAAAATCTGGTTTAAAGGGGGACAGTGTCAGCGTCTGTCCCACTGCACATTGTCAGGCTCCTTCGTCCACCATTTCCTTCTTCATGCTTGCTGCGTTTCTGCGAGTGTTTTGCTGGAGAAACAGAGTATCCCCTTTCATGCATGGGATAATTGACTTCCATTAGGGCTGAGATGGAGGGTGATTCCATCGTTGATGCAGCATGGCCAGCGGAGGTTCTCGACCGTAGGTTGCCTGTCTTCCCTCATTCGTGATTGCTGTCTCACATTAATGGACTGGTGCTGTGGCTTTACAGGTGCTCCCAATCCCTTCTCCATCCCATGTGAGCTGGGATGAGGGCTGACGTCAGCCCTTCCGGAGCAGGGGTCGCTAGAGAGTTCCAAGGAGTTCTTCTAGAGGAGGGTCGTCCCCGGTTGTAGGAGTGTGTTGTGGGGGACTGGGTAGGTATTATTTAGGATGGCTTCTAGCTGGGTTGCTGGCTGGGAGCGGGTCCTATACTGGAACATGTAGTTCCTCTCAAGGGGCGTTCAAGAGGGGCCGGGTTAACGATGGACCATGTCTTGGAGGCGGGATCTTGGTTGGACCAAGTCTCCCTTCCCACTAGGAATTTTAGGGGAGCATCCCGGATCTCAGTCTGAACAGTGCTCCGGCCTGGTGGTTCTAGAGGAGGCGCGGCATATGAAGGACCGGGTCTTTCTTCCTATCAGGCGCTTTAGAGTGACCGGGGGTGCTTCCATGGGGGGTGCTAGGGTGTGGTAAGGTCCTTGCAGTGGAAAGACTCTTCCTTGAATTAATTGTCTATTTTCCCGGTTAACAATAATCAATCCTTAATTATTGTAATCACCTAATTTACAATTAATTACATGATACTAGGGAAATCAAATCAATTACATGAAGTTAGGGAATCATGAATCAATCACTCAAATTATGAATATGGTCAACCCATGATTTGAGTGATTAGTCAATGTGGTGTAATACACATGAACTTGATCACTGTTAAAGCATTCGCCTCTCACCAAATCTAAGTCATAAGCTTTGTGGAACAAACAATTCAAGCCCTCAACCACAATGTTAAAGAGGAAAGGGGATAGTGGATCAATTTGCCTTAAGCCTCTTTCGATACCAAATTACGGTATAGGACTCCCATTTACCAAAACGGACATCTTAGGGGTAGAAATACATTCTCTTATCCACCCTCTCCATTTGTTACCAAAACCCATGTCTTCCATCATGTGATCAAGAAACATGTGATCAACGTTATCGTAAGCTTTTTCGAAATCCAACTTAACTAGCAAACCTCCCTCTCTGTCACCCTTCCATTTGTGAATAATCTTTTCCGCGATCACAAAACTATCAACAATTTGACAACCTTTGACAAAAGTCATTTGAGATTCTCCTAAAACCGAGTCCATGACTTTCTTAATCCTATTAGCCAAGACCTTTGCGAGCACTTTGTACATTGATCCTACTAAGCTTATGGGTCTAAAATCCTTCATCGTCTCTAGCTTGGCAATTTTTGTAACAAGAGCTATGAAGGAACAACTCAACTCCTTAACAATTGACCCATCTTTGTGGAACTCGTTAATGAAATTCATAAAATCACCTTGAATCTCCCCCCAATAGGCTTTTATGAAGTTCAAATTCAAACCATCCGGCCCCGACACTTCATTGCTATTAGAACCAGCCAAAGCAACCTTCACTTCGTCTACATTAAGGTCTTCTTCTAAAATAATCCTCTCTGTATCCGACAATTTCTTTAAAACACCTTCCTCCATTCTTGGCCTTCGCCAATCAACACCTTCAAAATGCTTCTTAAAAAAGAAGCAGATTCCACTTCTAATGGGTAGAGGATTCGAACATCTAATGCCATCAAGTACCATGTCTACAATAAAATTATTTCCTACTTTTGTAAAATTTTGTTCTGGTCCCCCTAAAATATTATAATATACTATATTGGTCCCCACATAAGATTTTTCGGCTCTGTCCCTAATGATAAATCCGACCTTATGTCTTGTTGTTTAGGAGGTAATCTTCACCACTTGTCATGCTTTGATTGGGTCACCATTTTTATTTATTATTTGTTACCAACAAAATACATGTTCCTCGAAGTCGAAATTTGATCAATGACGTGTATTAATTGAAGTGATTTTGAAAAGTAAAAATCAACTCCTTTCTATGTTTTTCCACAAACCATCCAAAATGCATGATTATCTTCATTTTAATCAAAGCTTGACAAAATTCGTCCACATTCAATGAATCCTTTTTGGCGTCTCCAAAAAGTTGCAACTCGCACTACTCTCTTTCGAATTTCTCTCCTCCTTGAAACCTCGGAACTGTCTTCTTAAACCCCAAAAACGACGCCGCCTAGAACCACTGTACTTTGCAGATGGCGTTTACAGAGTTCAGGCCACTCGATGAGAAGTCTCTGATAGAGTACATCAAAGCGACGCCGTCTTTGTCGTCGAAGCTCGGTGACAAGTCCGATGACTTGACGATCAAAGAAGTTGGAGATGGCAACCTTAATTTCGTCTACATAGTCATCGGTGCTTCTGGTTCTTTTGTTATCAAGCAGGTAAGCTACTCATACTAAATTTCATTTTTTATCTTTTGATTTGTCAGTTGTTACTTTTCGTTATTGGAGATTGATTGGGCTGTATTTTGTGCGATTATATGTCTTATTATTATTATACTTTTAAGCTCCTTTAATGTCTAATGCTCACAAATTTTACAATTTTATCTATATTTATGTTTTTACTTAACAAAATTTTGGGAACACCAACCTTGAGACCATGATTGTTTAAGGCATGTTTGATTTTTCCATTTAATACTTACCGGTATTTGGGGGTGTATTCGATTAGGATTTCAAAAAACTTTTAAAGACTTGTTTACGTGGACGACTTTTGTAGATTTTATGGACTTTTATAAACTTTGAAGAATTATGAAAAACTTTTATAAACTTTCGTTTTAAAAAACTTTCATTAACTTTTATTTTAAAAGACTTTTATAGACATTTATAGATTCTCATCGACTTTTAAAATATATTATATACTTTGTTTTAGAAAAATTATATATATTTCTTATGTCAATAAAAAACAAAATTATCCTTAGTTAAACTTGACAAAAGTATTCATGCCTATATACATGATTTAAAAATTTTGACTTGTTTTCTTATTATATTTTACATCATAAAAACAATTATGCACCTATTTTTTTTTTTTTAATAATTAGTAAAAAATTTATTTGTTTTTTATAATTAGTCAAAGTATTAAAAATTTTCTTTTAGAATAAATATAGCAAACCGATAATAATATTAACGTTTACATGTCTCTATGAAAGTATGATAATGAATATAAAAAATCTACACAAAATTAATTCAAGTTACTAAAGATTAAACATAAAAACTGCACATAGTTGTTGAACAAGACTCATGCCTAAAGTGAGTAGTTTGATATTGATCATAATTATATGGAGCCAATCTCATACGCGATTTTGATCATAGTTGAGTAGTGGTTTTTGTCTTTTAATATTTTTAATTAACATAAATGAAGTTCGTTTGATTTGTTTCGATGTTGTTTAGTTACTTTGAAAATATAGGTAAAAAAAATTGAAATCTCTCATCCTTAATTGCATAGTTGACAAAGAGTTACGTTGTTTTATATTATTTTTTTAGTTAAATATATTTTTTTAATGATAATGTTTATTCTTTTTAAAAGTTATTTATTTTATTTTATTTGTGAAATTTTTTAAGAATGATTATGCTCTTATTTGAAAATAGAAGATATGCTTGGTGGTTGATGTTTTCAAAGAGTTTTATGTTTTTCTTCTAAAGTGAAATTTTTTCTATTTAAAAAATGAAAAAAAAAAAAAAGTCATTCAAAGTATTTGGTATGAATGAAAAACAAATTGTGAGATTTGATATAACTAAAAGTCATTGACATTTTAAAATCATAAAAAGTAAGTGATATTTTGAATACCTTCTAACTTTCATATATTTTTTAAAAGTCTTGGTTGAATACCTCATGACTTTTAATTACTTTTTAACTTTAAAAGTCTGTATTGAATACCCTATGACTTTTAGTCTTTAAAAGTCTATATTGAATACACCGAAACTTTTAAATTCTATAGAGTCTTTAAAAGTCTGTATTGAATAACCTATGACTTTTATAGTCTTTAAAAGTCTATATTGAATACACCGAAACTTTTAAATTCCATAAAGTCTTTTGAAATCTCAATCGAATACACCTCCAATGTGTTCTATTAAGTTATTTTATTTGATTTTTTAAGTGACAAAATGACTTAAACAGCTCAAAAAATCACTTGTTTAGAAAAGTGAAATGTTTTCACTTTTCACTTAATAAAAAACCACCGGATTTTATATCAATTAATTACTTCCAAAACTAACCTCACAAATCTAACTTATTTTTTATTTTGTCTTCTCACACAAACATAACCATAATTGTTTTTGACACTAAAACCTAACCATATTAATATTTCCGATTAACTTCAAATTCAAGTCTCCGATATATATATATATATATATATATATTATATTATATTATTTGTTTTATGAATACAATATACATAAATGTGTGCCCAATTAACTCAAATTCGATTTTCTAGTATATCTGTTTATAAACTTCATTATCTATTTATAAATTACATTATTTTTTTCAAGAAAACCAGTTAACTTCAAATTCGAATCTCCAATATATCTATTTATAAATTACATTATTTTCTTTACAAATTTATTGGCAGTGCAATTATAAAAGGTTTGAATGATTTTACTTGTATTTAATTTCATTGGATGCAATAATTTATATAAATTTGGAATATTATTAATAACAATAATTTTTTTAGAATTATTAAATTTGTCTTTAATATATTAAAATATAAATATATAACAAATAAAAGGGTATAGATGTAAAAGTATTTATTTTCAGACGTCCGTAACTTAAAAAAACAAACAATTTATAACTTAATTTGAAATCTGAAAATAGTACTAGACTGTTGAGCTAAATTTTAATTTTGGTTGTGTGGGAACTGGGATTTCAGGCTCTTTCATATATACGTTGTATCGGTGAATCATGGCCCTTGACGAAGGAGCGGGCATATTTTGAGGCACTGGCATTGAAGGAGCATGGCCAATTGTGTCCTGATCATGTTCCCGAAGTCTACCATTTTGATCGTACAATGTCTTTGATTGGTATGCGATACTTGGAGCCTCCTCATATTATCTTGAGGAAGGGGTTGATTGCTGGTGTTGAGTATCCATTGCTTTCCGAACACATGTCAGAATATATGGCAAAGACTCTTTTCTGCACATCGCTTCTTTATCGTACTACCACAGTGCACAAACGTGCTGGTAAGTGGTTTTAATCAAGCACATTCTTTGCTAGTATTGTATTTATAAAGAATTATAATTGTTTCTGTTTTTCATTTTCTTTCATTTTCTTCATTACTAGTATTTTTCAGTACATGCATTCTTTTGAACTTTCTTCCATATGTACATAATAGCTAATGTTCTTTAATGCTTGATGCAGTTGCTGAATTTTGTGGGAATGCGGAGCTATGCAGGCACACTGAGCAGGTTGTCTTTTTCTGACCCGTACAAAGTATCTCAGTATAACCATTGGACTTCTCCTTATCTTGATCGTGATGCTGAGGCTGTTCGGGAAGATAATACTTTAAAGCTTGAAATTGCTGAGTTGAAATCCAAGTACTATTTCTTCTCCTTAAGATGTTGCTATTTCAATTCTACTTTTTCTTGATAATCTTGTAATGACAGAACTGTCTTTTCCATAGATTCTCTGAAAGAACGCAAGCCCTGGTACATGGAGATCTCCACACAAGTTCTGTTATGGTTACTCTTGATTCAACTCAAGTTATAGATCCAGAATTTGCATTTTATGGACCAATGGGTTTCGATATTGGAGCTTATGTCGGAAACTTGATTTTGGCTTTTTTTGCCCAAGAAGGACATGCTGATGAAGGCAATGACCGGATGGTATGCCTCAGTTATCATTTTTATTATCTTTTTATAATTTTATAGGGGATAACACAGTTATTTCTATAAAATAGCCATTTATTTGCTCTTTATACTGTTTCATTTATTTGTTTGTAGCTATAGTTTCTTTCGTATGTATTTAATCCACCAGATTGCCATCTTTGCGATTTGTTATCTTAGGAGAATATTTTCCACTTCTTCCTGGTGAACCTTGGCTTGTTAGTCACCTTGAGTTTTAGAAATTGAAATAAAGAGCTGAAAAACATGTAATTAACAGTATCAAAAATTTTAAGATCTAAGCATCTCTCCTACTGGCTCTAGGACGGTCATATGGTTGCTCAAGTTGAAAGTGTGCAATGTAAGGCACTGAAAAACTGCAGAAATGAGTTTGAGGATCATGTATGGTAGTTCAAGTTTCGCAAATGTCTCAAGTGAAGGCATTAAAAATGTTAGAAACAGTTTCAATCTCTGCTGATAGCTTTTAACTTAAAGTTGAATTTGGCTAACGGATTCCAATTTACAGTCAACTTCAGAACTTGTAATCATGCTTATATTATCCAGTGTTTGGAAATTGGAGATAAACGAGAGCATGATTGCATAATTTTGGGTATTCCATGGATGTACTCTTTTAAATTCATTCTATTGGATTGGGGGTCCGGTGTGCTGTTGTTTTCTAGATGTTGAGAATATGCTGCATTTATGGTAGAGAATTTAAGGAACAAGTCATTTCAAGTTTCTTATTGGCCTGGAGTGGATGATTTAGAGAGTTTCTTGTTTTTACTTTATGTATTGGTTATGTAAAGGTTTAACTTTATGTTTTCATGAAGGCATATAAGGAGTGGATTTTGAGGACAATTGAAGAGACTTGGACACTTTTCTATAAAAAGTTCACGGCACTTTGGCATCAACACAAGGATGGTTCTGGTGAAGCTTACCTTCCAGAAATTTATAATAAACCTGAGCTTCAGAAGCTTGTACAAGAAAAATATATGGAAGATTTGTTCCATGACACCCTTGGATTTGGTGCTGCCAAAATGATAAGGTGAGATTGGGGATTGGTTTTCTTACTTTATTCTCTCCATTCTTAGTTTCCTTGCTTTTATTGACTTCTATGGTAAATTATCATTGATGTCAATTAAGCCATCATCTCTTTTTGATTAGTCATAGTCTTGTTTCATTACCCCATTAGTCATAGTCTTGTATTGATATAGTTTGTGGAATCAGAACTTTAACTAGAATGTGATTGTTGCATAGCTTGATATCAATATATCATTCATGTCATTTAGCTTGATATCATCCATATCATTTAGCTTAATTTTATATTCAGCTAATGCAACACTTGGGTTGAGTTCTGGTTGACCAACAAAGTAATAATATCTACTAATTATGTTGTTCTACATTTAGTAAGTTCTTGTAAGATGAATTTTTTTAACTTTATGTTGTTTTTTTATAACATAATTAACATAGTAGCTTTAAAATCTTTAAAATCCTGTAATACTGTAATGATGATGTTAGTATGTTTTGACTGACAGGAGGATTGTCGGTGTAGCCCATGTTGAGGATTTTGAATCTATTAAGGACGATGTCAAACGAGCAGCTTGTGAGCGTCGAGCTCTTGAAGTGGCAAAGATGCTTCTCAAGGAGAGGCGAAACTTTCGGGACATCTCTGGAGTTGTTTCAGCCATTCGAAAGGTCTAGTCATAACAGCGTTTCAGGTATAATTGATGGTTTGCTTAATATACTACGGTCAACTTAAAATACATATCTGCATTATTATTCAAAAGCGAAAGTTTTGGCTGTAATTGTTGTAACTGCGTATACATCATATATGCTTGATCTGCATTATTCGTATATCATTTTGGTGGTGCTGTAAATGCATAGATTATGTGTTTTGTGGTTTGTTACCACTCATGAAATTGGTGCTTCGCTGATCAATCCTCTAAGATCTGCTGCTTTCTTGAGCAGTGAGCAAGTATCGTTAGTGATATCTGTAAGGTTTTATGACCCTCATCAGTTCGAGGAATGTTGAATAAATATAAATAAAATTTCGAATCAGTTTGACAATGAAGAAAATAGAAGTAGTTCCGTCTTATTATTCAGTTTTAAGGCAATACATCTTCTTTGAGTTCTTTCAACATTAAGCAGCTAGTTTCTTCCATATTTAGCTATGTATTCACACCATAGCTGATCAACGGTTTTCACCAGAAGATCGACGAAGTAGCTATTACTATAGCCACATCTCATCTTCTTGTTAAGCTCCGCTGCAAAACCATTTCTCAAACTGTTACAATAATCCAGAAACTTTGCTGTCACGTCTAATCCTTGATCCCACCTGTCTCAGTGCATAATTCGCCTTTAACCTCACAAAATCCGCAATCCCCTCGATCAACCCTTCGGGAGCATGGCCATTGCCTTTCTATTGCCATATATGAGTCATTTCATAGTAAAGAGCCCCAGTGATTTCTCTCTTCACATCACCGGAATAGTTTCCTATATAATTCACATTGATGTAAATTTCATTATTCTTGTCATCTGACACTTCTCCATCCAAGTGCTCGATGAACAGGGTGACTTCCTGCACGGTTTTTTGGTCAGCTGCAGTGGTTTGCTAGAAGATCCGCCAGATGAAATCAGTGGCGGAGGATAGTGTTTGCTTGATGTAGACATGTAGTCAGTGCCGATTTCATTGTCGAAGTGGGCGCCAACGGCAGTGCTTCCGGCATTGTTGGAGACAACATAGTTTGTTGCATGGATGCCTTGCATTGCAAGGGTTAATAGCAACGAAAGGTATACTGTCTAAACTAGTTTAAATTTGAATTAATTCATTATTGGGCCACTGTCTGCCTCCAATTTCAACAATCAACATGACTTCGATCTTCATCAGAACATTTTTTTTCTCGGTTTTTTTTACATAAATATTTTCGCTTAAAAAAAAGGTATATTCTCAATGGAAATTACTGTTCAAACAATTAATTAAAACAAATACCATGAATTTATCAATTACATTTTCACTTGGACGTGGCCAGAGGTGAAACCATTTTCTTGCATTGGTTTGGAAATTGGACATTTGTTTGAGGCCTTTGCCTTTGTCAATACTGAAATATCCACACAGTACAACAGAAACTAAGGGGCCGTTTGGTAACGTTTTCGTTTTTTGGTTTTTGTTTTCTTGTAATCTGATGTTTTTGAAAAACTGATTTTTGGATTTTTTGAATTCGAAAACGCGTTTGGTAGCAATGGTTGAAAACGATATTCGGAGAATCAAAACATAAAAAATGTGTTTGGTATAATATTTTTAAAATCATTTTCAATATTGTATTATATCATAATAATTTCTAAAATCTGGATGATGTGTTTGTTTTTTATTTATGATGTCTATCTGAAAATCAGTAACATGATAATTATACCCTTAATAATTGTTAATAGATTTATGTATAATGGTATAAATATAAATTAAAATGTTTTAATAAAAGATTAATATTATAAATCTCATCATCATCATCTTCTCCGGTCGAAACCTAGCCACCACCACCCACAGTCCCACATCTCATCATCATCATCTTCATCAAACCTAGCTACCACCACCATAACCAATCGAAATCACCAACCACCACCACCTTAACCCACCGAAATCACTTGCCACCACCCTACGATGCGCCGATCTTCTCTAGTTGAGGAGATCGAACCCAACCAAAGCAGCTCCTCTCACCGCCGATCTCTCTCTCTCTCTTCATCTATCTCTATTTCATTCAGCCACCAACGGAGATGGTCTTCGAGATCTAGGTTTGGTTTTGATGTGGGTTTGTTTGTTGAATGATGTTTTAAGATGATGGTTTTGATCTGGGTCTTGGTGACGATGTGGGCGGTGACGGTGCTAGGTTCGACGGCGGCAAGGGATGGTGGCAGTGCTGGGTTCTTCATAAAGATCCAAGAGATGGATCTGGTATGGATCCAGATTTCATCTCAACAAGATTTTTTTATTTTTTTATTTTTTTTATTTTTTTTTTGTTTTTATATTTATACCTTTTATTCTTAATATTTTTTTGGTATAGATTCATGAAGATCCAAGAGATAGATTTGGTTTGAGTAAATTTTATTGCTAAAAAAAAAAGTTTTCAAGAATAATGAGAACAACAAATTGTTGTTCTCAGAGTTCTCAATTTTTTGTTCATTAAAACCGAAAACTGTTCTCAATGTTTTATAATTTTGTTTTTTGAAATCATCCCATCAAACAGGTTTTTCTAGTTTTTATGACTCAAAAAATAAAAAAAACAGTTTTTGAGAACGTTAACAAACGCGCCCTAAAAGACTGAAAAGCTGAGCAAAACAAGCAACAAAACACCAACCACATAAGGCCATGTTTGTTTGCTTGTACAAGCCATTTAAAATGTATTAAAATAATACAATACAATGTTTGGTACAAACACCATATTGTATTATTTTAGTATATTTTAATTGTCTAATATAACAAATATCGTATTAGTTAATACATTATATTTGGTGGTATTAGGATGTATTGTATTAGAAAAAAACACTTTTCTTCTCCCTCCTTTTTTCAACAAATATGGAATATTGAAGAAATATGTGTTATGTTATTAATATTTTCTTATAATTTCAAAATTATATAGGAAATATTTATTTTATTTATAAAAATTTTAGTTATTTAAATTTTTTGTTTCAATTAAAATAAAATTATTTGTTGATTTATTCATGGTGAGGATATTTAAAATTAATTATTAACTATTTTTTAAAAATTATTATATTTTTATAATATAATAAAATACAATAAAATCATATATGAATAACTTAATACGACATAATACAGTGCATTACCAAACATGGGTTTGTATTAATAATAATACAATCCAATTACCAATACATTCCAATATAGTTCAATACAATCCAATACGGTGTGCCAAATGAACCCTAAATGAAAACAAAAGTAATTAGTTAACACCCCAACTAAACTGAGGCCCCATTTGATTTTTTGTATGAAAATAAATACTTTTACATTTATGCCCTTCTTTTTGACAATATCTATTAATTCGGGACCAGGTATTTTTTTTTTTAAGTTTTCGCCATTGGTAGGATTCGAGCCGTTGACCTGTGAGTTATTTGCCCAAGTCCCAAACTCGTCCATCTACCAGCTAAGCCACGCCCCTATTGGCACATCTATGCCCTTCTAACTATTATTTGTTATATATTTACATTTTAGTATATTACGGACAACTCTAACATATAAATTAATTCTAAAATAAATTTATTTAGTTATTAATAATATTTCAAATTTATATTATTGTATAGAATCTAATAATTACTAAGCTCTTAGCTAGTGACATTATAAAACTAATGGGCTACTTCATGTGTATATTACGAACAAAAATACAAAATGAAGTTCATCAATATGTTCTTATTAGCAATCTACTTCATGTGTATAATTTATTCTTTAATTGATTTGGAATAAACATGGATAATTATATAATTTATAGATTTCATGTAAAATAAAAAATAATAAAAAAACATTATAGAACAGGTAGTTAGTTTTGGAAATATATTAAATTAGTGAGGATAGTTTTGGAAGTAAAACTTTGCATTGAATTCTACTGGATTTGTGTTAAGTGAAAAGTGAAAAATTTTCATTTTTTAAAACAAGTGGTTTTAGGGGTTCATTAAGTGATTTTAACACTTAAAAAATTAAACAAAATAACTGAATGGAACACATTAAGTACCATTCAATGTTAAGTGGAAAAATCAAACAAGGCCTTAGTGTCCTAAGTATCTGAGAGTCACCAATTAGCTTCATGTTACAAAATAATAAAGTCCAAGAAACAAGTTACGTACAGCTGAATATTCCAAGCGGAAGAGTTTGTTTATGTTTTTAATTCATTGAACTTGTAGAACCACAAGAGAAAGAGCCTTGTCCACACTGTGTCTCTCGATCATCAGAAAAGACTTGTAAAAAGAGATGGAGCCGAAGAAATTTTCTAGAGGGGATTGGCTATTATACTCACATGGGTATGATAGCACCAAATGTTGGAAACAACTCAAGGTTGATTTAGGAAACAACTTTGATATTTAAGAAGTACTCATAGAGGACAATCTCATGATAACATTGAGTACCATAGCCCAAGGAGAAGTTATTCCCAAAAAGAAGTTTGTATCATACCAATGTTTTTTTGTGAGTACCATAGCCAAACCCTATTCATAGAGGACAATCTCATGATTTAGGGTGGATTTGGGTTAAGTACCGATCACAATTCTAAACATTTGTCTCACTCCCTCTCTCTCCTCATTTAGTTTAAAGTTAAAACATTGGTGGGAAATAGTGAAAAATGGTGACTAGGATTTCTAAGAGACTTTCTCAATTGAGAAATCCATCTGCATAATTTGTAAAAAAACAATAAAAATAAATAAATAAAAATTTACCATATCAACTCATATTTATGTTGGATAATTGTATTAGAGATATTTTTTTTACCTCATTATCTATCCATTCTATGTGGCAAAGTTTTTATTTTACCCAAATACATAATAGCATTGGAGATTCTCTTAAGTTTAATAATTTTATTTATTTATTATTTTTTTAAATTTATAATGAGTCGTAGACTATATATGTAATTGTTTTGGAATATAGATGAGCTAAATCATAAACTATTCTTAGCTGAGCTATAGCTCAGTTGAGCCAGACCGCCCTTAGTGCTTGTTTGGTTGAGCTTTCTACTGCTTCAAAAGGTCTACAAACGTCTATTTGAGTTTTTTAAAGTTGTTTGGTTGGGTTTTTGAGATTGTCTATTTTAAGAGTAGATGTTAGTAGAGTTTAAACCTCTACTAAGTAAAAGCTCACGGGGAGATGCTTCTCTAAATAGATATTTAAAAAAAAAAAAAAAAAAAAAAAGCCTACTAACCAAATAATTAAATATATATTTTTTTTCAAAAACTCTATTTCTAATAGATCTACTACACGTAGATCTTTTACCAATAGAGGTTTTTCAAAATCCTAACCAAACATGCCCTTACATGTTAATCATAAGGGTAAATTGCAATAAAATACCATCACATTTGCATATAACACTGTTATATTGAACATTTTTCATAATTACAAAAAAGATACCCTGACTCAGTTGACCACTGTTAGATTTAACAGCAATCTTGACTTTGAGATGGAAATGTCTGAATTGACCCTCCCTTAATATTACATCAATTATTTTAATATTATTCATTTAAATAAATGATAAAAATAAAAAAGTAATACTGAGAAGTATTGAAAAAGTAATGATTAAAAAAAATATTCAAAAAGTAAACAAGAACATTTTAACTAAAGTCTAGTTTGGTATTACTATAAATTTTATAATAATCAGCTGTGAAGTTAATCAGCAGATGTTTGGTTAATTGTATTTTTAAAGCTACTGTATAGCTCAAAAGCCGTATACATATGTTTGGTAATTTTATTATAAAAGTGCTGAGATTAGTTGCAATAACTAAAATATACATGAGTTTAGGATCCTATTTCATTTTTTATTTATTAATTATATATATTAAATCAATATTTAAATAGAATATTTAAATTGGAAAAAAAAATCCATAAGAACAATAAAAATATTTTAAAAGATTTTATAAATCAAATTAATATTTAAATAGAATATTTAATTTTGAGATGAAATAAGGTATATAAATGATTTTAACTTGATTTTATAAGGATAATAATGATATTTTAAAACAAGCATTAAATGCTGGAATAGATTATTCCATAACCACTTTTAAAAAGTAACTCCTGTGGTAGGCAAAAATAGCACATCCCAAATAGTAACCAGGCTTTTATTGATTTGGATTGCTGACAAGCCCAAATACTTTATATGAATTATGCCCAATCGTAGGCCCAAGAGCAAGTGCAAACCTTGGCTAAGGGCCTGTTTGTTTTTTCATCTGAAAACTTAAAGTTCCATAGAATGTCTTACTAAGACATTTTTGTTTGTTTTTTCAGCCATCTGAAGTCTGAGAATTGCCTAAAATTGTCTGAGAAAAAAAAGTTGGAAAATTGAGCTTTTATCTGAAATGAACAGTAGTGAAAGAACTTTTAACCTCTATTCCCCATTTTACCCCCAACAAAGTAGAAGAAGAGTTCCTTGCAACGACATCCTCTTCACCAGGAAATGATTGATTTCTTCATCAAATTTTTTTCTTCAATCCAGAAAAAAAAAATCCCAAATTTCGAATCAAATTCCAACAAAAAAAACCCTTATTCAAGAACACACATACTTCATCAATATCAGAATAAATAAATAAAAAAACTCATTCAAATACCAACCTCATTCAATAACCCAAATTTCCAATCAAATTCCAAAATAAAAATCCAAATACAAACCTCATTCATCAATTCATATCCAAACACACATACTTTGTCAATATCATATTCAAAAAAAAAAAAAAATTCGAATCTAAAGAACAAGAAAAAGAGAACAATAAAGAACAAGAAAGAAAAAGAGATCTGAGAGTGAGAGAGAAGAAGATCTGTAGAAGAGTAGAAGAAGATCTAGAAAAGAGCGAGAACAAGAAAGAACAGGAAAGAAAAAAGAGAACTGATAGAGAAGAAGATCTGTAGAAGAGAGAAAATGAGAAGAAAATGACTTCTAGAGAATTCTACATATTAATATATAATATATATAAATAAATATATATAATATATATAATTATATATATATATATATATATATATATATATATATATATATATATTATATTAATACATCAATCTATTAATAATTAAAAGGGTATAATTGTCATTTTACTAGTTTTCAGACATTGATATTCATGCATCATAAATAAAAAACAAACATATCATCCAGATTTCAGATTTCAGTCACCATTCAGATTTAAGTCAACTTCAGACCTATTCAGACTTCAGACAAAAAAACAAACGCCACATAAATCTACAAAGACCAAGTCTGTGATGTTGCTCAATTGTCAACAAATTCAAAGATATTCAGATATCTCGGCCGAGATAAGTGGGATCACATGATCTCTTTATGAAAGACAATCTCACCTTTACTATAAATAGAGGCACCTTGTCATTTGCAAAATGAGGAGAAAAAAAGAGAGAGACACGATTTGCTCTCCCACTCACATAAAAACATAAAAGTAAGAGGACAAATGGAGCCCACTCAATTTGTTTATTATTTTGGTTCAACTTGTTCAGTTTGTCAACTGATCCACAACAAAAACCCTTTCTACAAAACCATTCGACCAACACCTTTTTTCACTCACACCTGATCAACTCATTTGACTTCTACACACACGCATCTATGCCCAGTGGAACAATTGCAAGTCTTTCAACTCCATGCTCAAAGTCACTTTCAATAGTTCTAATTCGCTTCTTCTAAACGGATCGACGACGGCCTTGCCTTGTCTCCTCTTAGCAAATTAATTTACTCAACGCTCAGCCTAAGCGAACATAAGACTCTTCGAATGACACTACCCAGGATTCGACAGCTTCGTTTATGGTTTGATTTAGAATTAATTCATTTTAATTGTTGATTTGAAATTATTTTATTTATTTATAAATTATCTAACTGGAGCATCGGAGAGTCCCCAACGGGACACCCCCCACCTCTCGCTCCATTCTACCTTCTTATTTTTTACAGGATCTCGTAGCGCATGACCTACTAATTTCTGTTCTACCATTGCTAGTGCCCACCGACTTACGAAAATTCAATTGGAGATTTTTGGGCTCTTCAGTTTGGCGCCCACCTTGGGGCCCTGGCAATTATGTAATGCAAAATCTACCACACCAGATGTGATGTTCCAATTCCTGCAACCCCTTCGGAAAGATGCTCACAAACTAGTCCAATCCACACATATGGTTTCTAATAGGTTGTGAAGAGCATCATTTGTGGAATCTTTTAGTATGCGAGAGAACCATGACAAGCTTCTTGGTATTTGACAAACTTCTCAAGTAAAGATGTATATTTCCAATTTTAGTTTTCTTCTCTGCCAAAAATCTGCTTTTGCATTATCAAAATTATGTTCTTTGTTTGATGTTTCAAATAGTAAAGCTAAGTATTTAATTCCATTTAGTATCAAAAAAAAAAAAAAAACGCTCTACAACAAGTGTTCTACGGAGCCTTAAAAAGTTCTCTACGAGGAGTCATAAAATAAGTGCTCTACGGAGCCTAAAAAAAAAAATTGCTCTACAATGAGCTACAACAAGTGTTCTACGGAGCCTCAAAAACACTTTACAATGAGCTACACAAGCGCTCTACAGAGCCTGTAAAAAATAAAAAAAATTAAAAAAAAAAAAAAAAAAAAAAGGCTCTATAACGAGCTACAGCAAGTGCTCTACGGAGCTTTAAAAAATGATATACAACGAGCTACATAAGCGCTCTACGGAGCCTAAAAAAAAATGCTCTATAACGAGCTATAACAAGTGTTCTATGGAGCCTTAAAAAGCGCTCTACGCGATGAACCAAAAATAAACAAGCTCAAACGACTTCTTAGGAATTCATTACAAAAGAATGAGGCTATTTAAATAATCCAACACATGATTTTTTTTATTCTACTTTACCAACGACTGTCTTTCATTGCAAGAGTTCGATTGAAACAGTCCACTCTCTAACTTGAAGACTTCAACTCAGAGAGGTGGGGGATAACTGTGGTAGCCAAAAATAGAACATCCCAAATAGTAACCAGACTTTTATTGATCTGAACTGCTGACAAGCCCAAATACTTTATATGAATCAAGCCCAATCGTAGGCCCAAGAGCAAGTGTAAACCTTGGCTAAATCTACAAAGACCAAGTCTGTGATGTTGCTCAACTATCAACAAATTCAAAGATATTCAGATATCTCGGCCAAGATAAGTGGGATCATATGATCTCTTTGTGAAAGACAATCTCACCTTTACTATAAATAGAGGCACCTTGTCATTTGCAAAAGGAGGAGAAAAAAAGAGAGAGACACGATTTGCTCTCCCACTCACATAAAAATAGAAAAGCAAGAGGACAAATAGAGCCCACTTAATTTGTTTATTATTTTGGTTCAACTTGTTCAGTTTGTCAACTGATCCACAACAAAAACCCTTTCTACAAAACCATTCGACCAACACCTTTTTTCACTCACACCTGATCAACTCATTCGACTTCTACACACACGCATCTACGCCCAGCGGAACAATTGCAAGTCTTTCAACTCCATGCTCAAAGTCACTTTCAACAGTTCCAATTCGCTTCTTCTAAACGGATCGACGACGGCCTTGCCTTGTCTCCTCTTAGCAAATTAATTTGCTCAACGCTCAGCCTAAGCGAACATAAGGCTCTCCGAACGACACCACCCAGGATTCGACAGCTTCGTTTACGGTTTGATTTAGATTTAGATTTAATTCATTTTAATTGTTGATTTGAAATTATTTTATTTATTGATAAATTGTCTAACTCGAGCATCGGAGAGTCCCCAACGGGACACCCCTCGCCTCTCGCTCCGTAGGATCTTTTAGCGCACGACCTACTAATTTCTGCTCTACCATTGTCAGTTCCCACTGACTTACGAAAATTCAACTGGAGATTTTCGGGCTCTTCAACCCCCACCTACTTTTCAAAATTACTGTCAAAACTTGCCAGATTATCAATTAATCACTTTTGGAAGTTTTACCAAACATCATTTTATGTTAAATTATAAAATAATCTGATTTTAACTTTTCAAAAGCAATATTAAACTGGCCCAGAAACAACAATTTTATTTTGAAATCGAATTTTTTTTTTTATTAAAAATAAAGTATAAAAAAAAATCTAACACATAAACCCCACGATTGCGATCACCATTCAGAATTCCCTTTGTCCCTAAACCTAGCCGCCACCCCTCTTCTCCCTTCTACACGCCTGAAGAGCCAGGCTTATTTTTTAAGGAGACATTAACAAGGCATGGTGAACCCTCCCCATTAAACCAGTAGAATTTGGATGGTCGTTTTGTTTTTAGTAGTGTTGTGTTTAGGTTTTTAGTTGGTGGAAGTTGTGAACAAGGAGTTAAGACTTTGTTTAGATTTTGTGTGGATTTATGTTGGCTGCATCAATGGAGATTGGTGGGTCTCCATCTCAGATGGAGTTTGATGGAGCTTGACTCTATTTTAATGGAGTCAAATGGATTCGTGCTCCGTTGCAGATGGGTCACATTTTCTGGTGAACTAATGCGATTGAAGATGAGGTTTTGATTTATTTTTTTTCTTTTATTATTGAAGATGTGATTTTGATTGAAGAAAAAATTTAATGATTCTTCTGCGATTGAACATGGATGCTTTGACGATTGATTTTTTTTTTTTTTTCTTTGTGATGAGTTTTGAATGAAGATGGAGAAGGGAGTGTTTGGATCTAGATTGAAGATATGTTTGAATTTTCAGATTGAAGAAAAAAAATGGATGAAGAAGAAGAAAAAATGGAAATTTTCGTTGTGGTGATTTTGTTGGAATTGGATTGTTGAAGTGCTTATTGAGGAAAAAAAAAATATGATGAAGATTGAAGAAGAAGCGAAGAGGTTTTATTTTTTCTTTTTTGTTTGAATTTCCGGATTGAAGGAAAAAAAAAAAATCTAATGAATAAGAAAGAATTCAGTTCTCCAATGGAGGAGATTCCTCTGTTGTTCAAAGGATTTTTTTTTTCAACTATTCATTATTTGTATATTTTGATTAAAAAAAATTCAGGTTTTTATTATTATTGTAATTAAATAATGTTTTTGCTTGATTTGTTGGTACAAAGACCATTTTACCCCTTCACCGTTAAGTCTAACTGTGATCAAAGCGGTCAATGGTATCTTTATGAAAATGAGGCAAAAGTTCGATCTGACAGTGTTATTAGCAAATGTGAAGGTATGTTATTACAATTTACCCTAATTATAATATGACACGGTAGTTATAAATCACTTACGGTACTTACTTCATTTGTGATGTTTATACATTATTAAATATATATATAGGGTTTAAAAATTAAATAGCACTTTTTGGGGGAGGGTTGTGCAAATAGCACCACTTTAATAAGTCTTGTTTTAATATCACCAAAATAGGTGATGAGACCAAAATACCCCCACTTACTCTTTTCCTTTTTATTTTTTTTTCTCGAAAATTCGAGACTTATTTGCAGTTTCGAGACTTATTCATGCATTTTCGAGACTTATTCATGCGTTTCGAGACTTAATTCAAGTTTGTTCGGGACTTATTCTGTTCGACCTCCATCAATGGTGACAATGACGATCCGACGATAGCGCTGGTTGACTTCGGAGATAGTTGGATCTGGAAGATTGAACAATGCCGAGTTCATTGGCGCCATCGGTTTCGTCAGATTCGCGACGGATCGTCATAGATCGGATGATGAAAATTCGCGACGGTTTGGGTTTTGCTTCTTTTCTCTCTCTACACAACTCGAAAATGAAAACGAACACTTCGGTTACAATGATTGGCACTCGACGAACATTTTCCCGGTGGTTTTGCCGGTCAACGCGTCGGTCGGTAGTGGCACCTCCATTGAAGCTCCATCAATGGAGGTTTGGGAAAAAGGAAGAAGAAAATGAAGGACACACAAGAGAAAAGAAAAGAAGCTGAGGGGTATTTTTGTCCAAATTCCATTTTTGGTGCTATTAAAACAAGAATTATTAAAGTGTGATAATTGTACAAGTCAAAATTTAAAAAATGCTATATACCCTTATTTCCTCATATTATATAAGAGTAAAAGATGGTATAATGCTAGACAACATATGACTTATTATATATTTCTTATGGTAAATAACATGACAATTGATTTGTAAATGAATTGATGCAGTGAATAATATAGTTATTGAATCATTTGTCATATTATTAATTGTGGTAAAGTTTTTTATTTTTGAAAATAGATTTGCTGTTGAGTTTAAAGTTTAAACAAATAGATTTAAAAATAGATTTAAAGTTTAAAGTTTAAAAACAGATTTGCCACACTACGACTTTTGGATTGTCAACAAAATGGGCTTTTGTTGTAGATAAAAGCCCATGATCCTTTCTTTAAAAAATGGGCCCATGATCCTTGCATTTTGTATCCAGAAAATTTTCTTGTCTAGAATTCTGCTAGGCTTTTAAGCAGGAAGATGGAAGATGGTAGTTTGTATTATTTATTATTATTATTATTATTTTATTGGTAGTCTTAATGCTAGTTGTAAGATTCATGTTAATAGCACATCACCTTTTAATAGAGATGGTAGTGCATCTTCCTTTCATGGTAGTTGTGAGGGGTTCGAGTCCTACCATGCTTATTTTATAAGTATATGTAGGGAGTTTTCTCCTAAATTGTGGGAGTAGTTATCTGAACCCGCATAAAGCAATAATGTTATAGATTCGAGTCACATTTTTTTTCCCCAAATCTTTAAATCATAATAATTCAACATAATGTTGATTGGAATTGTAGAGGATACCAAGGAGTCCTTGCCCTTTTTCAAGAACAAAAGACAATTTTATCAAGCAAGAAGAACTTTTTACCTCTACATTGTTGGCTTTGATTGCGATCATTCTCCCTCTAATTAGTTAAAGTTTTTGCTAGTATGACAGCGGGTTAGATTACATAAAGCATTTCTTTGCTTCATTTATATTTACATTTGCTATCATCAGGTGGTGAAATTTAGTACCAGTCGTGAAATTTAGTATCATCAAGTTAATTGGTTTGTATACACTGGTTAAACTTGTAACCATTCGTGCTTATTGATAACTAGTACAAGGTTGACTTGAGCACATGAGCTTGAGAAATTTGTAAGGAAACTTTTCGATACACATAAGATGATGGATGGAGGAGGAGTCCATCTATATATATATACAGATTTTCTATTATCAGTTCGTCTTGACAATAAATATATTAGGACGAAGAATGTGGACCACTAGATTTACATGCTTTGACTCAAAGTGTATGCACTTGTCAAAACTTCTCCATAATCTATGGTCCACATTCTTTGTCTTGATATATTTATTGTCAAGACGAACTGATAATAGAAAGACTATATATATATATATCAATAATGCTAAACATCCCACCAAAAATCCCACATTTTTCATCCCACTATATGTGGCATGTGAGGTGTCAAATTGTGAGTACTGGATACACATTAATGACACCTACCCCATGTATCCACTCACAATTTGACACCTCACATGCCACATGTCGTGGGATGAAAAATGTGGGATTTTAGGTGGGATGTGTAGCATTACTGTATATATATATATAAAATCCTATCAGTAACGAAAGCTTTCAAAAAATATTTGGTCCCGAATTAATAGATATTGTATATTTTTTTTATAAAAAAAGCTAGTTAAGTATTAAATAAGTAGTTAATGAAGATTTTGGGTAAAAGGACCCTTTTGCCCCTAAGCCTTTAATTTCTAGCACAGCACCACTGATAGAGGATGTTCGACTGTTCGTGCAATTATGTGAAAACATTATAATCCTATCAGTAACGAAAGCTTTCAAAAAATATTTGGTCCCGAATTAATAGATATTGTAAATTTTTTTTATAAAAAAAAGCTAGTTAAGTATTAAATAAGTAGTTAATGAAGATTTTGGGTAAAAGGACCCTTTTGCCCCTAAGCCTTTAATTTCTAGCACAGCACCACTAACAGAGGATGTTCGACTGTTCGTGCAATTATGTACAATTCACTAAATGTCTTTTTACACTTCATTTTAATTTAATTTTTTTTGTTAATGACAATTTTAACCTCAATTAATATTACTAAAAAGGATAAAAAAAAAAAAAAAAAAAATCTAAATACACTACAAACAAATTTTTTAGAATCCAACCAATGTTATTTTCTTTCTCTTTAGTGATTTACAAACCCTAAAACATCTTTTTCATTCTTTTTTCCCTGTATTTTATTTGTTTGGTTTAGAATTGATGTAGAATGATATGAAACTTGATCAAATTCAAATTAATAGTTTATTAGTTCTTGATTCATCCTTGTCACCCATTGATTTATTGGGGTCAAAATTTAAATAGCACTTTATGGGGTGCCTTTTGGGGAAAAGTCACCAACTTATTAACTTAAGTTTAAAAGGCACCATTTATGGTGACCAGACAAAAATACCCCTTCATTTGTCGGTTTGTGAGTTTTTTCAAACGTTGAAAGAAAAACCTTTGACAGAGAAACGGACGGACAACAGAACCAAAATCCGACGGTGAGCCACCGGAACAGTAGCGATGTCGACGAGAGTTGAACGACGAAGCAGAAGGAGTGAGGTAAGCATTTTCATTCTCGTTTTCGAACAAGATTGTGTGTTTGTTGATCAGGTTAGGTTAGGGTTTTATTTTAGGAAAAAATTTTCTTTGAAAACGATGAAGATCTGGGTTTGATTAGTTGAATCGAGCCTTTTTGTAGTTGAATCGTGCCTTTTTGAACTTCAGTCGAGCCTTTTTGTAGTTGAATCGAGCCTTTTTGAACTTCAATCGAGCCTTTTTGAACTGTGTATTGTAATCGAGCATTTTGGTGTTGTAATCGAGCCTTTTTGTGATGTAATCG
The DNA here is from genome assembly GCA_008009225.1 of Acer yangbiense. NCBI lineage: Eukaryota > Viridiplantae > Streptophyta > Magnoliopsida > Sapindales > Sapindaceae > Acer > Acer yangbiense. The sequence goes on along the minus strand of CM017764.1, from coordinate 43,336,180 downwards.
TGCATTTTTGAACTGTGTTTTGTAATCGAGCCTTTTGGTATAGTAATCGAGCCTTTTTGTGTTGTAATCGTGCCTTTATAAACTGTGTATTGTAATCGAGCGTTTGTGTATTGAGATCGTGCCTTTTTGTGTTGTAATCGAGCCTTTTTGTATTGTAATCGTGCCTTTTTGTGCTGTGATCGAGCCTTTTTGTATTGTAATCGTGCCTTTTTGAACTGTGATCGAGCCTTTTTGTACATTTATGTCTAGCATTTTTTTTTAGTGTATTCGAGCCTTTTTGAACTGTTTTCGAGCCTTTTTGTACTGTATTCGAGCCTTTTTGAACTTTGTATTGTGATCGAGCCTTTTTGTATAGTAATCGAGCCTTTTTGTACTGTTATCGTGCCTTTTTGCACTGTGATCGTGCATTTTGACACTGTGATCGTGCCTTTTTGTATAGTGATCGTGCCTTTTTGTACTGTGATCGTGCCTTTTTGCACTGTGATCGTGCCTTTTGACACTGTGATTGTGCCTTTTTGTATAGTGATCGTGCCTTTTTGTACTGTGATCGTGCCTTTTTGTACTATATTCGAGCCTTTCTGAACTGCATTTGAGCCTTTTTTGAACCTTGATTTTTTAGGAGTTTTCATGAACTTATATGGTTTTTTTTTTTTTATGTGAATATGCAGAGGGTGAATCTGAAGGATTTCCTGAAAATCCCTGTGGGAGAATGGTTCCACGGAAAAATTATTCGGCATGACCATGTGAATGACATTACAGATGTCCACAACGCACTTGAAAGTGTACATGAACTTCTTCGGATGGAAGACCATCGTCGGTTTACTGAGTCCTGCTTCGGTCATTTACTTCACATGCATCAGGAGATGAATTTTTCGGCTGGAATTGTCCATCGGATGCTTTTGCGCGAGTTGCATCACGACGGGCCAGAAGATGAGATGAGATGAGATTTTTGTTGGGTAAGCATACGGTCCGGTTCTCCAGGGTTGAGTTATGTGTAATCACCGGATTGAAGTTCGGAATCATTCCCGACCCAGCAAGTTATGAGATGGTACAAAATGGCATACACGACTGATACTTTCGGGGTCGAGTCGTAGAGAATGAAGACCTGAAAGCGGTGCTGCGGAGTGGTCTTTTTGAGCAGCAGTACGATGCGGTGAAGCTGTCATTATTGTTTTTGCTGAACTGGATACTGATGGGGGTGGACGAGAGATATAAAATTCCATTATGGCAGTTTCAGCTAGTTGAGGACTTGGACGCTTTTGATGCATTCCCGTGGGGCGCATACGTGTATAGGTGGACTATATCTGGTTTGAAGCATGCTTTGGATGGTCAACGACAGCGGTCCGAACAACGACAGCAACAACAGGCCACAGCTAACACCACTGAGACGTATAACATATACGGTCTAGTGCACGCATTATTGGTGAGAATTTATAATTTGCAGCCGTACTTTAATAGAAAATATTTTATATCACTAATGTGTTATCTATTATGCAGATATTTGCTTTTGAGGTTATCCCGGACCTTAGCAGCAATAAGCACAAATGTGGGGAACGCAGGGTAATCGAGCTACCCCCTCCACGTATTCTGAAATGGGAGTTGACTGTGCGACCACGGGGGAAAACGCTGGATAAGATTTTTACTGAAAGGGTAAGTATTGATGTTGTTAATGTTTATTATTTTCATTATGTTTGCAATTACAATGATGTCACTCCGATTGCAGATGTTTGCGCGGGCTGAATTGGTGCCTACGGAGGCTGAGAGGCGTCAACAGTACTACGAAGGCATAAACCTGGGAGGCAGTTTATATGATGACGATGCCGCAGATTTACTTCGTGACCGCCCGGATCCCGATCGACATAGGACTGCCGGACCCAGTAATACAGAGGAATCATATTACAGACCTAGTGATATGGATCCTCAGTATTCTGCACCTTATGATCTGGAGGGCTCAGAGCCGGAGGTTGACATTGGTAGTGAGAGTCCCACAAGGTCTAGGCGGATACCTTTCAGTCAAGCCAGACAACCACGACCTAGACCTAGTGATTCAGACCCGGAGGGTCGCAGTCCTATTCCTGTGAGGCGTAGGCGGGTACGATTCACGTTGCCCAGACGGCCTGCACCTGAAGGTCAGCAACCTGAAGGCGTTGAAGACCATCCAGAGGTACATAAGCATTTTTTTAATCGCATGCTTTACTTTCCATTGACTTAATAGTTTTAGTACTGACAGAGTCTGCAATCCTTTCAGGGCTGGGAGCAGAAATTAGCAGAAGTGATGGATGCTGTTCGAACATTACGGACGGATGTCATGGATGCTATCCAAAAGAATGAAGAGAAAAGAAATTCACAGCATCTGGAGTTGGTGGCTATGATTCGGACGCTACAGGGTCCGACGTCGCAGGGTCCACCGTCGCAGGGTTCGCCGTCGCAGGGGCGTATGGAGGAGGATCCATCGTTCGATGACCAACCATTTCATGACTATGATGGTGCATTCAGTATAGGCAGGACAGATATTGATCATGATGAGACAGGATTAGGGGCCAAACATGGGGAGGCATATACTACAGACATAGTACCCGAGCAGCAGGTTCCTGATGCGTTAGGACAACCGGCGGTCCCCGCTGATACAGAGACAGCATTATTGGAACGTATACCATCGCAGGCAGTCACCGCAGACCGCTCATCACAGCTGCTGCATGATCCTGTTAATATCCATGAGCTGTCCACTGACCGCACGTCGCAGCCTCCGATCGACCAAAGCATAGCCGACCCCTCCAGGCGATCCTCAAGGAGAGATTTGGTTCTTCGGATTCCACGGTCACAGGTTGATCAACGGGGACCGAGTTCCTCCTCAGACCTCACCGATCGCCATGGTCCGGAACAGACTCCCCCACCCCTAAGGCGTGGAGACCGGATTCGACGTCGAGGTTGGATGGAACGGAGCCCATACACAGACCCCTGTCTACCAAAGAGGGCACGGGTGATGCCGCCGCCGACACATGAATGGAATCCACATGGACTGTTAGATTCTAAACAGCTTGCGGCGTACGAAGACTACAAGAGGAGCATGTCGGGGGAATTGTAAGTATTACATTCTGTTTATAGTTTTTTTCGACAAATATGTAAGTCAGTATTATGTAACTTTTTCCCTACTTATGCAGACGTGATGTGGATCTGCACGACCCAGTTGGTGTTCCTGTCACTTGGTTCCACCGGTTGCAAACCAACTTCATGGAGTTGGAGGATACTGTATGTTCCTTCCTTGAACTGTCTTTATAAAACTCAGTCATAAATGGTTGCATCCTAACAATACAAACTGTTCAAATTTTTAGCACATTGACGCATACTTAAAGATTGTCCAGAGGCGTCAGCGATTGCACCCCACTGTCTACGGTTCGAGGATCAACATACTGGATTCACAATTCTTTGTAAGTGTTAATATTATACGGTTTTCACTTCGACATTGATGTGTTCATACATCTTCTGCCTAACGTTTCAGTTAATTTTCTTTTAGACATTGTTAGATCACCAATGGGACAGAATCGGCACTGGTGAGGAGAGGAAACCCCCATCAGGTTGGTCTGTGTTTAAGCAGCAGTGGTCCCGTGATGAGCTTATGGTGGTCCGTGGGGAGCTCCCGTTAGGGAATCGGCCTTGGCACGATGTTGACATTGTAAGTGTTTATTCGAGTTTTGTGTCTATGTTTATTCGAGTTTTGATAACACCTTGGAGAAACATCTGCAGGTTCTGATTCCTTGCAACGTTAGAGGTATGCATTGGGTCATGGCCAGCATCGATCTGCAGTATGGGCACATTCTTGTGTTTGACCCGTTCAGACGGGATGTCCCATTTAGGCACAGGAATGCCCAGTTTGCATGTCTGCGCTATTTGCTACCCTCTCAGCTCTATACGGTGCACTTTCACAGGAATAGACAACCGGGTGACAAGACTTACAAAAAGAGGGATGGGCCGTTTCGGATGTTATTTGTGTCAGCCGACCGGGTGCCCCAACAGGAATCGAGGTATGACTATTTCAAGTTGTTATTCTATCCCAATCGGTGAAGAAATGTATCAATGCTAATGGTTGTTCATGTGGTTAATTGCAGGGGAAACTGTGGTGCCCATACGTTGAGAATGATTGAGTACCTGACGGCGAACAGGGATACATTCGATTGGACGGAAGCCGATATGGCCATCATCCGGCAAAAGATGGCCGTGGAGGTTTATTGTAACTCCAGGACGTTGTAGTTGTTGTACATAATAGAGCTGTTGTTAATGAAATTATTAATTTTTTATTTCAAGTTGTTTGCAGTTCAAAGTTCAACTAAATTCAAAAATATTTTCGAACATAAAATATTTCTAAAATATTAACATATATCAAAGCATACACAAAGTTAAAAAGTACCATATATTGACATATATCAAAGTATACAAAAAGTTAAAAAATACCATATATGAGTATATCAACTGGTATGGTGACTTGTGGAAATAAACAAACTACAGCAGTTAAAATTCAAAACACATGTCTAAAACATAAGCCCTAAGATGATTGCATCGTTCATCTTTTAAAGAAATTCTCTAGCTGAAACTCGTTGCACTCAAATAAACATCACTAACTCTGGCCTACTGTATATGTTATTATGCTCGTTGTCTAGTGTTGGATAAGCAGCCACAAGAGCATCTTCAGTGCCAATATATAGGGAGTTGTAAATCTTCTAGTACACTTCCCTAACCTTCCGAGCAGGATGGAAAAGCCCCTACAGCAGCACCCAATGCAACTCTCATCCCTTCAATTGCTTCCATGACAGCATTTATGATGTGGGGTCAAGTCTCCTCTTCTAAGACTCCATTCATTCCACGATAGAGTCCTTCTGAGGGCACGTTTGTTTGTTGTGTCCAGTTGAATGACAAATGCTGCACTTGCGACGGTATTGTTCGGGTACAATAGTACTAGGACCTTCATTAACCATAGGCGGGTTGGAACACTTCCTGCTGTTATGTCCTGGTTGTCCACATCTTCTACACGACTGTGTGGCTGTCCTCTCTGAAGACGAGACATGTCGACCCTCCATCGGGCGACCGGATTGTCTATTTGTCCTTGGATTTAAAACCACCCGCGCTGCGATGTCGGATGGCACTACCCATGAAGAAGGATGACCAATAGGCATTATAGGAACCGAGTATGCATCAATAAGTGTCTCCCTCTTGTAGTAGTCCGCACAAAGAGATGTGAAATCCAAGTTCCGCTCCCTGCAACAATGAAAACAGTGAGATTCACGTTTAGGTACTATAAAGCAATAAATGGACAGAGTCATGTACCTTGCCGCTGCGAGTGCGTGTGAATATGGTAAAAAGTCCATTTGGAATTTGTTGCATGTGCATGTCTTCTGGGCTAAGTCAACCGTCCATTGTTTTGCCTTGTGTCTGACGGAAAATATGTTCCAGTCAACTGCATTTACGGTCATATAACCGCATTTCTCGACACGTTTGAGGATCACAAGATGTGTTGCGTCGGTCAATCGATGACGCATTGACCGTGCATTTGTATGACGATCGTGGAACCACTTTTGTAGCATATTCCGAATGAACTCTGCCAGTGTCATCAATGGCAGTTGCCGTGCAAATTTTAGGCATGAGTTTATGCACTCTGCAACATTTGTTGTCATCAACCTGTACCTTCTTTGGGGGCAATGAACACGGGACCACTTGTGTGGACCGGCATTAATGGCATAATCGTATGCACCCTTGTGCAGCCTACGTAACTCCTCCATGTGGCGATCGTAGTGGATTTGGCTGTACGACCTAGCAGCGTTATCCATTATGTCGGCAACATCTTTTCTGTGGAATCGCTTCTTCATATTTTCACCAAAATGCCAGCAACATATGGTATGGGTTGCATAAAGGAACACTTTAGAAATCCCTGCTTCAATGCTTGCATAACGATCGGAAATGAAAACCAGATCATCTATATGACCAAGGGCACCTCTCAAGCACTCCAAAAACCACTCCCATGAAAGGTTGTTTTCTGAGTCACCGTACCCAAAAGCAATTGGATACACCTATTCGTTTCCATCTTGTGCAGTTGCCACAAACATTGTACCCCCCAAATCTTCCCTTCAAATGGGTACCATCAACTGCAATCACAGGACGCATACACCTCCGAAAACCTCTAATTGAGGACCCTAACGACATAAAAAAGTAAAGGAATTTACCATCATTTGCACACTGTAAGTCTGTGATTGTGCCTGGATTTTGCTGTTCCAGAACGTATGCAAAAGATGACAGCAGTTGGAAACTTTCTTCATGCGTTCCATAGGTCAATGACAATGCATATTGTAGGGCATCATGTGCCTTACTGTACATGATTTGGATGCCATACATTGTTTTCATATCGGCGATTATGTCCTTCGGACGCATGAGACGACCATCGGCTTGTTGAAGTCTAGGTGCAACGACTTCTGCGATTGTGGTTGCACTAGCTTGTCGATGGCGATGGTGAATCTCCTCCAAGGGACAGGTGTGTTCGTTGACAAAACTTCTGACTTGAAAGTAAGTCCCTTCTTCTCTCCTCACCGCTCTTAATTTCCACGTACAGTCGTCAATGATGCAAATCAGATGTAAAGTTGTCTTATTGGACCTTTTCACCTTCCATTCAAAGTTCTGACGCATCGCAAAATCGCCAACTAGCCTCTTCAAATCCTTTTTACTCGGGAAAAATTGACCCTTATAAATCATGGTTCTCGGTTCTTGCGCTTCCAAGGTGCTGCTTCTACCAGTACCAAACGAGTATGAATTTGCTCCCGGAATAACCCAAGTTGTCGCATTAACAGAATCAGATGTTGTCACATTATAACGGACCTCGAAAGTCCCAGGCATATCTGGTGTAGTGCCACTAATTCCTTCTACACGTCTACCATGTGTTTGCATATGTGCATGCTCTTCATCCGCATTTTGCAAATCATCAACATGTTCATTATTTGCCTCATTATCCACCTCATGGTTCGGGTAATTGTCATTGTTCTGCTCATTGTACTGCGCATCAAACTGCTCAATTCGACAACCAAACACATCACCAAATTGAGTCTCAGCGGCATCTGCATGGTCAACCACAACTTGTGGGACACCAAACATGTTTCTCCCACCTTCGCTGCCACTCCTTTGGGTGAACACTTGGTTGCTACCACTAAATGATCCAAATTGTAGGGTATTTTCAGGAGGAGGAATATCATTCCCTAACACATCTCCAGCTGTCCGCTCAATAAGACTGACACATACTTGAGGGATCACTCGATCTTCCCCTAGCATAAACTGGACATCGTCGTCATTGCTTATAAATGTGCGACACGTACTGCCAGGAACTATTGATATTGATGATAAATCAACGTTGTATTTGTTTACATCATAGTTCACAATAGTATGCACGATCGCCACCAATTCATCGTAAGTCAAATTCTTTGACACATACATTCCTCGGTTATCAGATCCAACGAACCTCTGACTTCCGTCGAGTAACTGCTCCTATCGACCGTTGTAAGATATTACTATTCTAATCCGATTCATGAGGCTGTCAAATTAATAATCACAAACCATTAAAAATGACACGATTTCAGTTCAAAAAGGCACGATTTGAAAAAGGCCACAATTTCAGTTCTAAAAGGCATGAATTTGTAGCAAAAAGGCTCGATTCATGACCAAAAATGCACGACATTTTTTCTTAAAAGGCACGAATGAGGACCAAAAAGGCACGATTTTGTAGCAAAAATGCACGATTTTGTAGCAAAAAGGCTCGATTCATGACCAAAAAGGCAAGAAATGTTTTTTTTTCAAAAAGGCACGATTCATGAGCAAAAATGCACGATTTTGTTTCAAAAAGGCACGATTTTGTAGCAAAAAGGCACGATTTTGTAGCAAAAAGGCCGGAAATGTTTTTCACAAAGGCACGATTCATGACCAAAAAGGCACGATTTTGTTTCAAAAAGGCTCGATCCATGAGCAAAAAGGCACGAATTTGTAGCAAAAAGGCTCGATTTTGTTTCAAAAAGGCACGAAAGGTTTTTCAAAAAGGCACGATTCATGACAAAAAATGCACGATTTTGTAGCAAAAATGCTCGATTTTGTTTCAAAAAGGCACGAAAAGTTTTTAAAAAAGGCACGATTCATGACCAAAAAGGCACGATTTTGTAGGCAAAAGGCTCGATTTTGTAGCAAAAAGGCTCGATTTTGTTTCAAACAGGCACGAAAGGTTTTTCAAAAAGGCACGAATCATGACCAAAAAGGCACGATTGTGTTTTAAAAAGGCTCGATTCATGAGCAAAAAGGCACGAATTGTTTCAAAAAGGCTCGAAAATAAAAAGAAAAGTTATTAAATTATAACAATGGCTTCAGTTTAACAAAATACTAAAATGCTCGAAATATTCAAACAAGCAGGATCAAGAAATATTACCTTATTTTACTGAAGAAGAAAGTCAGGGCAACACCTTGAACTTTTATTTGTAGAGAGACAGAGTAACTGAGTTAAATCCTACTGACGTTTTTGTTGCAAGTGTGGACAGAGAAAAGACCAAACTGAATAACATAAATCATTAACTAAGGGCAATTTTGGTAGTTCACCATAATAGGTGCCTTTTAAACTTAACTTATTAACCCACTGACATTCTCACCAACTCAGTTTAAAATGGTGACAGTTTCCACCATTTCCACTTGATTTATTATTATTATTATTAACAACAACAACAAAATCAGATCCTAAGCTGCTGCTGCTACTTCACAACCAATCCACTCTTCGACTCATATTGGAATGTCTTTAAAATTTTAATTACTTTTTTAAAAATGAGTGTTTTTAGAATAAGGGTGTTAGACTTAGCTTAATTAAGGGAGTAGATGTATTTTTTTCAGCTCCAATAGGTCCCTAAATGACTTTTTTAATTATGTTCCGGTGGAGTTCACTCCTTTAATAAAGATGTGTTTTCAGACCCCCTTAAAGTGGGCTCCACCTATTTAAAATTATTTTATTTTCTTAAAAAACTCAATTGATGGATATTTGTGCTTGACAAACAATATATAATATTTAAACACAATATCTAACAATTAAATAATAATAAAAAAATTATTTAAGGGGCAATTTAAAGGAGTATTGTTGAAGCACATACCCCATAATGGTCTCTTTTAATAATATACACCCTTAAATAAGGGAGTTTTCAAGAGAGACCGTTGGAGTCGATGCTCTCAAAAGATAAAAATAATGATTTTGAAATAAAATGAAATGTTTTTAAAATTTTAGAATGAAGTGTTTTTAGAAAAGATTGTCAAAAGAAAAAATTGAATTACAAGGTGAAAATCTCTTAAAACTTAAGTTATTACGTTGGTGATAAACACCGATATATATATATATATATACAGTCTTTCTATTATCAGTTCGAACTGACAAAAGTTATATCAGTTCCTTGTATGTGGGCCACTGGATTTAAATACTTTGACTTACAAGTGCATACAGCAAAGTCAAAGTATTTAAATCCAATGGCCCATATGCAAGGAACTGATATAACTTTTATCAGTTCGAACTGATAATATAATTTTTGTATATATATATATATATATATATATATATATATATATATATATAAGGGGCAATTTAAAGGAGTATTGCTGAAGCACATACCCTATAATGGTCTCTTTTAATAATATACACCCTTAAATAAGGGAGTTTTCAAGAGAAACCGTTGGAGTCGATGCTCTCAAAAGATAAAAATAATGATTTTGAAATAAAATGAAATGTTTTTAAAATTTTAGAATGAAGTGTTTTTAGAAAAGATTGTCAAAAGAAAAAATTGAATTACAAGGTGAAAATCTCTTAAAACTTATATATATATATATCGGTGTTTATCACCAACGTAATAACTTATATATATTAACACTGATATACAAACACACGTACAGATATACAAACACACAAGCCATACAAATATATTTAGAATGCATACACTTTTATTCCGACAATCAAACTATTAATAAAGCCATAAACCATGAAATAGATACAAACACTTGCATCTTATCTTATTCAGCCAATACAAGCTGTTGATCTTGATCACTTATTTGTCCAAATTTGGCCTTATAGTCCTTCCACAGCTGATCAACATTTTTCCCCAGAAGATCGACGAAGTAGCGGCCACTGTAACCACTTCTCATCTTCTTGTTCAGCTCCGCCACAAAACCATTTCTCAAACTGTTACAGTAGTCCAGAAACCTCGCCGTTACATCGTACCCTTGATCCCACCTGTCCCCTTGCCCCGGCTTCACCCAATGACTCGGCGCATAGTTTGCCTTCAACCTCACGTAATCGGCAATCCCTTCAATCAGACCTCCGGGAGCCTTGCCGTTGCCGTTCCATTGCCATATGTGAGTCATTTCATGGTAGAGCACCCCGGTGATTTCTCTTTTCACATTACCAGAATAGCGTCCTATGTACTTCGCGCTGACGTGGATTTCTCCGTTGATGGCGTAAGCTACTCCGTCAATGTTGTCGATGAATAGGCTGATTTTCTGCACGTTTTTCCAATCAGCTGCGGTGGTTTGCTGAAAGATCCTCCAGATGAAGTTGGTGGCGGAGGATAGTGTTTGCTTGCTATAGGTGGCGCCGATTTCTTTGTTGAAGCGGGCACCACCTGCAGTGCTTCCGGCGGTGTTGGTGACTATGTAGTCGACTGCATGGCTGCCTTGCAGCAGCAGCGATGCTAGGGTTATTAATAGTAAAGAGAGGTATTGCATGCAGTGAGCCATGAGAAGAAGCGCTTTTGATCAAATACTTTTGTTTTTTGTGAATTGTGAAGTGAAGTTTTTGTATGAAAAATAAGTTGTTACTCTATGGTTTATATAGAGTTGGAACTTGGAAATATATCAACAGAAAATTGAAGATTAATTAGATTAATAAATATCACCGTCCAATTGGCTAAGTGATAAAGAGATTAAGAGTGTTAATTCAGTCTGAAAATATTTCAAAGTTCGAATCGTCGTTATTGCAAATAGTATACATATATAAAAAAATATTTAGAATAACAAATACATATTATTAATTTTTAGTCACAAATAAAATAATGGAGAACAGAAGAGTACACTAACACACAACGATGATCAAGCATCGATTTATATATACCATCAATATCAAAATGTAAATCGTCATTAAAATGTTCAACTATTTGGAGATAAGTTTTTTTTTTAATGTGAGTATTGTTAAAATTAACCCCCTTTCTCATGTGGAATTTGTTTATGACTACAAAGAAAATTGTGTCGTAAAATTTTATTTAAATCCCTAATAAAAAATTAATGAAATAACCCTCTGTACATATAAACCTCCTTCCTCCTTGATTCCTTGTTTCCTACATTCTTCATTTTCTCTTCAATTCTTTATGCAATCGAATAAAAAACTTCACTGAAATCACATATGTTGTTGGAAAATCATGGGTTTTGTGTTGAATGATCAATAGTGTGAGGTTTAAGAGAAAAATCAGAAGAAAATAATCAAGAAATCAAATTTCTACAAGTTTTATGTTTTTTAGACAGAAAAAAAACGTGAAAATGTCTTAAAAACATTATCCATTGCTTATTTATATCTCTTGGTTTAGTGGTTTGACTCTCCCTTGTGTGGTAGGGATCAGAATTCGATTCTAATTATGATTTCTTTTAAATAATTAAAATTAGTAAAACAAAAAAAATTAACTTCTTTAAGATTCAAAAGACCATCCAAGTTCTAGTCTGCTGAGCTATTAAAATTTTGGAAAGTGTTTTGAAGTATATATTATTTATAGAGAAAATAGCCCTTCTTAACTAAATATTAAGGGAGTTGATTGTGGCCCAAATTAGTAAACTGATTGTATTTGTCAAAGAATCCACCTTTTCGATAAAAACGCCCCTCATTAGTTTTCAAAACCTCTTCTCTCTCCTTGTCTCTCTCATTATTTCTGCAGCCTTTCTCTTCTCCTTCACGCCTTCTTCTTCTTCTTCACGCCTTCTTCTTCTTCTTCTCCTTCACGCCTTCTTCTTCTTCTTCACGCCTTCTTCTTCTTCTTCACACTTCACGCCTTCTTCTTCTTCTTCTTCACACCTTCATCTTCTTCATGCCTTCAACACTCATTTTTTCCAGATTTTTTTTAAAAAAATCAGTTTTTTTTGTTGAAAATTTTCAGATCTTCTTCTTCACACCTTCTTCTCACTCGTTTTCAAGTATGGGTTGTGGTTGTGGTTGATTTTCAGATTTTTAAAAAAAATTCATGTATTTTTAAACAAAAATTTTTAGATTTTTTAAATAAAAATTTTCAGATTTTTTTTGTTGAAAAATTTTCAAATTTAAAAAGGTTTGGATTTAAGTTTGGATTGTGGTTGTGGTTGATTTGTCGGATGTAAAGTATGGGTTGTGGTTGTGGTTGTGGTTGTGGTTATGGTGAGTTTGGGTTTGGGTTTCCATATTTGATTTTTTTTTTTCCAGACTAAACACACCAGTTATAATCAACTAAATACACCGGACTAACTAAACACACCAGTTATAATCAACTAAACACACCGGGCAAAAACGACTAAACACACCAGGCAAAAACGACTAAACACACCAAGCAAAAAAGAATTAAACACACCAGGCAAAATTTCTAAATGAAGGGCATTTTTGTCCGAAAAGTGGATTTTTTGACAAAAACAATCAAAATACTAATTCAGGCTAAAAACAATAAACCTCCTTAATTCTTGGCTAGTTTCCATTTTCACCCTTATTTATAATTTATAACCAAGGACGAGGGGGTTTTTTAATTAGGGGCTATATAGGTAATTTTCCATAGTATGTGATTACAAATAATTACAATTTTATATATGGTTAAAAACAAATGTCTAATGTTTACTAGGATTATTTTTTATTCTCTCTCTTTTTTTTTTGGGTGTTAATAAATATAAATATTTTATTTATTTAATTTGTGGGGACCAAACATTTATACACCAATTGAAAAGGCTCGAAATGAAGTGTTCGAGCATTTTCATACACCAATCGTGCCTTTTCATTAGTGTATGAAAAGGCTCGAACACTTAATGAAAATGCACGATTACTGTACAATCGTGCCTTTTCATACACCAATCGTGCCTTTTCATGTACAAAAAGGCACGATTACTGTACAAAAAGGCTGGAAACTTTGTTCAAAAAGGCTCGAAATATTTTTTAATTTTTTAATCTTTTAATCGAGCCTTTTGGAAAAGTTATCGAGCCTTTTGGAAAAGTTATCGAGCCTTTTAGAAAGGTTATCGAGCCTTTTGGAAAAGTTATCGAGCCTTTTAGAAAGGTTATTGAGCCTTTTCCAAAAAGGCTCGATAACCTTTCTAAAAGGCTCGATAACTTTTCCAAAAGGCTCGATAACCTTTTAGAAAGGCTCAAAATGATTTCGTGCCTTTTTGAAATATTTTCGTGCCTTTTTACACTGTCATCGTGCATTTTGGAAAAGTTGTTATCGAGCCTTTTAGAAAGGTTATCGAGCCTTTTAGAAAGGTTATCGAGCCTTTTGGAAAAGTTATCGAGACTTTTCCAAAAAGGCTCGATAACCTTTCTAAAAGGCTCGATAACTTTTCCAAAAGGCTCGATAACAACTTCAAAAGGCACGATGACAGTGTAAAAAGGCACGAAAATATTTCAAAAAGGCACGAAATCATTTCGAGCCTTTTCCGAACTTTTTTCGAACCTTTTTTGAGCCTTTTGGTGAAGAAGGTTACTGTGGGGGGCAATTTTGTCCGTTCACCATAAATGGTGCCTTTTAAACTTAAGTTAGTAAGTTGGTGCCTGTTCCCAAAAAAGAGCCTCAAATAGTGCTATTTAATTTTTTAACCCTATATATATATATATAATATTTAGAATATATTAATAAATTATGGTCAAGTAACAAATACATATTATTAATTTTTAGTCACAAATAAAATAATGGAGAACAGAAGAGTACACTAACACACAACGATCATCGATTTATATATACCATCAATATCAAAATGTAAATCGTCATTATAATGTTCAACTAATTGGAGATAAGTTTTTTTATGTGAGTATTGTTAAAATTAACCCCCTTTCTCATGTGGAATTTGTTTATGACTACAAAGAAAATTGTGTTGTAAAATTTTATTTAAATCCCTAGCAAAAAATTAATGAAATAACCCTCTGTACATATAAACCTCCTTCCTAGCTCCTTGATTCCTTGTTTCCTACATTCTTCATTTTCTCTTCAATTCTTTATGCAATCGAATAAAAAACTTCACTGAAATCACATAATATATGTTGTTGGAAAATCATGGGTTTTGTGTGAATCATGGGTCTTCATTTTCTCTTCAATAGTGTGAGGTTTAAGAGTTAAATCAGAAGAAAATAATCAAGAAATCAATTTTCCACAAGTTTTATGTTTTTTAGAAAAAAAAAAAAAAAAAAAACGTGAAAATGTCTTAAAAACATTATCCATTGCTTATTTATATCTCTTGGTTTAGTGGTTTGACTCTCCTTTGTGTGTTAGGGATCAGAATTCGATTCTAATTATGATTTCTTTTTAAATAATTAAAAATAGTAAAACCAAAAAAATTAACTTCTTTAAGATTCAAAAGATCATCCAAGTTCTAGTCTGCTAAGCTATTAAAATTTTGGAAAGTGTTTTGAAGTATATATTATTTATAATTGTTATAAAATGAGAGGTCAGAGGGTTGTGCGTTTACAATCAAGGACGAGGGGGTTTATAATTAGGGGCTAGATAGGTAATTTTCCATAGTATGTGATTACAAATAATTAACAATTTTATATATGGTTAAAAACAAATGTCTAATGTTTACTAGGATTATTTTTTATTATTTATTTATTATTATTATTATTTTTAATTTTTTAATTTTTTATTTTGTGTTAATAAATATAAATATTTTATTTATTTAATTTGTGGGGACCAAACATTTATACTCTTTTTATAAAACAAGTTGAATTGTCTCTTTCTGCTTTCAATCATGTTTTGCGTAGACAAGTCTGTACTTGGGGTAAGTTGTCTATTGCCAAAAGAAAGGCAAATTACAATGGAGGACCTTAATTTAGGTGTAATGATAGGTATATCACACTTTTACCCAAATGATATATTAATATCCTTGACTAAACAGTTAATTGATAGATTTTTTTTTTTTTTTAGCTGCGTTAACTAATTGATAGAGTTAAGTAGGGTCTATATATCGGAAGGGCAACAACTCAACAAGGTCATTTTACCATTAACAGAAATAAATAAAAAATTAAAATATGAAAAAAATAATAAAAAATCATCATCATCATCATCATCTTCTTTATAAATGTCCCAAAAACAATTCATTAGCACACGAAGATTCTCAAATGTAGACTAACTTAAAATCCTTAAAAATGAATTCTCCAAAACCAATTACCATCATCATTATCTTATTCTTCTTCTTTGTCGTCACAAAGTCATAAAACATTAACAATTAAAAAACAATTAAAAAAAAAAACAACATATACGATACATGTTTGGGAACAAATCTTCATTAACGGTGTTTGGGAAAATCTTAGTCAGCCTAACATATCAGCATAAAAAGTAGAATTCACGGAACCAGGTCTCCACATCATTAAATCATGCCAGTTTGACAAGGTACACGGAGTAGCGATGGCGCAAAGACAGAAAGCAGGTTGCCCACCTAGAATCGGTTCGCCAAAGTAACCCTAGGCGCGACAAATTGATACTAACTCGCCATTACGTTGTAAAGATGAAATGTCCACAAGATCACCACAAAATACGAGATTTTTCACTTCTCCCATGAAATCCGGGCCTATATCAAGAAAGACAATCACCGCTAATCAAGCAGTTGACGGATCCGATAATAAACTCCAACGTCTAGAAGATAATCCATATAAGGAAAAGAGATTCACCAAAATATGGGCGATCACCAAGATACCATCTCCTCAAAGACTTTATTTGCACGAAAGGGATTAGGGCAACGTCTTAGTTCTCATATAAATACATGCAATAAGCAAAGGCTAGAGAGAGAGAGAGAGAGAGAGAGAGAGAGAGAGAGAGTTTTTGTAACTTGTAATTGTTTTCTACACATAGTGAATATTCTCCTTTCCTGCTACAGCAACATTGGTTTTCCTTACCTTAGGGTTTTTCACGTACAAACTCTGGTGTTATTTATTGCTTTTATTTACTTTTCTCATTACATATCATATTCACGTAGCAAGAGGGTATTTTGATCATAAGTTTCTTGGTCAATCCAAGCATCGAACTTGCCTACGTGTTGTTGTTGACAAAATCCAAAAATCAACGTCAACAAACTGAGAACTAGATCTCCATGAGATCTCAATGATCTCCATTAAATCTACATGGAGCCATGGAGGAGAGATCTTCTGATCTCATCCATTTTTTTTGGAGGTTTTTGAAGACATCTAGACCCACGGAGATTACTCACATCTCCTTCAATATGCATTTTTTTTTAATATTTGATTATTCTTTTTAAGAATAAATTAAAAAAATAAAATTATTAAAATAATTGATAATCATAAAATGAGTTGGTTATGGATAATATGGAAATTTCATAATTTTGACCGGTCAACTATTAACTTTAACCGTTAAATGTTAATTTGGTCATGGTACCAATGTATCATTTAGTCAAAAGTGTGATCTATTTGATAGTACACCTATGACGTGTTTACTAATCAGTAATCAAACTCAGGAAAGAGAATTAAGTTACTGATTTGTGAATTCCAGTGTTTACTAAAATTTTAGGGAATTAAGTTACGTGGACCCCACTCTTAAATCAGTAATTAAGTTACTGATGGAAAGGGAATTTGATTCCCCCCACCTACCCTAAGAATCAAGTTCCCTTTCCTGATTAAAAAAGGGAATTCATATACTTTTACTAAAATATCCTCACTTATAATAATTATAAAAAAAAGCTGTCTTTCCACTTTATCATTTTGTTTTAGAAATTGTTCTCTGTCATTCTTTTTTGTTCATCGTTTTCCTCCGAATCTTGCTATAGGTACGCTTTTTTTTTTTTTTTTTAATCTTTAATTTCTTGAATATACATAGAAATCTGACTTATTGGTGTTTTTTTTTTCTCTTTTTGTCAAATCTGCGATGGCTGTTTTTTTTTTTTTTTTCCTTCCTTTTTACGTGAAGCTATTATATATTTTGTTTTGTTTAAGTTTTTATTTATTTATTTTATTTATTTTTATTTTTTTTATTTTACTAACGCAGTATAAAGCATTACATATTCATATATAAGGGGACACACAGTTTCGTTCACAGTTGTATCGTTAGCTTGTTTAGGCGTAGATAGGTTTCAATTTGATTGTGATCTCAATTGTAATCTGCCTGAACTTGGAAAATTTGGCTTCTTGTTAAAGCCTACCTTTTGTCTCCAATAAAAAAAAGAAAAACATATTCATATATATAAATATATTTATGCTGTTTTGTTAAGTTTTTTTTTTCTTTTTCCGTAAAGTATGTATTATATATATATATATATATGTTTTGTTTGACAATCTTTGGAGACATAGTTTATAATTTTTATATAAATTTTTTTGTTTTCTTTTATACAGTTAATAATGAATCAAGTATTGTTTAAGCTAATGGTTGCATATGTTGAGTTATTTTGTATTTTAATTTTCGAGAGAAGGGAAAAAAGCACATAAATATGAGAAATTAATTCGACATCAAATTAATCATGCTTTCAAATCTGAATTACTCCTCAATTTTTAATTATTATTGAATATTGACTAATTAGTTCAAAGTTTTCGATATAACGATGTTAATTACTAGTTATAGTGTTATGAGCAGTATAAAAAATAGTTTTTCATAATAATAAAAAAATTATTTCAACATATTATATACACAAGGGTATTTTTGTAATCAACTATATATCATTCCGATTCTTTAGTTGAAGTAAACACTAGAAAGGGAATAAATTTGATTCCATTTCTGATTCCTAAATTATTAGTAAACACTGGAATGGAATTTAGTAACTTAATTCCGATTTCTCTCCATTCCCTTTCCAGTGGAACTTGATTCCGATTCCCTCCATTCCTGATTAGTAAACGCGCCACTAAAGTAAAGGGAATCCATTGCAATTTGTCCTAAAGAGAAAGACAAATTCTCAATCTCTCATTTATCATTGACTTTAACTTGGACTCGGCGAGTTAGGACTTAGGCATTTGCCGGCCTAGAAATTCTTAAAGTCAACCATAATGAGCATAAATTCTTAAAGTCAACCACAACAAGTTATATGAGGATTAAATACCAGATTGAGCAGGGATATTTTTTATGAAATATTACAATAATTCGAGATTTATTATTATTTTTTTAAATATAAAATATAATTCGGGATTTAATAAAGAGATAGATTTGAACCCACAATCTCATGGCGTATGTGTGAGGGGTAAACAATTGGACCGACCTTTATCTTGTCTTAGAATAATTTTTTTGACTTAACATCGACAATACAAAAAAAAATTAATTAATACTTTCAATAAATTTTTTAATTAATTAAAAATAAAGATACACCTAATCAGAAGGGCATAGAGGGGCTTAACCAATATATTCTAAATAAAGACTTTAAATAAATTAAAAAAAAAATAGTCAAAACAGACATTTAAAAAAAAAAATGCAAATACTATATATCAAACACACATCATTATGTCTAATTGTGTACGGTAAAGAATCTTTTATGAAAACCTAATTTTAAACAAAATCATGGCCTTTAGTAATTATTAATTTTTCTATTTTAATTGAATAAGTATATTTCATAAAAATAAAAAATAATTGAATAATTCAAAATAAAAATATAGTTTTGTATATCAAAAACAGTACTCCTAAATGGAACATACTAGTATACTATACTAATATCAATGGGCCTGGCTCACGGTGCATCCTCCATTTGTTTTACTGTCATATGTCATATGATATCTAACGTAATATTATATAAATAACTAATTAAATTTAGAATAATATTTGATTGTCAGTACTATATTAAATCATTAAGATGATTTGGTGAATGATGTGTTAATTACAACTTAACATCATTTAGATATATATATTACAGACAACTTAACATTAAACTCTTAAATTTAATCTCATTAAACATAATAATATCTCTTAAATTTAGATATATATATTATTAGAAAGTGCACCATACATCGAGCCCACCGAAGCTTTTCTCTTTCTCTTCCAAGTTTGGCTACCAAACTTGTTTATATAAATTTCTTTTTCCCGGTAATTAGCATTGACTAAAAGCCATATTTATGTACTTGATATATTTAAAAAAATTAGCATTGCCATGGATATTTTCCAAGATTTTTTTTTTCTTAATTTCTCATCAAAAATTATAGGGATATTATTAATTTCCCCCTGACGTTTCAATCAACATCGTTTTACCCCCTCTAGTTTCAGAATTCGCCATTTCCCCCCTACCGTTATCTAGCCGTTAGAAAGGTTACTTTTGACACCAACTGAAAACGAAAAGACACAATTACCCTTGAGTTAATGAGTTATTAGACTGGAAATCTTTTTTTTTATCCTAAAAAGTAAAAACACACGTTCATCGATCATCACTTCAAAAAAAAAAAAAAAAAAATTGACAAACAAAGATCTTTAAAAAAAAATTGACAAACAAAAAAATCCCAGATTTTTCACCACACAACAACAATCATCAACCATCAATTATCTTTAAAAAAAAAAACCTTGTCACCACAAAAAAAAAAATAAAAAATCCATATTTGTTTCATCACCCACCCAGATTTTTCACCACCCAACAACCATCAACCCCAAACAAACAACCACCTCCATCTCTGGCCACACCACCTCCATCTCCATCCAAACCCAAACAAAACCCAAACCCAAAAGAAACTCACCGGACCGCCACCACCCCCACCAAACCAAATTGAAAACCACCCATTTGAACCCAAACCGAATCACCCAACATCATCAACGCCAAATACAACATAATCAGTTCCAGTCTTAAAAATATCGAAAAAATCATCCAGAAGAAAGAGAAAGAGAAAGAGAAAGAGAAAGAGAAAAGGGGATCGGTGGCGAGAAGAGATGGTTTGGTTGACTTCGATTTGGATTTGGGTTTCGATCGGTGGCGATTTGGATTTGGGTTTCGACCGATAACCGTGATTTTTGGATGGGGTTTGGTGGTGCTTCAGGGGGTCGCCTGGGGTTTGGTGTAAGGGTGGGTTTCTGGGTTAGTTTTGAAGGCTAAAGGTTGCTAGGTTCGTCAGCGGTGGCGGCGTCTTGGGGGTTCATCGGCGATGAGGATTTCTGGGTTCATTTTGGTGGTGGTTGAGGCTTTTAAGCTTTAGATATTTTCTGGTGGTTGTGGGATGATGAGGAAGATGATGGTGAGGGCTGTGGGATGATGATGGTCGACGATGGCTGTGGTTGATAATGGCTGGGGGATGAAGATAAAGATGATGTTTTTGGTCAATAATATCAGTTTTTTTTATTAAATCAATTTTTAATTGTTTGATGATTTTTCAATTATTAATATTGGGTAGTGAAAGTGATGAATGATGATGATGATATAGAGATGAGTGGTGGTGATTGTTTCGAAGAGAGGGAGAGATGATTTTTTTTTTCTACAGATTGAAGTACCAAATTGCCCTTCAAAATTAATGTTCATTGCACATTTTTACGTCTAATAGACGGCAGGGGGGAAAATGGCGAATTCTGAAAACTCAGGGGGTGAAACAATGTTGACTGAAACGTCAGGGGGGAAATTAATAATATCCCTAAATTATAAGGACAGTAAAAACAATAATAATAATAAGTTCCATTTGGAAGATAGCCAACAAGGGGTCTAGAAGGGAAAATTGTCATTCATTATACTATCTTCAAGTATTGGTAAAACATGCAGCCAAAACATCAAAACACATTAAGATAAAACAAAAGTTAGTTTAACCGCCCACACTAAACATAGTCGCATTTTTTTTTTTTTATACACAACATACGGTATGACAATTCGAATTCGAGATATTGTCAAATTGAATGAGCTCTTCTCTACCACTAAATCACATCAAACCGTGGTAACATAATTGTATTCTAAATTTATATATAAAGAAATGAATTTTATAATATTTAAAATTTTAAATGTGTAATAAAAAAATTAAATTTACTTTTTTAAAATTTTAAATGTATAAAAAAAAATTAAATTTTCTTTTTCTATAAAAAAAAAATCCTTGTGATTTGTGAATCTGCTCTTTCATTGTATAATATCGGACAAATTCTAATAAAAGTCAGTGTAATTCTTAATTTATTGACTTGGGCAAAGTGAGATTTGAATTTAGAATTTCAATATTGATCGAAAGAGACGTGGCTACCAACTTACCATCCAATTATAGAAAACAACCATCACTAATTTTATTTTATTTTAAAATGTAAAGTTATATGCTTTGACATCTTCTTAAAATTATTTAATCGATTTCCATCAAATCAGGCAAGTAGTGTGTTGATTAGAATTTTCTTTGTAATTACCTAGTCATTAGTCAATACCTTGTATGAGAACATCTCTCGTTTCTTTAATGAGTATAACACGTATTCAAAAAAAAAAATAAAAAAATAAAAAAATAAGAGGTATTATCAATTTAGTCCCTAAACTTTATCAAATTTTTAAAAGAGTTTGTTTTTTTTACACCCCTTGATCCCTTATTTTTCAATAATACATCAAATTGGTCATTCAGTTAGTCAATAGTCGGTCAAACTTAATAGTTGTTGAGGTACTTTTATCTTTAAACAGGGAACATGCCACATGTCCACAAAAATAGAAAATAAAAAATATCCATTTAATAAAATTAAATACCCTTAATTTAATAAAATTAAAATTAAAATGAGTAAATTAAATAATGAAAAATTAAATAAAAAAATATATGGATCTCCACCTTCCATTTTTTAGATGGACAGTGAAGATCAAAATTTTAAAAATATCAATAATTGATAAAGGAAAGAGATAAAATTAAAACATATGTAGCATGGATATGGATATGGGTATGGGATACGAATATGGTATGATACTGGGATATGAAAAATCTCCAAAAAAACTAGGATACAGATACAGCATGATACGTCAATTAAAATAATATATATTTATATTTTTAAAAAAAATATGAAAACATATTTGATAATTTATTCAAAATCAAAACATATTCAGATTCTAAATAAAACATGTCACATAACTACATAAGTCATAACAATGTAACATATTACAAGACCCAAATAAAACATATCACATAAGTCGTAACATATTACAAAATCCAAATAAAATATACGTCACATAAGTTATAACATATTACAAAATCCAAATAATACATAAAAAAACCCATAAAACATATTCTAAATTCCTAATTAACTTCATTAATTATCATCATTCACATAGTTAAATGATCTAAATAATTCAGCCTCTAACTCTGGTTCATCAAGAGAAAGGTTTGCAATCTCAAGTATCGTGGCATTCTCCATGCCCATGGAATCAAAACCATATCCTCCAACATCCCACAATTGAAACACACCTAGCCTTTATTGTAAGTTGGATTACTCCTTGATAAAAAGGCGAAGATTATTATGCACATATACCAAATCTTCAGCTCTTTGTGGTGTTATCTTATTCCCCTTCGAAGCTTTTTCGGTCTTTAAGTTGGTTCTTCAGAAAAAAAAAAAAAAATGGAAACAATATTATACATGCTTGATAAATGATATCCATCAAAGCTTTTTCAATCTTTAAGTTGATTCTTCGTCTTCCTCTTCTCTTGTGAAACTTGTGAAAAAGTCAACGGATACATCATTTGGCATATCGGATACGTATCCTAAAGTATCTGGTGAGTATCTGAATCGGATACGAGTTACCTCCACCAAATGGAGTATCCGTGCTGCCTAGATTAGAACACAATTTAAAACAAAAAAAGGGGTAATTTCACTAAAGTCCCTAATTTTTGGTGAAATATCATCTATTTAAACGTATTTGTTATATTAGCAACTTAAGTCCCTTGTGTTTCAAAAATACATCAGTTTAGTCCATTTGACCAAAATACTAATGGTCAACTCTAACTATATATATATATATATATATATATATATAAATACAATTTTACCCTTGTCAAAATGATTTATTGAGTTTCAAAAATAAATAATATTAAAATAATTTATAAAAATAAATAAACAACAAAAATTAATAATTAAAAAAAGAAAAAAAATGGATTATTAAAAATATAAAGTTAAAATAAATAATAAATTGAAAGTATTTTTTTTTAAAGAAATAAAATTATTTCAAAAAAATAAAAAAGAATTTTTTTAAGTAACTGGATCTCCACCGTTGGATTTTGATCAATCCAATGGTGGAGATGCATTTAATTATTTTTTTTAATTTTTTTTAAATACTTTTTTTTTTAATTTATGAAAATACTTTAAATTTTTTTTAATTATTTTAACTTTATATTTTCCATAATCCATTAGTTTTTTTTTTCTTTTTTAATTTTTTTTAGAAAATAGTTTTGTTGTTGTTTATTTATTTTTATAAACCATTTTTAAATTAGTTATTTTTGAAACTCAATAAATCATTTTGACAAGGGTAAAATTGTACTTCTATATATAGTTAGAGTTGACCATTAATATTTTGGTCAAATGGACTAAAGTGATGTATTTTGAAAAAACAAGTGACTTAAGTTGCTAATATATATATAACTCAATAAATCATTTTGACAAGGGTAAAATTGTACTTCTATATATAGTTAGAGTTGACCATTAATATTTTGGTCAAATGGACTAAAGTGATGTATTTTGAAAAAACAAGTGACTTAAGTTGCTAATATATATATATATATATAAACGTTTAAATAGGTGACATTTCACCAAAAAGTAGGACTTTAGTGAAATTAGCCCAAAAAAAAATTAAGGAAAAAAAAAAAAAACAAAAAAAGAATGGGATACAATCTCAAATTTTAAAATACAAAATTAAAAATCAATGTAATTTTAAAAGGAAAGAATCATATATGGATGAGATCCGGTGAAAAAATAAGAAGTCAACTTCATCACACAATGTTTGTCTAGTTGAAACGAAAAGTGAAGATCTTTGTAGTGGAATTTGTGAGACAACGTTCGTCTAGTTGTCGCGCGAAAGTTGTCTCGCGACCTTGAAGACTAGAAATTCCAAAGGAATTCGCGAGACAAAGTTCGTATACCTGTCATGCGAAAACATCCCGTGAACTTGTTGTTGCCTAGTTTGGGTGGAATTCGCGGGACAAAGGTCGTCTACTTGTCCTGTAAACCATCCCGCGAAGTAACCATCCAGCTCAGCAAATCTTGGGTCTTGTACCCAAATTTCCCCTATATATAAAAACCTTCTCTCCACTCATGCTCATGAGCTTGGATCCAACCTTTGAGCCTCCAAATACCTAAAATCACCATTTTTAACCTTCAATTCATCATCAAATCCTAAAACCCATCATCCAAACCACAAATTCCTTTCACCCAAACAGAACCCATCATCATTCCTCATCATTTGGAGCAAGAAGGAAGATTGGAGAGAAGGAGCTACAAGTCAAGTTAGCAAAAAGAGGAGGAGATTTCTTCAATTAGTTTATTCTACTCCATTCTTCTTTTAATTATTGTTTATTTACAATGATTTGTGACTTTATTGAATATTCATTGATGACTTGTAAAAACAATATGAGCTAAATCCTTTCTTGCTAAGATTTGATGGAACCAATACCCTTAATATTTTTATAAAGACTCCCTAATTTCTCATTTATGCTTGTGTTATTTGTACCGATATTTATGTGTGTTTAATGCTTTTACTTAATTGATCACTATGTGGATGATTATTGGTAGATGTCTTATGGACCAAGAGGTGACGCACTCTACATGCTTAACAAAATGTTCACTAGGTAACTAGTAAGGTAGAGATACTGATCGCGCTCCAAATGTTCACATTTAGCGCTCCATTTTCCTATCTTTTGTGTTCGTTTCCGAGCACTTTTGTGTATATAATATGTGTTTTAGCTATGTGTAGGTAAATATCCCTCAGAGTGGGTGTTTAAACCTAAATGGAAGAAAACAGGGAAATTCAGGGGCAATTATGTCATTGTGGAGAATCAGGGGTCAAAGTGCAATATTCGAAAGAATATTGAATAATCTGTGAATAAGGGAGAGATGAGGGGTGCATATCGTAATTATCCGTGCAAGGCACAGCACCAGCGCCACGTCATAAGCAGTCAAACGGTGTCGTTTTGGGAGAGGTACACGTCAGCGATGACGTCATCGTCTTCTTCAGCCAGACGGGTCGAGATGACCGGGGTGACTCGACCCGACGACCCGTTGACCTGGTTCAGACCCGACGATAACCCGGCCTTTTTCGGCCCATTTTCGATGGTTTTTTCGACCAATCTCCGCCCAGATCGGTAGCCGGTCTCTTTTCGGTCACGATGGACCCACTTTGAGCCTCCCATGTAAAAGTTTCACTCTCCACCAAATCCTCCAAACTCCATGGCCATTCAAGCTCGCAAGCTTGGTTCAGCGACTTCTTTCTAACGAACCAGCACGTCCAAACCCGTGGATTCTTCATGGTTTCATGCAGCGGGAAGAAGCCAGCAGTCCAGATGGTTAGAACTCGCCGTCAACCTCCATTTTCTCCACCGCGACTTTGTGCGGCGGGAACAAACCCGCGAGGCAGGGTGTCTGAACCCGCCAAGCTTGTCGACTTAAGAGGATTTCGAGATATTTTGAGATATTTTGATCCCCATTCTTTCCCTACACATTTCTAACATATATATACATCACTTTGCTTCTTTTTCGGAGGGAGTACCACCCAACTTTGCTCCAAGAAATCCATTTTCTTGGATTGATCATCACAAAAGAGAGAGAGCAACTCCAAGCCTTCCATGGGGGATTTTCCTCCATGGAAAGCCTTCTATGGAGAGTAGATATGCAGAGATAGGAGAGGCTTGTGTGTCAAAACCGAGCCAAAAGAGTTTCATAGAAAGAAAGAGCTATTAGAGGCTTGTCTTCAAGGGTTATTTCTTACTTTGCTCATCTCTTGTATTTTTATTGATGTATAACCCATTTGGGATTATTTGTAACCTACACTAATGTCAATATATGTATGTATTGTTCATTTGCTTTGATTTGGTATTGATTCATTCCTTAGATGTATATTGATTAAGCTCTTTTTATGATATTCATATGTATGGATGATTATGTGTTGATATGTATTTATGGATGAGATTAGGAGTAGATTAACTAAATGATTAGGAGTAGTTGTAATCAAATATCTCATTTGTTTATGTATGTTGATGTATGTGTTTAGAGTGATTAGAGAGATTGAGAGTTGAGTTTGTGCTCGGATTTCCATTCCAGATATAATCTTGACTGTTAGCTCTTGGGAATGGAAATAGTTTAGGTGTGCATAATCATGCCACTTTAGCTTTGGTTCATAAGTTCATGTGCTTAATGGGTCTAAACCCTAGATACAATCACTTTTCCGATTGGAGAGTGATGATATGATTTTGGGAATTCCCTAATCAAGAGAATGAATCCTTTACTAGATTAATTGGATTCACATGTAAACAATCGACATAAATTACATAATGTGTTTGGTGAACCGATTTCCCATATGTGTTATATATCTTGCTATTCTCCCAGCCACCTTTGTTTTCGTAGTTAGGGTGTCTTGCCTTTAGGAGTAGAATAACTTAATTAGGAGTAGATTAATTAGATATTCAAGACACCCGGCTACATTTCTATCCTAGTTAGTTATATTTCTGCACACACCACACCACTTTCCTTTTTACATGCTTTAATAAACACTAGAACTAGATATAGTTAACGAATTCCATTCTCTGTGGGAACGACCCTTGCTTACTTGCTATACTTGTCCTTTGACTCGTTGCATTTGCGAGGTGATTAGAATAGATAAATCTTTTCTCGACCCGTGGCGTCAACGACCGCCACGCGGTCAGATACACAAGGCTAGTGCTTACGGCTCATTTATGTGTTACCAACCTGCTTAATGAATTCATACATATATTCTACGATCATCGAGAGATAGGTTATGGTTATGGGTAGATACTAAACTAGGGGACATGAGTCTATGAATATGCACTTGCACATTTGAGTTCACTTGGGTTGTCTAGGGCTTAATAGAAGAGTTAGGTGAAATCAAGTCTTAGCATTCATCATTGCCTTGCTACTGTTGCTCATTTTAGTTTGTGCTTGTGATTGGTTTAATTTTCTTCATTGCAATTAGTAATCTCATTTTAGTTTAATTATACTCGTCAAGTGAAAATCAAATTTCAATGCAGCTTAATCAATCAATTTTAGTACTCAACTCCTCAATCCTTGCAGGAACGATTCCCTATTTACCATATACTACTCCACGGCCTCGTACGATTGCGAGCGCCTCTCTAGTTAGAGTAGGAAACACATCACCATGCATGCTAGACCCCATCTTTGCTAACTTATCCATGAAGAGTTGAACCTCTGGAATCGTAAATGACCTCCATGCCATTATTCACGACCATGTTGCTTCGAATATCATAAATCAAATCTACATGCATCAAGCTTCCAAAGTCGCCCTTATTCACCCAAGAAACGGCCACCTTCGAATCACTCACAATCGAAATGTCACTACCATGAAGAATAGGCTTAGAACAACATAGCTCTACCGCTCTCTTAATTGCTAAAATCTTAACAGAATTTGAATCAAGGTTCCCGACATACTGAGAAAATAAACACAACACCTTTCCTTTCGAGTCCCTCAGAACATCACTGATCCCTGCCGGCCCTTGATTGCCCCTAGCCAAGCCATCCATATTGAGCTTAAGTTTATCCACCAAAGGAGGAATCCAATCAACTATCTCTGATTTCTTCCATTTTTTCTTTTCGACAAAAAGATCCTTTATATTCAATAGTAAAGACGAGACCATATACTTTGACCCCTTCCCATAGTGTTTGAACCACCACACTATCCTGAATTTAACAAAGTCAATTGCCTACTCGAAACTCAGATCTTTATCATTAAAAAAAAATATGGTTTCTGAGTTCCCACGTGGTCTAAACAACCGTAAATAGCATATATCCTCACACCCTCTCAAATTTGGAAGCCGGACATAAACCACTCCAACTTTCCATCCAATCCTTGAAGGAATTGTTCACACATCACTTAACATCCCACCAGCCCATACAATCTCTTTATAACTTTGAAGACCAGCATCAATGAAGAAAAAGATAATCAATTGTCTCATTTTCCTTCTTACAAATCAGACAATCCAAATTATGGATTTAGTCCAAACCAAACCTTTGCAGCACATCCTTCACAAGCACTCTACCTCTATGGAGTTACCAAAGGAAGACCTCAATCTTAGGAGGAAAAATGCCTTGCCAAATTAAATTATAAGCTGAAATTCTGCTTCTCAACGGCTCCTCCAAACCTCTTCAAAAAGATCCGACACTGAGAATATGCCATCGGAGCTCAAATACCAAGCTATGGCATCTGGAATATGTTTACGAATGTGGATGCAATCTAAAAAAGTATTAAAGACCTTCAATTGGTCCATCTCCAAATCGAAAAGCGGCCTCCTTGTCTACACATCCCACACCCATTTCGTCCCTATCCAGCTGCCGAATTCCTTTATGACACCATTCTTTTTCACTGCCAAAGCATACAACTTGGGAAAGTCTCTTTCAACGGCCTAGAAACCAATAAATAATTGGTCAAAAATCTACTCTATCACCATAACCTGTAATAACTTTCATGTCATCTTCCAATAAATCAGTCGATTTACTCCCTTCCTTCAGAAGATTGCCTATCGCCATAACAAAAAACGAGTTAGACCCACTACACTTCTAATTCCATTTCAGCACATTACCTTGAATTTTATATTTGGAGCAAATGACTCTTCCCTATAGCGAACTTTATTCCCCCCCAAACCTCCAAATTCATTTAGTGAGCATGGCTATATTTTTATCTTAAATCATTCTGATTCCTAAGACTTAGTTGGCTTTGCTTTTACAAACCTCCGTCTATTTGATCACATGCAGCTTCTTTTTTTCAGCCCCATCACCTCACAAAAAAACTTCTTTGAAACTTCTCGATCCGTTGAGCAATGACAACTGGAATTTTGAACACGGACAAGAAATAAGTAGGAATGCTCGAGATCATTGCTTTGATCAACACTAACCAACCCCTTTAGACAAAAATTTCTTCTTCCGTGGAGCAAGATGGTTCTCAATCTTGTTCACAATCAGGTTCCAAAACGATTTGGTACAAGGTCTAGCCCCCATAGAGAGACCAAAATAAGAAATGGGGAGGGTAGCTTTATTGTACTTTAAAGCATTAGCCCAATAAGTCGCCTCAGAAGCTCTTATTGTCCCCACTCTCACTACACACACTATAAGAAATTTGTTATTTAGTAACTAACTTTCTATAACTACGTAATAAATGGTTGCAATATGTTACTTTTTGTAACCATTGTAACATGGTAGTTGCAACAAAGACAAATCATGAATCCAAATCATTATAGGACCAATTTTTTGTGATTTGTGACTTAAAATTTAGTCAAGGAAAATATGTTTCGGCGACTATGTTCAATTTGGTTGCGAATGAGTGATAAATACACTGATTCTTTTTATGACTATTAATTGTTGTCAACAAAGAGGTAAGTAAAATTTAGCGCCATTTTTTCCCACCAAAAGTATACCTTTCGAGACAAAATATAAGGCATTAACAACTATAAAGTTAGTCGTACAATAAGTCTTTTCGTGTCTAATATATTTAGTTGATAAATAATATTACTTTTTTTTTTTTTTTTACATATTCTTCGTGACTATAATGTTGGTTGGAAAATAACTTTTTCCACTACTAATATTTTTAGTTGCATGAAAAAACATTTTAGCACCAATCTTTCTCTCCAAACGAATACTTTTTTTAAGACCAAATATATTGAGTTAGCAACTGTAAATTTAGTTGGATAATGAATACTTTTGTGTCTAGTATCTTTAGTTGCCAAATAGGGAAAAGAGTTGCACAATTCTTTCTTAAAAAAAAAATAATTTAAAATTAAAAAAAAAAAAAAAAAAAACTTAATATGACCATAAGTCAATGAATTTATAACTATTTTTGTATTATTGATATAGTTGGCACATATATATGTATATATATATATATATATATAATATTTTATTCTATAGTTCTAAAACTGAAAAGAAAAGTAATAAAAAAAAATAATAAAACCAAAAAGAAAAGAAAAGCACATAGGTCATGCGTTTTCTTTCGAGTGTCAATTGAACAAGGAAAAAAAATCTTTATTTCCTATTCCCTAATTCAAATCGGTTTCCATCTCAAAGAAGGAGATGTTTTGGCTTTGCATATCATGTACACCGAGCAGGACGCTTTTAGTGTTTTCCCGCTATTTTGTTCTTCATTGCTATATAATATTTAACCCTAAATTCCAAATCGACTTTTTTGCTCACATCGTTACAATCAACGAACGCTGCTGGATTTGGATTCGAAGTTTTTCGATTATAGTCTTCACGGATTGTGTAAGTTTTCTATTTCTTTGATAGAATTATGCAATGTTTGTTTGTTTTTTTTTTTTTGGATCAAACCTCTTGTGCATAAAATGTATGTAGTATAGCAATTGTCACAAAATATATGTAGTAAAACTTTTGAGTCTCTAAATCCTGAAAAAAAAAAAAAAAAACTAGCAATTTTGATGATCATAATCATGATCATGAACATAAGGATTTGTTATGCAAAGGCCCAAACACTGCAATTCTTACTGGTGGTTTACTACTTTTAAAGACTATAATTCTTTACAAAACCATTTGAAGATGCATTTGAAAGCTTTCAACATTGCCATCATAAACCTCTTCTTTGATGATAGCATCAAATAGTCAAGGACTAACATCATCTATTGCTGCACACAATGCTTATAGTCCAGGTGTGGCCGGTTGAAGAGATCCCCTGGATTCACCAGTTGTTCTTGATCGATGTCTTCGATTTTTAAACCAAGTGTTGACATTTACCGATGATACATTTGTAATCGCACCCACCCCATTTGCATAGCCAATTCCAACCTTTTGTTGATTGTAGGACGTGGATTTATTTCATATTCACGCTCCAGCAATTTCTTATCATCGAGAGTTGGTTTCTAATGCTAATTCGTGGTTGCAGGCCCAACAGATGCTGCCGGATCGGTAGGCCTTCTAACCCCCACTAACTGTAGCCCAAGCTCATGATCCACCTCCTGAAGCCCAAGCTCAGGATCCACCACCTACGGCCCAAGATCCATCGGACCTCCAACCATGATCGGGCCACCCACCTTTGAGGCCCAAGAACTTATTTTTGATCTTGAATGGTTAACAGAGAACTAATCTCTTGATTCAATTTTTGGACACATTCCATTTGTTGAAACTGTTTTTTTTTTTTTTTGAAACGAAAAATTTATTCATAGGGGAAACAATCCCACAGATGTACAAAAATAACCAGAAGAGGACCCGAAGGCCAAACAATCCAGCAGCCACAAAACATAAAGCACACAGCATTACAGCAGGCTAAAACAAAAATAAAAAACAACATAACAACTTAAAACTGATTCGCGCAAAGCACATTATAGCAGCAAGACCCAAGAAGCAACAGCAGAACAGAGCACAATCTCTCAAAGCAAAACCCAAACTCAACACTTCCCCACTAAACCTTCCATATAATCACCCTTCTTCGCCCAATTATTGCACCTGATAAATAAACAGCAGCTGGGAGACACAACCCAGAAAACTAAACTCTTATCATACACTTCCCCATTGCAAGACGTCACCTTCCATATTGGACCCCTTCTTTGCCAAACTATCAGCGTATGAATTCGAGGCTCTTGAACTGAAACGAATCGTCAAACTTTCGTGATTCCTCAACTAATCCCAAATACCATAAATCAAATTAACATGCTCTAGGCTACCAACAGAGTCGGAATTGATCCATGTAATCGCAACCAATGAATCACTCACAATATCAACCATAATACCTTGCAACAGAGGATTTGAAACACAAAGTGTACATGCTTTTTCGAACTGTGATCTGAAACAATTGTTCAATTTGGTTTGGTTAACAATTATCTCGTCCATTTCTTTTGACAAGCAAAGCAAATTTGGGAGAAAAATATTATAAAGATTTAGGGCAACAGATGATATATAATGTTTGTTTTAAATTTGGGTTTTAAGGATTTTCGATTAAATTCTTACTGTTGATAGTCTATTCAATGTGAGTTTTAAGGATTTTAAGGGATTCTTTGATAGAATGATATGCTATACTCTATTTTGCTAATTCTTCAATTAGGTCTTTCGTTAAAATTTTCAATTTCTTTAACTTTTAGTTTCAACTTGGTGGTTCCTTTACCTGTAACTTTGCTACAATTTTAGTTTTAAGGATCGGATCAACTAATAAAATCTGTAAATGGGAAGCTTCATGTTGATTTCTCAACCCTTTGGTCCTAATGTAGGGATGTTATCTACCGAGATAGGTATTGTTTTCATGCACCTTTTAACGTGGACAAATGAGAAGACATACCTGAGGAGCAAACACAACCATTGATTGATCGTGTGTTGGTAAACTATCGAGTCCATAGAAAATGTCTATGTTTATTCATGCCTTGCATATTGATTTTTTTTTTTCTTTCTAATAACATTTCTTATTTTCATTGTAGAGCAAGTTTGATGTTGATATCTCTAGGCCACCGGTTAAAGATTGGATGTTAAATAAAATGCGGCTAAGGTTTAATGGATTTCGACATAAATTGTACAAGGAATTTCAGGGCTTTTTTGAAATAAAAGTGGCATTAGCAAATCGAATAAAATATCTTCAGAGCCAAGAATATTGAAAATTTCTTTGTGAGCGTTTTGATGGTGCCAAATTCAAGGTAGTATCAAAATTTATTATTTTTTGCCAAAATTTATTATTTCATAATTCATTACGCAATGCAAGTATTTTTTTTATTCATGAATGCAAAATCGATTAGAAAAGAATAAACATAATCGAGGGGAGTTACCTTTTGTGCATCGGGGTGGGTCGAAATCTTTTGATCAACATGTCAAAGAAATGGTATCAATCATTTATAGTAATATTAGTTTGGAGTTTTCAATATCATATATAGTGTTGTTATTTATACTGCTAATAATTTATTAGGAATTTGAAGAAGAGAATGTTCTTGGAAAAATTGCTTTATTTAAAAGATTACATTGGAGCGAAGCGAATGGATGGGTCAAACCAGAAGCTAAAGCTTTTCAAGTAAGTTATTAAATTGTATAGTTTGATTATAATTTTAAGACTTTTATTCCTATGAATTGAAGTTTGGCAGTAGTTTGTGCTAGCATTGATTGGGTGATTTTATTGATGCAAAACTGATATTTTAACTTACATCAATTATCATCGGTAAATTTGTATATCTCAAACTATGGTGGATTTTTATTTTGAAAATTATCAACCATTTTGTTATTTCAAGTGAGTATAAAATGCTAGTGTTAAGAATATGTTAATGGTTTGCATATGTTGTCATGTTGTATGATTAATAAATTGATTGGATAACTTATTTATTGTTAGGTGGATATCTTATGATTTAATAATCTACATACCTTTTGATTTTCTTGATTGTTCAATATTTTATATGCATATTGATAAAAATTTGTCGGAGGCAATGATGAATTACTTACACTATGTTTGGTAGGAGGGAGAGAGTGTAGGAGAGATGGAGAGGATAACATATATCCTTCATGTTGTTTGATATTGAAAAGAGAGTTGAATGGATGGATTGGTATATAATTATAAATGTACTATATTACCCTTTCATAAATTGGAGGGTAATAAAAATGGGAGGGTAATGTTGTCATTTCCCACCTATGAGATCCCTCCTCTTCTCATCCGTCCAATTATGGGAGGATTGATTTTGGTGGATCTGGAACGAGTTGAGATCTCTCATCTTCTCCTATCCTCTCTCTTGTCTTTTTAACCAAACAATGGATTAGAGCTCTCCCCCCACATCTCTCCCTCCGACCTTCTCCCTCCCTCCATCTCTCCCTCTTACCAAACATAGCCTTAGAGAATGAAGATTTTGAAAATGGATCTGAGCCAATTTTTGAAGCAGAAATTTGTATCAAGGTTCTTGGAAACAAATCAGATTATTTGAAAGGCCTAGGAATAACTATGCAGCATAAAACTTCTTCACCTAATTTTTATTCCCCGAAAGATGTTGAGCTAAAGGAAAATGTTGAATGCCAAGATCGGCTCATACAAGCATTACAAGCCCAAAATGCAAAAATGGAGGTGTAAAATGCAAAAATCATGGAACTCATGTCCAAGTTTACACATTCTAATGTTGGTTTGGTCAATACGAATGAAGATTCTCCTTAATCTTAGGTACTACATTATTAGTCATTTTATTTAGGCTTTCAAGAGATCTGGACAAGTAGAAACTCATTACTATTTAGTTTTTATATGATGATTGTACTTTGATTTGCTGAATTTTTGGCTATTGAATTTTTTATTTACGTATAATGCACCTTACATCATTTGTTTATTTATATCCAATGTATTAAATTGTTCCAATTTTGAAATCGAATTGGAACAATTTGATACAATATATGTCGGACATTGAATGTATTTTGTCATAAATAATAAAATAAAAAATTGTCATAGATTCAAATATAAATTAGTCATAGAAAGATTCAATTGGTAATCAAATATATATTGGATGCCAAATATATTAAATTCAAATGTATGTTTTTTACAACTAAAACTATTAGTCACAAAATCATTCACTTCAACAACCAAAATATTTGGTTACAGTATACATCTTTCGCTACTAATTGTGTTTAGATACAACAGACTATTAAATTTATGTGGTTGCGAAATGTATGTTTCTACAACAAAATATTTTGTTGTAAAGTACTATTAGTAACTATTTGTTTTGATTCTCTGTGAATTTAAGCAACTAAAATAACCACAATCTACAATAAAATATTTAGTCACGAAAGGTAACTCTTTCTGTAACTACTTATTGATGGTCGCAAAAACCTTCTGCAATTTATCTAGCGCTACTATCTTTGCGACTAAAAAAATAGTTGCAAAAAGTTTTTGCTAACTAAAAACATACATTGCGTGACTAAGAAGTTAGTTATAACATACTTTTTTTTTTTTCATGATTTATGAAAGTTAATTCTAAGCCCTGACGCCAACTCAAAACACCTAAGAATGCTCTTCACATTACAAAGATAATCCAACCTAGACTTAATAAATAAAATTGTGCCATTCGCAAATTAGAGGTGCGACACATGAACTTGATCATTGTTAAAGCATTCACCTTTCACCAAATCTAAGTCATAAGCTTTGTGGAACAAACCATTCAAGCCCTTAACCACAGTGTTAAAGCGGAAAAGAGATAGTGGATCACCTTGCCTCAAGCCTCTTCCGATACCAAATTGCGGCATAGGACTCCCATTAACCAAAACGGACATCTTAGGGGTAGAAATACATTCTCTTATCTACCCTCTCCATTTGTTACCGAAACCCATGTCTTCCATCATGTAATTAAGGAAATTGTGATCAACGCTATCGTAAGCTTTTTTGAAATCCAACTTAACTAGCAAACCTTCCTCTCTGTCACTCTTCCATTTGTGAATAATCTCTTCCGCGATCACAAAACTATCAACAATTTGATGACTTTTGACAAAAGTCATTTGAGATTCTCCTAAAAGTGAGTCCATGACTTTCTTAATCCTTTTAGCCAAGACCTTTGTGAGCCCCTTGTACGT
Source organism: Acer yangbiense (assembly GCA_008009225.1). Lineage (NCBI taxonomy): Eukaryota > Viridiplantae > Streptophyta > Magnoliopsida > Sapindales > Sapindaceae > Acer > Acer yangbiense. The sequence goes on along the minus strand of CM017764.1, from coordinate 43,300,358 downwards.
CGATCCTACTAAGCTTATGCTGGTTCTAGAACCAGAATGTGCAGCGGAAATGTGTCTAGGCAAATAACAAAAAAATCACCATCATTGACTATGCCTTGAAAACTCTGTTGCAAAACTAATTTAATAAACAAAAAAGAGAGGATAGAACATACCTATGAAGATTGACAATGAAACAATTCCTGGAACCACAATCTTCAAAGCCTAATCTCCAATACTGGTGAACAAGAGGAGTGGGCCTCTTATTCCTATTTTTATTTTTCCTCTTTTCTCTAGGTTTTTAGTGTGAAAACCCTAATAAAAAAGACAGCTCTTTTTCTTGTCTTCTCTTCTATTTTATACATCTTTAAATAGTATCTCATTTTTATTTAATTAAAATAATTTTAATTAAAATAAAATTGAATATTTATTTAAAACAAAATCTCAATCATATCAAGATTTGAAAAAACAAATCTTCTCCCTTCCATAAAGAGAAAATACGTATTTAAATAGTATCCCTTTTGTTTAATTAAAATCTCAATCATATCAAGATTTGAAAAACAAATCTTCTCCATTCCATAAGGAGAAAATACATATTTAAATAGTATCTTTTTAAAAAAAATTAAAATTAAAATCCCAATCATATCAAGATTTGAAAAAACAAATCTTCTCCCTTACATAAGGAGACAATACATATTTAAATAGTATCATTTTTGTTTAATTAAAATCTCAATCATATCAAGATTTGAAAAAACAAATCTTTCATCTTGATTTTATTTTATTTAAAATGTAATAGTCTAAACTTTCATTAAATAAATAAAATCTGATAAAACTAAATATATTTTAAATATTTAAATTAAATAATCTCATTATCTAATTTATTTGTTTAATCAATTAATTCTAAATTAATTAACATATTTAGTCATGACAACACTTGTCATAATATGTGACATAAAAAGGACATTCTTTTAAATTGTCACATATAGAATAGAAAAATAATTAATTCCAAATTAATTATCAAAATTATATATATGTTTATCACAGTGCTTTAAGGAGTAGACTTGGGGACCTATGGACTTAAAATTTTAAGCTCCAATAATCTAGACAATTAATTAAACTCTTAATTAATTGATCCAAATTATTAATTCTAGATTTACTCCACTAAAAAACCATAATTGAACTCTTGAATTTATAAGTTAAATTACCCAAAAAAAATATTTGAATAACCCATTGATATAATCACTTCATATAGATTTATCATCTATTCATAGTTCATAATTAGAGCTAGGTTCAAAAATCAGTCAACCTCTCTAATTACATCTTTTTCCTTGAGTACCTATGATTCTCTAATGAACAATTACTTCATAAGATACAGGGTTTACGATCTAACATAAAGACCTTACCGAGTAAATCAAGAGACACAATATAATAAGTAGGAGTCTATTAATTACTCATGATTAAGATCATTCTATATATGATCATCTAAATGATGAATATAATTCTCTTTGTATAACGGAGATTATAAGAGAATTTAATTCATCTTGGTCCAATCGTATATAATCTTATTATATAAAGTACCTCCATCTCGATGTCATTACATCAACAATCCGGATAAGATTGTTCCATTCTAAATGGTCATGGACTATACTAATAATTTCAATTAAATTAAATATTCTAACTTTAATTATTAATTATGGACAGTTTAGATTATTATTCTTAAACTTAATCCTCGCGTATATAACTATCATATAAGTTTAAGGTGACACAAATAATCATGGAATTTTCATAATATTTTTTTAATATAATACAAACTAATATGTGCAAGCAAATGTATTTATTTAATAAATTCAGCAAATAACTACATCATTAAATGCTTCTAGGGCTATAATCCTAACATTCTCCCACTAGCCCTGAAGCAAATGAGACATGTCACGCAATCCCAAACCCTCTAGCTACATGACCCTCAAAACTCTTGGCTGGCAATGTCTTAGTAAACAGGTCAGCTAGGTTGTTCTCCGATGCAATCTTCAAAATTGATACATCTCCTCGACGTACAATTTCTCTTATCAAATGATATTTGCGTTCTATATGATTTCCTTTGTTGTGGCTTCTTGGTTCTTTCGAGTTTGCCACTGCACCACTATTATCACAATAAAGTATGAGTGGTTTATCCATATTTAGAACGACTTCCAAATCTGTTAAGAACTTCCGGAGCCATACACCTTCCTTTGTAGCTTCGCAAGCAGCAACATACTCGGCTTCCATAGTGGAGTCAGCAATGCAACCTTGTTTAATGCTTCTCTATACTATGGCTCCACCACTAAGAGTCAACAGTGATCTAGAAGTGGATTTACGAGTGTCTTTATCTGATTGAAAATCAGAATCTGTATATCCAACATGGATCAAATCTCTACCAAAATATACCAGCATATAGTCTCTCGTTCTCCTAAGATACTTGAGAATGTGCTTGATTGCAACCCAATGATCAAATCTTGGGCTGGACTGATACCGACGGACTATGCCCACTGTATAGCAGATGTCAGGCCTAGTTCATAACATGGCGTACATCAGACTACCTACTGTAGATGCATAAGACACCCGTCTCATATCTTCTTCCTCTTGAGGTGTCTTGGGACACTGCTCTTTAGAAAGACTAACTCCATGCTGAGAAGGTAAATTACCTTTCTTGGAGTTTTGCATCCCAAATCTGATCAACACTTTATCAATATAGGATGCTTGAGACAGAGCTAACATCATGTTTTTGCGATCTCGTGTAATCTGGTTTCCAAGAATATAGCTTGCTTCTTCTAAATCTTTCATTTGGAATTTGTTAGCTAGCCACTTCTTTACATCTGATAATGATTCTACATTATTCCCAATAAGTAGAATATCATCAACGTAAAGAATTAAGAATACCATCTTCTTGTCTTTTTATGTGCTCGTAAACACAAGGCTCATCAATATTTTAATCGAAACCATAAGACTTGATAGCCTCATCAAATCTTATGTTCCATGATCTTGAAGCTTGCTTAAGTCCATATATGGAGCTTTACAGCTTGCAAACTTTTTGCTTTTGTCCTTTAGCAACGAACCCTTTTAGTTGCACTATATAGATGCTCTTGTCAAGATGACCATTCAGAAATGCCGTTTTAACATCCATTTGCCATATCTTATAATCGAGATATACCAAATTGCGGCGTAGGACTCCCATTAACCAAAACGGACATCTTAGGGGTAGAAATACATTCTCTTATCCACCCTCTCTATTTGTTACTGAAACCTATGTCTTCCATCATGTGATTAAGGAAACTATGATCAACACTATCATAAGCTTTTTCGAAATCCAACTTAACTAGCAAACCTTCCTCTCTGTCACCCTTCCATTTGTGAATAATCTTTTCCGCGATCACAAAACTATTAACAATTTGACGACCTTTGACGAAAGCCATTTGAGATTCTCCTAAAACCGAGTCCATGACTTTCTTAATCCTATTAGCCAAGACCTTTGCAAGCACTTTGTACATATCGATCCTACTAAGCTTATTGGTCTAAAATCCTCATCGTCTCTAGCTTGGCAATTTTTGGAACAAGAGCTATGAAGGAACAATTCAACTCCTTAACAATAGACGTGGAACTTGTTAATGAAATTCATAAAATCACATTGAATCTTCCCCCAATTGGCTTTTATGAAGTTCAAATTCAAACCATTTGGCCCCGACGCTTTATTGCTATCACAACTAGCCAAAGCAACCTTCACTTCGTCTACATTAAAGTCTTCTTCTAAAATAATCCTCTCTGTATCCGACAATTTCTTTAAAACACCCTCCTTCATTCTCGACCTTTGCCAATTAACACCTTCAAAATGCTTCTTAAAAAAGAAGCAGATTCCACTTCTAATGAGTTGAGGATTCGAACATCTAATGCCATCAAGTACCATGTCTACAATAAAATTCCTTCTCCTATTTTTGTAAAATTTTGTATTGGTCCTCGTAAAATATTATAATTTACTATATTGGTCCCCACATAAGATTTTTTGGCTCCATCCTTGATTGTGAGAATAAATCTGACCTTATGTCAAGGGACCTCATTGTGTAGGAGGTAATCGTCACCACTTGTCATGCCTTGATTGGGTCACCATTTTTATTTATTATTTGTTCCAACAGAATACATGTTCCTCGAACTCTTGAAGTCGAAAATTGGATCAATCACGTGTATAGAATTGATTTTGAAAAGTAAAGAATCGACTCCTTTCTATGTTTTTCCACAAACCGTCCAAAATGCAGAATTATCAACAACAACAAAAAGTGTAACTATAGGCCACTGTTTTTTTAGTGATTTTTTTATAATTAGTCAAAATTTAATTTATTTTTTATAATTAGTCAAAGTAGTATAATTTTTCGTTTAGAATAAATGTAGCAAACCGATAATAATATTAACGTTTACATGTCTCTATGAAAGTATGACAACGAGTATAAAAAATCTACACAAAATTAATTCAAGTTACTAAAGATAAAACATAAAAACCACACCTAGTTATTGAATAAGACCCATGCTTAAAGTGAGTAGTTTGATATTGATCATAATTATATGGAGTCAAGTTCATACCCGACTTTGATCATGGCATATTGTCATGGTTGAGTAGTGGCTTTTGTCTTTTATTATTTTAATTAATATAAATGAAGTTCGTTTGATTTGTTTCGATATTGTTTAGTTACTTTGAAAATAGAGGTAAAAAAAAAATTTGAAATCTCTCATCCTTAATTTCATAGCCGACGGAGAGTTGTTTTATATTATTTTTTAGTTAATTTTTTTTTTTTGTTATAGATCATTAATGTTTGTATGTTTTTTTTTTTTTTTTTTTTTTTTTTTTTTTATGATGATGTTTATTCTTTTTAAAAGTTATTTATTTTATTTTATTTGTGAAATTTGTTAAGAATAAGTGTGCTCTTATTTGAAAATAGAACATATGCTTGGTGGTTGATGTTTTCAAAGAGTTTTATGTTTTTCTTCTAAAGTGAAATTCTTTCTATTTAAAAGAAAAGAAAAAAAAAAAGTCATTCAAAGTCTTTGGTATAAATGAAAGACAAATTGTAAGATTTGATATAACTAAAAGTCATTAAAAGTCATTAACATTTTAAAGTCATTAAAAGTCATTGATATTTTGAATACCTCATAACTTTCATATACTTTTATAAAGTCTTGTTTGAATACTCATAACTTTAATAAAAGTCATTAAAAGTCTATATTGAATACCCTATGACTTTTAATAACTTTTTTAAATTCTACAAAAATCTGTATTGAATACTCTATAACTTTTATAGTCTTAAAAATCTATATTGAATACATCGAAACTTTTAAATTCCATAAAAGTCTTTAAAAGTCTTTTGAAATCTCAATTGAATACACTCCCTATTAATGTGTTCCATTAAGTTATTTTGTTTGATTTTTTAAGTGACAAAATGACTTAAACAACTCCAAAAATAACTTGTTTAGAAAAGAGAAATGTTTTCAATTTTCACTTAATAAAAAACCAATGAATTTTATATCAATTAATTACTTCCAAAACTAACCTCACAAATCTAACTTATTTCCTATTTTGTCTTCCCTCACAAACCTAACCATGTTTTTTTGACACTACGGAGGGTGTATTCAATTAGGATTTCAAATGACTTTTAAAGACTTTTTTCAAGTGAATGACTTTTGTAGACTTTAAGGATTTTTAATGACTTTTATAGACTTTATAAAAGTATGAAAGACTTTCATAGACTTTTATATACATTCATTTTAAAGACTTTCAAAGACATCGATAGACTTTCAAAGACAATTGATAGACTTTCATTGACTTTTTTACATCTAAAAATAATATTTACTTTGTTGTAATGGAAAAGAAGGTTGTACTAAGGAGAATATGTTTCTAAGATACCAAACAACTTCTCACATATTTGCGTAGTTGACAGCTTTTTAAGACAACAAATTCATACGAATCATTCCAAAATTATTCTTAAATTTTGGTATGATTCAAAATAGTAATTTTGGTGTAGTTAAAAAAAAAAAAAAACAAAAACAAAAACCAAAGCATAACCTTCAAGTTTGGTTGCTTATATCTCTTAAAAATCATACACTGTCAAGCAGTGTAGACAAAGAAAGTTCTGAAGACACATTACTATTTGGATTATCTTCATAAAATTTGATGCACTTTAAACGTATTAATAAATAAATACAATCGATTAACAACTAAAAAACAGAATTCATTGCTTTGAAAAATAGTAAAAAAAAAAATCATTGTTAATAACAATTCAAAAACCACATTGATTTTACTCGAAACACAACAAGCAAAGCTGAGTTGTGCACAGAAGATCAAAAGAGTCTCCTATTGGCAACCTCTCATTAGAAGAAATCCTGGTAGTGAGTCAAATTCAATAGATAAGCTAAAACAATAAGGAACAAGACTACAAGAGAAACACTTATTCCATATTAGAATCAATAAACCTTTTTTATATAATTTGATATATAATATGTACCAATATAACTTACAAAAACATACAATACACATCAACAAAAAAACACTTAAAAAAGAAAAAAGAAAAAGAAAACGAGTCGATACAGGTCGAAAAAGAAACTGGATCTCTCTTTCTGGACATTTATAATCTGCATGGTAGTTAGGCAAATTGAAGAAGACCATTCCACCACTTAAAAGAATTGAAAATAGAGATAAAAATAAATAAATAAATAAATAAATAAAAATAAAAATCTCTCGTCCTTAATTGACTGATGGAGAGTTGTTTATATTATTTTTTATTTTTTTATTTTTTTATTTTTGTTATAAATGAATGTGCTTTTATTTGAAAATAGAACATATGTTCGGTGGTTGATGTTTTTCCAAAGAGTTTTATGTTTTTCTTCTAAAGTGAAATTCTTTTTAAATTTTTTTTTTTTTAAAAGTCATTCAAAGTCTTTGGTAGGAATGGAAGATAAATTGTGAGATTTGTTATAACTAAAAATCATTAAAAGTCATTAAAAGTCATTGATATTTTAAAGTCATTAAAAGTCATTGAGATTTTGAATACCTCCTTACTTTCATAGACTGTTAAAAAGTCTTGATTGAATACCACATGACTTTTAAAGACTTTTTTAAAGTCTATAAAAGTCTGTATTGAATACCTTATGACTTTTATAGAGTTGTTAAAAGTCTACATTGAATACACCTAAACTTTTTAATTTCATAAAAGTCATTAAAAGTCTTTTAAAATCCTAATTGAATACACCCTCCTACAACCAAACCGAGTTAATATTTTTGATTAACTCAATTAACTCAAACTCGATTTTCTAATATATATCTGTTTATAAACTACATTATTTGTTTATAAATTACATTATTTTTTTCAAGAAAACCATTTAACTTCTAATTTGAATCTCCAATATATCTATTTATAAACTACATTATTTTCTTTACGAATTTATTGGTAATGCAATTATAAAAGGTTTGAATGATTTTGCTTGTATTTAATTTCATTGGATGTAATAATTTATATAAATTTGGAATATTATTAATAACTAAATAATTCTTTTAGAATTATTAAATTTCTCTTTAATATATTAAAATATAAATATATAACAAATAAAATTTATAGGTGTAAAAATATTTATTTTCAAACGTTTGTAACTTAAAAAAACAAACAACTTATCATTTAATTTGAAATCTGAAAATAGTACTAGACTGTTGAGCTAAATTTTAATTTTGGTTGTGTGGGAATTGGGATTTCAGGCTCTTTCATATATACGTTGTATAGGTGAATCATGGCCCCTGACGAAGGAGCGGGCGTATTTTGAGGCACTGGCATTGAAGGAGCATGGCCAATTGTGTCCTGATCATGTTCCCGAAGTCTACCATTTTGTTCGTACAATGTCTTTGATTGGTACGCGATACTTGGAGCCTCCTCATATTATCTTGAGTAAGGGGTTGATTGCTGGTGTTGAGTATCCAATGCTTTCCGAACACATGTCTGAATATATGGCAAAGACTCTTTTCTGCACATCGCTTCTTTATCGTACTACCACAGAGCACAAACGTGCTGGTAAGTGGTTTTAATCGAGTACATTCTTTGCTAGTATTGTATTTATAAAGAATTATAATTGTTTCTGTTTTTCATTTTCTTTCATTTTCTTCATTACTAGTATTTTTCAGTACATGCATTCTTTTGAACTTTCTTCCATATATACATATTAGCTAATGTTCTTTAATGCTTGATGCAGTTGCTGAATTTTGTGGGAATGCGGAGCTATGCAGGCACACTGAGCAGGTTGTCTTTTCTGCCCCATACAAAGTATCTGTGTATAACCATTGGACTTCTCCTTATCTTGATCGTGATGCTGAGGCTGTTCGGGAAGATAATACTTTAAAGCTTGAAATTGCTGAGTTGAAATCCAAGTACTATTTCTTCTCCTTAAGATGTTGCTATTTCAATTCTACTTTTTCTTGATAATCTTGTAATGACAGAACTGCCTTTTCCATAGGTTCTCTGAAAGAACGCAAGCCCTGGTACATGGAGATCTCCACACCAGTTCTGTTATGGTTACTCTTGATTCAACTCGAGTTATAGATCCAGAATTTGCTTTTTATGGACCAATGGGTTTTGATATTGGAGCTTTTGTTGGAAACTTTATTTTGCCTTTTTTTTTTTTGCCCAAGATGGACATGCTGATAAAGGCAATGACCAGATGGTATGCCTCAGTTATTATTATTATTATCTTTTTATAATTTTAGAGCGGATAACACATTTATTACTAAAAAATAGCTTTTTCTGCCAGCCATTTATTTGGTCTTTATATTGTTTCATTTATTTGTTTGTAGCTATAGTTTCTTTCGTATATATTTAATCCACCATATTGCTATTGTTTGTGCTTCTGTGGTTTTTCTGGTGGGTCAGCTGTTGTTTTCTTTTGGTTGGTGTGTTTGAGGTAGTTTATTGAGTCTTGTGTTTGCTAGTTAGCGATGTGTTTTTCTGGGTGGCTTGGCCTCCTTGGGCTCTTGGTTTGTTTTGTTTTCTTTGCTGGTGGGTTGTTTGTTGTAGGTCTGTTGTTCGTTTTTTCTTGTTTGGGGGCCAGGGGCTCGTGTTTTGTTTGTTTCTTGTCAGCTTGGCTGTTTATGAATAAATTATGCTGTTAAAAAAAAAAAAAAAAAAAAAAAAGGAGAGGCTAAACTTTTGGGACATCACTGGAGTTGTTTCAGCCATTCGAAAGGTCTCATAACAGCGTTTCAGGTATAATTGATGGTTTGTGATATGTATGTAATGTGGCCATGAATGCCATGGCATGGGTGCAAACATGATACTCCCATGCAAGTAGTGGAGGACTTGGTCAGCAGTAGTAGTAGTTGTTAAAATAAAGTGAGTGAATTAGTGGTCTTGTTAATGGCCTTGTTTCATGCCATCATGCAGATTATGTTGCAGAAGTGCACCCATTATTTCATATTTCCTTGTAATGCTTTGTAATGTTGTTTCTATTAGTTTGTGCAACTCTTTCGAAATGTCTGACCTATTTATAGCCACATTAGTTGATTGAGATTATCATGAATGAATATTACTTCAAATATCCTCCTCTCTTGATTATCTTCTTTATCTCTCTTGCTACTTTCTTATTCTCTCCTTCTAAATTCTCTATGTATTTTCCTTAATTGGAAAAATCCATAACAGTTTGCTTAATATACTACAGTCAACTTAAAATACATTTCTGAATTATTATTTAGAAGCGAAAGTTTTGGCTGTAATCATTGTAATAACTGTGTCTGCGTATACATCATATTTTCTTGATGTTTATTATTTGCATGTCAACTTGGTGTTGTAAATGCGTAGATTTTGTGTTTCTTAGTTTGTTACCACTTATACCAATCAATTAATCATCTAAGATCAAGCTGCTTTCTTGTGCTGCGAGTAAGTATTTTTACTGATAACTTGAAGGTTTTATAATTATAAGTTTATAACCCTCATCACTTATAATTATAGTTCCATCTTACCACTTATGCATAGGAATGTTGAAGAAAATAATAAATAGTTCCATCTTATAATTCAGTACGTTCATAGGCAACACGTCTTCTTTGAGTTCTTTCAACATTAAGCAGATAGGTTTCTTACATAATTAATTATTCATAAATTAATAATAATATCAATTTGTTATAAGATCTTTAGGAATCAAAGCTGAGAGTACGTAATATTCTTGTTATAGTGTCTAATATATATATACACTGATATACAAGCACACGCACTGATACAAACACACAACTCTCTCTCTCTCTCCATATATATATATATAGCTATCTCTCGAATTCTCTCTCTCTCCGACGATCAGCTTCTCTTTTCATCTTTCTTTCTTTTCTTTTCTCTGATCTTTCTCTCATCCTCTGTTTTTTATTTTGATCAGCCGAGTCTCTCTTCTATCTCTCACACATCTCGTCCTCTCTATCTCTCTTTATTCTATTTTTTTTTTTAAATTGTTTGCTTGCAACCTCAACCAAAGTAATGCCATCTACCTTCCCTTTATGGCAAGTGGCACAGCTTCAACATTATTATTATTATTATTATAAACTACAGTACTTATCAGACAATTGATCACACCTGAATTAGAAAAGGATATAGACAGAAGTAAGGCAGTGGAAAACTTACCCTTTTAAAAAACTTGAAGCCTCCTTTCCTTTCTTTTCTTTTCTTTTCTTTTCTTTTTTTTACATATATAGGATATAACTACTTTTTGCATCTCGCTGCAAACCTTAAAACTCTGATTTTCCTCCTCATGATTGCTTACCAATTACTTGAATATTGTTTTAGGGTATTTTTATTTAAAATCATTTGTTTTGGTAAAAATAAAAATAAAAATCTGGGAGACACTATTTTGAATTTTCCAATTAATTTGAGGGCTATTTTAAATTATTGGCTAATGATAAAACTAATTATCTTATTCATAAATTATCAATAATATCAATGTGATATAAGATCTATAGGTCTTATTTAGTGCACCAGTGTAACTATATATTGTGATTATATATATACAGTCCCGATCTGGTCAGTCATCCTGATATAACTTTATCAGGATATTGAATGTGAGCCACTAGTTTTGACAAATGCATACACACTTGAGTCAAAGTATGTAAAACGAGTGGTTTACATTTAATATCCTCACGAAATTATATCAGGATGCACTGACTTGAAATTTTTTCTATATATATATATATATTGCACGATCACATTAAAATCTTGTTTTGGTGTGATCGCATCCAACCGATATACGATAACATAATACCATTACACCGGTGTACATTACACATACAAATAAACAAGCAAAACATACAAATATTTAGAATGCAGTTTTATTCTGACAATCAAACTATTAAAGCCATACAATAATAGAACTTGATACAATTACACGCTTGCAACTTATCTTATTCAGTAGTAGTTGTAGGTAATTAATTAAGCCAACACCAACACACATGCTGATGTTGTCGATCACTTATTACTGTCCATACTTGGCCTTATAGTCCCTCCACAGCTGATCAACATTCTTCCCCAGAAGATCAACGAAGTAGTTATTACTGTAACCACTTCTCATCTTCTTGTTCAGCTCCGCCACAAAACCATTTCTCAAACTGTTACAATAATCCAGAAACCTCGCTGTCACGTCGTACCCTTGGTCCCACCTGTTCCCCTGCCCCGGCTTTACCCAGTGACTTGGTGCGAAATTCGCCTTCAATCTCACGTAATCGGCAATCCCTTCGATCAATCCTCCGGGAGCCTGGCCATTTCCGTTCCATTGCCATATGTGAGTCATTTCATGGTAGAGTACCCCGGTGATTTCTCTTCTCACATCACCAGAATAGCTTCCTATATACTTCGCGCTGACGTGGATTTCGTCGTTGTCAGCGTAAGCTATTCCGTCCATATTGTCGATGAATAGGCTGACTTTCTGGGTGTTTTTCCGGTCAGCTGCGGTGGTTTGCTGGAAGATCCTCCAGATGAAGTTGGTGGCGGAGGATAGTGTTTGCTTGCTGTAGGCGGCGCCGATTTCGTTGTTGAAGCGGGCGCCACCAGCAGTGCTTCCGGCGTTGTTGGTGACTACGTAGTCGACTGCATGGCTGCCTTGCAGTAGCAGCGATGCTAGGGTTAATAGTAAAGAGAGGTATAGCATGTAGTGAGCCATGAGAAGAAGCGCTTTTCAAGTGCTTTTGTTTTTGGTGAAGTGGAGTTTTTGTATGAAAAAAATACGTTGTTACTCTATGGTTTATATAGAATTGGATATCATCAAGGTACTCTGTCTTGATGGTTAGAGCCTTCAAAATGAAGCTCTACTACCGAGATTAAAATCTTGTTATTGTAAATATAATATTATATTAAACCGCATAATATGGGGGAGACCCCTCCCCTAGAGTTTGAGTTGCATTTCGGGCCGCTTTGGTAGAGTCCAATCTTATTAGATCCTGACAGACCCTTGACCTATAATGAAGCTTTAAAATATATATATATAGAGAGAGAGTTGGATATCAACAGAAATTTGAAGCTTAATTAGATTAATAAATTATAATTATATATATATAATAGATTAATAAATTATGGTTGAGTAACAAATACATATTATTAATTTTTAATCGGAAATAAAATATATAATGGAGAACAGAAGAGTACATAACGATGGTCAAGCATTGATTTATATATACCATCAATATCAAAATATAAATCGTCATTATCCTTATTTGGAGATAAGTTTTTTATTTTAATTTTTTAAAAACAATAAGTTTTTATTTATTTATTTTTTTTTGAAAGGAAACAAACCAAATAAACAAAAGAAGGAATACCCAAAGGCATCCGTTTGGACGAGCCGCTCCACGCAGGGAGAGCAGGCATCCAACCAACAGCTACCTTTAACCAAAGAAAGAGCCAAATTAGCTAAATTATGAGCAAACAATAAGTTTTTAATTATTACTGTTAATAAATATAAATAGTTTAGTTTATTAAATTTGTGGGGGCAAAACATTAATAATCTTTTTATTAAAAATAATAATTGAATTGTCAGTTTGTTACTTTCTGCGTCCATAGAAATTCTTAAAGTCAACCACGATAAACAGATATGGTCGATCTTTACCAATTGGTTTACCTCCAACAGTGATTCAACATCTGCTTTTCAAGCTTTCTCATTAATGTTATTTTCCTTTCATTTTAAATAAATGAATTATCTATGTCAAAAATAATAATAATAAATAGATTATCAACCAAATATTAGGAAAGAGAAATATTATCCGATGAGATTGATCCAATGATATGCATCTTAAACCTATGCGGAGATGATGCAAGGAGAATAAATAAATAAATAAATAATATATATGTATAATATTTTATAATTTTTTGCTGGCCCCTAACACAAGACATAACCTATACAAGTAACACAATGAGCGAGACGATGCAAGGAGAATAAATAAATAAATAAATAATATATATGTATAATATTTTATAATTTTTTGCTGGCCCCTAAATATTAGGAAAGAGAAATATTATCCGATGAGATTGATCCAATGATATGCATCTTAAACCTATGCGGAGATGATGCAAGGAGAATAAATAAATAAATAAATAATATATATGTATAATATTTTATAATTTTTTGCTGGCCCCTAACACAAGACATAACCTATACAAGTAACACAATGAGCGAGACGATGCAAGGAGAATAAATAAATAAATAAATAATATATATGTATAATATTTTATAATTTTTTGCTGGCCCCTAAATATTAGGAAAGAGAAATATTATCCGATGAGATTGATCCAATGATATGCATCTTAAACCTATACAAGTAACACAATGAGCGAGACGATGCAAGGAGAATAAATAAATAAATAAATAATATATATGTATAATATTTTATAATTTTTTGCTGGCCCCTAACTATGAGGTTATTTTTGGAGATTTCAGTTGTGTTCAAACAAGACATAACCAGCATTAAAAACGAGAGTGAGATATAATTAATTTTTTTGACCGAATATCAACAATACAAGAAAAGTTTATTAATTAAAAATAAAAATAAACCTAGTCAAGATGACATAATGAGATTTACCCGGTATATTATACAGAAATACTTTAACAAAAAAATAATAAAAAGGTCAAAACATATTTTTTTTTACAGTATCTATTTATCTCCAAGCTCGTTCATCTACCAGCTAAACTACGCTATTGGGACAAAAAGTCAAAATATATTATAAAAGAAAAACGTTCAATGCAAACATAAAAATCCAACTTAACAGGTAGGCATTAAATATCAACCAAAAAACAATGACGAAAAATTTATTAACCAATATTAATATTTTATAAATTTAAAATTCCGTAAGCTAAAAATTATAGTAACATCCCTAAAATTTCAAAGCAAAGTAAAAGATTTAAATCCATAATATTGACATAAAATAAACCTAGTTTAAAGCCAATTGTTGATGATGTTGACAATTGACAAAGAGATTGAAACAAATTTAGAGAATGAGAAAGAATTGTTATTATATAAAGAAAAAAGAATATAAACCGAAACAACGTAATATATCCATCTAATTTGATTTGGAAAATAAAAAATTAACACTTTTTTTTGTTACTACTTTACTTTTTTTAAACAGAACATCGCCTTTAGTTCTTTTTAATATTGTTTTTTTTTTTTGACGAAATAATATTTTTTTTCTATTTAATTGAACAATTTAAAATAAAAATACAGTTTTGTATATAAAAAAAACAGTACTACTAAATGGAACATAATATCAGCCTGATTTATGATATATCTTTTCATTTCTTTTACCTTCTTTAATTATTATTCCTAACAGAAATTATGAATGGGAAAATATTTGGAATTTTTTTTTTTTTTTTAACTGCATATTTGGAAAAATTCGAGTTGAGAAAAATTTCAATGGGTCTGCCTCACGGTGCATCTTCCATTTATTTTACCTCATACAATATCTGATGTGATATGAGTAACCGATTAACTTTAAAATAATGCTAGATTGCTTAAATGATTCAACATGACATTATTAGAAAGTGCACCATACTACGACCATACATCGAGTCCACCCAAGCTTTTCTCATTCAAGTTAGGCACTTAGGCTCACTTCTTGTAGCTTAATCACTTCTATTTTTTTATTTTTTTTAAATGTTTCATTGAATTATTATATATATTTTTGGACCTCTTTTTCTACAAAGTTAGGCTACCAAACTTGATAATATAAATTTAATTTTTTCCTCATAATTACATTGACTAAAAGCCATATTTATGTACTTTTATATTATTTTTTTAAAAGATAATGTAATTAACATTGCCATGGATATTTTCCATGAGTTTTCTTATTTCTTAATTAATTAATTATTTCTCATCATAAATAACTAAATAAGTACAGTAATAATAATAATAAGTTCCAAGGAGTCTAGAAGGGAAATTGTCTTTCTTTAAACTATCTTCTTGTATTGGTTTACAAATTAGTCATCTTTTCAAAACAAATCCATAGAATGAAACGAAAGCTAGAAAACAGAACAGGTAGCAGAGCAAAACAAGCAGCAAAAACACCAAAACATGTAAGAGAAAACAAAAGTTTAACCACCCACACTAAACATAGCCGTCATATATAGTCTTTTTACTGTCAGTTTGTTCTGATATAAAATATATCAGGACGAAGAATATGAACCATAAATTATAAAGAAGTTTTGACAAGTGTAAACACTTTGAGTCAAAGTATGTAAATCTAATAGTCCATAATTCTTCGTCTTGATATATTTTATATTAGGACGAACTGACAATAAAAAAATTATATATATATCTCGATTCAAATACCAGATATTATCGAACTGAATAAGAGATCTTTACTATTAAACCACATCATACGTGTAACATAGTCGTATACTAAATATCTCGGAGTCACCGTTTAGCTGCACGCCTGCATAGAAAATTAATTAGAAAATGATGAAGTCCACGCCTGAATAGAATATTAATTAGAAATTAATAATGAAGTCCAGATAACCAGCTCCATTAATTAAGCTGATCAATTCAAAGAACATTAGAAAAACTTGATCTAAGAAAAGAAAACTTTGTTTATTTTTTGTTGAAATTCTAGAGCCATGATTGAGAGACAATTAGACAAAATACCTGGTCCATGTACAATATCTCGATATGGTTCATCATCATTGTTATACCTGAAATTTTCAGTATGTACGCCATATCAGTAGCATTGACAAGTCAATAGGGTCCTACCCATCCCCACATTTGATGAGCAATTAACACTACAAAAAAAAAAAGGGCCCTTTTTTTTTCATCCCAATAGCCCAAAAATCGTCCCAATAGGTCTATTGGGACGAATAAAATTCGTCCCAAATTCCGTTGCCTCAAGTGGGTCACAATAACTTCTTTGGGACGAAAATTGAAATTTGTCCCTTAAAACTACCTATATGGACGATTTTTGTTCGTCCCCTTTGACAACCTGTAGGGACGAAATATTTTGTCCCATTAGATAAATTTTTGTCCCTTTAGATAACCTATAGGGATGATTTTTGTTCGTCCCCTTTGACAACCTATAGGGACGAAATATTTCGTCCCATTAGACAAATTTTCGTCCCTATAGGGACGAAATTAAAATATATATTGTTGCCTAGTCAAGCCACCCACCCATGCCTAAGCCACGCACCCACCAGCTCGCCCAACACAAATTACAAATAATATGTGTTATCACTGGGTGTTGAACGCAGCTCGCCCACGCCCACCCACCAACCTTATCCACCTTGCTGCTGTTTTGAATATAATATTAAAAGGATAATTTTTATATATAACCTCTAATTGTTATTAAATTTTTATTGATTTTTTTTCAATCACAATTTTATTTGTAGATCGATTCAACTAATTTAAATTTTATTTTTATTTTATAAACAAATTGATATTAAAAAACATTTATTAAAACATTTAATTAAATTATTATTTTTAAATCATATACTGTCAAATCAAATTGTTAATTGTTAATCGTACTCAGAATTAGACATGACCCCCGTTCCGGTTCTCGATTCGGAACCAGTGGTTCCGATTTTCAATTGGGAACCAGTGGTTTCGGTTTTTGATTCGGAACCAGCGGTTTTGGTTTTCGATTCGGAACCAGTAGTTTTGATTTTCGATTTTTGATTTTCGATTTTCGATTTTCGATTTGGAATTAATAGTTTCGGTTCCAGTTCAAGTTTCGCTGGTTCGGTTCCTTTTTTTTTTAATAATAGAAAACCTCTCAAGACTAATAGTTATTGATCCTTATGAAGAATTTATTGGAAAAAACAAAATTCATCTCGATAGAGAACCACTTTGGACGAACAAAATGATCCATATTGCATCATTTTCTAATTTATATGGTAATTTAATTATTAATCTACCTTTAAGGAAAAACTTAAAAAAAAAAAATCAAGAATTTTCAACAAAATTAATTAATTAGTTCTTTTTTTTTTTTTTTTTGGATTTTTGAATGGATAACATATTTTATATCATAAATTCCAGTAAAAAAAAAAAAATCAAGTACTTTGAAGAATTTTTATCAACTATGTATTTATTTTATTTAAGCATTTCTATCAATAAATAAAAAAGAATGTCACAAGTGAAAATATAAAAAGAGATGAAATAAGAAATGTTATAAGATGAAAATAAAATAATAGTAATAAGAGAGGAAAGAGAGAAATAAATGACTAGAGAGAAACAAATAAAATGTTTAGGAAAAGAGAAAAAATATGAGAGAGAGAAACAATTAAGATAATTAATGATCATGAAATCTTGACCATTCAGACAAGTATGATCTAATGGATACATAAGTGTGACAAATCCTGTATAAAAAAAAAAATTGGTTAAGATGCACTTATAACCATAAATACAATAACTATTATACATATCAAAATAATATATATTTTTTTACCTCTATTATTTACCTCATTTTCTCTCCTTTCATCCTAAAGTAATATTTTCCTCATCTTCGTCTTCTAATACTTTTTTCACGTTTCTTTCTTCACTCACATTCATCTAAGCCTTTTGAGGATTAATTGAAAACACTACAAAAAAAAAGGGCTATTGGGACAATATTTTTCATCCCAATAGCCCTAAAATCGTCCTTATAGACCTATTGGGATGAAAAAAATTCGTCCCAATAGATATCCTATTGGGACGAAAAAAATTCGTCCCTAAAGATCATACCACATTGGACAAAATTTGTCCCAATAAACATTCTATTGGGACGAAAATCTATAGGGACGAATTTTTTTCGACCCAATAGGCAGTCTATTGGGACTTTTTTTTTTCTTGTCCCAATAGGATGTCTATTAGGACAGAAAAAAAAAAATATCCCATTAGATTTTTCGTCATAATAGGTCATTTTTCTTTTAGTGTAACTAGTCAAACAATTCTCACTTTTTGCCCAAAAGAAATAAGGGCTGCCGTTTGGACCACAGTAAGAAGAGGAGTATGAGCCCAATGAGGATATCTTTAAGAAATATGGCCTCTAACACCACTTTAGGCCATCTGATATTGGCCCAAATTCAGGAACCTCGGCTTGTACTCTCCCTCGGGACCAACATAGGTAATTCAGGTCATCCGATATTGGCCCAAATTCAGGAACCCTGATTTTCACTCTCCCTCGGAACCGACATAGGTCATTTTCGACCCTCGGCTTGCACTCTCCATCGGGACCGACATAGGTCATTATAGACCCTCGACTTCCACTCTCCCTTAAGACTGACATAGGTCATTCAAGACCCTCAGCTTTCACTCTCCCTCGGGATCGACATATGTCATTCAGAACCATCGGCTTGCAATCTCTCTCGGGACCAAGATAGGTCGTTCTAGAACACTAGGTATAAAACTTTTTGGTTAAGGAAATTCAAGTTAAGCAAGACCGTAGAAATCATCTTGAGCTTTGAGCCTCCCTAGTATGTCAGAACCATAGGCTATGAGGACGCGTGGCAAGCATGCATGGGATAACCCATTATAACACTTGTTGACGGTGAAATTTGGATTGCCACGCACTCAATAGTTATATTAATTCAGTTTAAAACGAGAAAATCAAGAATGCATGCAAGAGACAGTTTTTACGTGGAAAACCCTTGAATGGGCAAAAACCACGGCGCCCTAGAGGGCAGAAAGATAATACTCGATTCTATTGCTTTGTTACACACTCAAATCTCTCATACAATTGCTCTTTTCTCTCTAGGTTTTCGAACCCCTTCCTCGTAGGATAGATGGTTCTATTTATATATGTTAATTAGGGTTTCCCCTTGTTTTTAGCAGTGTTGGTGGTAGGATTCCCCCTTTGATTCGTACTAGGATTCTCATGTTGTCACGGATCCGGATATGCTCTATCTCCTTTCCTTTTTTATGATTCCTTGTTGCCATGGGTCTTCTAGAGGTTAGGGTTTTATTTCTGTGTTTCTGCCGAGTCGCTTTGGGCCCAGTATGCTGATGCAGCGAGCACCTTCACTCCTGGGTATTATCCTTCGGCAACCACGTTTCTACCTTTGGCGAGTATATATCTAGTTCTGGCGACCACACCTTTGACTATTGATTTAAGACGTTGGCATTCTGACTGGCCACATTCTCTCCCTTGACCCAGTCAACGAGTGACGTGGTAACCTTTTCTTCATCATTTATTGACTCCTTTGGTGATGTGTCTGCTTGGCGAATTTATATATACAACAATACCCCCATAAATACTTCGAGCTGGGCGAATGCCTTGCTCTTTTTACTTCTTTTGCCTCTGCGAGCAGTATTTATATATATGCCTTTAAGATTTCGGCGCCTTTTGTAATTAACTCCCTCTTTCTTCTTTTCACCACGCGTTGCATTGATTGGTTGATTCTTCCGGTGTAAGCTTTTAATTTTAACCACACAACTTTCAGCGCTTCCACTTACTTGACAGGTGAAGGGACATTCTGACTGCTTGGTGATCCCCAAGACGCCACCTGTCCAATATTTGGTGGTGACTGTTGCGGCTGGTTACTGTGGCCGTCACTCACATTAATTGCATATCTCTTATTTGATTTTCTCTCCCCTTTTTTTATTCTTTTTGAATTTTAAAGTTCCCTCTTTTTAAGGCCCGGTCGCTTCTTCTTCCCCACTTTGCTCTCTCCATTTATTTTTCTATTTTCTCCTTCTCTCAAAACAGAGTTCCTTCATCTCCCTCAGAAATTTCTGCCACGAATTTCTTCCATTTCGTTTCCCTGTTGGACGGCTTGCCTCGAAATCGATCGTGCTTACAACTCAACGTTCCCAATCTTCTTGCTCATCCTTCGAACCTAGGGTTTTTCTAGTGAGTTTTCATAGATCCTTCCTTGCGTTATGCTCTTTTTAATCAGATGATGCAAGCTATAGAGCTTGGTGATAAATGTACTGCGGACAAAATTGAATCTTTGATTCGCAATTTTTGCCCGGATTCTCCGGTTCCACTTTCTGTTTTCGTTCCATCTTCTGAAGATAATTTTATCCCTAATATTTCTCCTTCGTCCTCCATTAGTGATTCTCCAGCGATGCCGAGGTCTTCTAAATCAAGTGGCAGCAAACGACGCGCCTCTAGGGCTCCTCGTGAGTCCCTACTGGATGCGCAGACGACTATTGATTCTGACGTTGAAGCTCATCAACGAGATAGGCTGCATTTTTTGTTAGATCGTCCGTGCTCTTTTGATACGGAATTTAATGTGGTTGGCGATGGCGAGCTCCTCAAGTACAAGAGTCGCTTCGATATTCCAGACTCGGTGACCTTGATGCTACCTGGTGATCGAGCCGTCTGGAATCCCCCCGAGAATGCGGTCACTATTTATGGCGCCATGCTCAGCTGTGGGGTAACCCTTCCCCTTCAGCCTTTCATCGCTAGGTTCCTCGCGGAGGCCTGAATTACGCCGGCACAACTCGCCCCAAATAGTTATAGGATATTGATGTGCCTGTGCCTAATGTGGAAGTTGAAAGGTTATGGGCCCCTTACACCTCGCGAGATCCGCCATTTTTCCACGTTAAGATAGGCGGGCAATGGCGGCACGTATTTCCTTCTCTCTTCACCTGTAGAGAGCTGGATCCCTGAGGGCGCGGTGAACCCCGGTCAGGTGGAGATCTCAGGTGACGAGAAGAAGAAGGGTTTTATATGGGGCTTTCCCACTTCAAACAAGAGGTGGAAAAATAGTTGGTTTTTTGCTGGTGGCGAGTGGGGCCGAGATGTGCCAGCCAGCAGTCGCCGTAATCTTTCGGCGAAGAAAGTTCCCAGGCACTTCACATCTCCTGAAGCCTAGTCGAAAGCCGTCCCCATTTTGCTAGATGGAGAGATCTCTCACCTCGCCGCGGCGACCGTCCTTCCTTTAGACTCGAGGGATAGGTCCTTCCTCTTGGATGAGGAAAAAATGATCGCTCAACGGATTTTCCCACGCCTACCTGCTAGGCTACCTCGTTGTAAGTTTGTCCGTTCTTTTTTCCTTTTGTATTACTGCTTCTTTTTATTCTGCTAGTGATACTTGGTCTATTTTTCTTGCAGTGAGTGACTTTGACACAGTTTGCGATCTACAAGCCCGGGCAGTAAAGAATTCTGAGGCTGCCAGTAAAAGACATGCTGCTGGTTTGGCCAAGGAGGGAATTGCTAGCCCGGATGGCGAAGACCCCTCGGATGGCGAGGAGGCTGGTGATGTTACTGGGGGAGGTGTCGAATCGGGAGAGCCCCCTATTCCTGTAGAGGTTCCTGGGAATGCTCCTGTTGCGGCCACCCCTCCTGTGAATACTCCTTCTGCGACTACCCCCAGCCATAAAGGTAAAGAGAAAGTGGGTGCTTCAGGAGGGGTCAGTGACATCCTTACTTTTGACGCGGATGTCCCTGAGACTCCTCTTGATCTTGCAAGTGATCTAATCCCAAGAGCTGGTAGAGGTAAACGCCCAGCTAAGGATACCCCTGATCATGCTGCTCGACCCCCTAAGCGGGCATCTAGGGTAGTGCAGTATGTCGTTTCTTCGGACAAGGAGGGAGCTGACGAGCCAGCTATTAGAGAGACTCCCTCTACTCAAACGGCTGCTCGCGAGGGGCCTGTTGAGGGGATTGATGCAGCGGTGCCTCCCCCTGAGGAGGTTAACGAATTAAATATCCCTGCTTTTACTCCACCTTGAACAGCCTCTCCTCCGGTGGCCAGGGGCGAGTCAAATGCTTTTTCAGATCAGCCTAGGCCGTATAGCCAGCCAGAGTCAGTTGATCGGCCAGGACCCTCGAAGCAACCTGGGACCTCTACTTCTGGTTTAGGTTTTACCCATGAAGCCCCTCCCGTAGGGCCCACAGAAGCCGATGAAGGGACCTTGTCTCTATCTGATTTTTCGGCTACCGAAATTTATGCGCACCTGATTAGTAATGATGTGTACATAGGTAAGGGCTGAGAGCATGTCAAAGGCAAATCCTGCAACAGGAAGATGAAATTTTTCTTCAACTGCCACTCTTTGGTAAGCCTCTCGCCATAAATCTATGTCTCTCTTTCATATGTTCTTCCTTATTTGGCTGTTTTTTCTTTTTCAGATGATATCTGAGTTGGCTGATACCTACAAGTATGGGAACAAAGCTTCCCGGGAGATTAAGCATTTGCGTGAGCAGGCTTCAACTTTGGCTGCTGAGAAGCTTACTGCTGAAGAATCCTATGCTCAACAGCTAGCTCAGCTACAAGAATCTTCCGATGGCCATCTGTCTGCTCAACTGGCTACCGAGGAAAAACTATCTGCTGCTGCTGAGGAGGAGATTCACTCACTGAAGGAGCTTTTGTCTGCAAGTCAAGAATCCTTCGCAGCACGTTTGGAGGCTAAGCGGGTGGCCGAGGAGGCTAAGGAAAAAGCTGAGCATGAGGCGCTGGACTTGCGCAATCAGTTGTCTTCGCGTGAAATCGCCTTCGATAATCTCAAAGCTGTGCTGGAGGTTGAAGCAGTTGATCATTTCAAGAGATCCCATGCCTATGATGCGCTTTTGCTGCGCGAGTTTAAACGAGGCATGAGGCAATCGAAGAAGTTCTTCGCCATGAAGGACCATTCGAATGAAAAGGCTCTGAAGCGCTTCAACAGGTCTCTTCAACAGCATATGGCCAGCTGAGTGGGTTCGATTAAAGAGCAAATAAAACGGTGGAAAGCCCACTGCCGCTATAACAGGACTGAGCCTCATCTTATGCATTTAGAGATCCCCAGCAAGCGTGTTTTCAATACTTACTATTCGGGTCAGAAGGGCAGCTTTTCTGGCTCTGGTGCTGAACCTGACTTGGGCCCTGTTGCTGGTAGGGATTATGGGCCTTTTATGCCGGATGGGGATGAGGACGCTACTTGGCCTTCTGAAGATGAGATGGAAGATGAGGAAGACAGCGAGGGCCCTCCTGCAGCTAGTTGATACTTTGGTTTTAAGAGTGCCAAAATTGTAAATGTCTATACACATACATTTTTTCTTTTGAACCTTCGATTGTAAAAGGCTTCTTAATTTTATAGATTAATTTATAACTCCTTTAGCTTTATTTTGTTCAGCTGCCTTTGCTGAGTTTTCGGCTTACTTAGTTTTTTCACCAAGTTTTTAGCATATTTATAGCTTTATTCAGCTGCCATTGCTGAGTTTTCGGCTTACTTAGTGTTTCACCAAGTTTTTAGCGTATTTATAACTTTATTCAGCTGCCATTGCTGAGTTTTCGGCTTACTCAGTGTTTGTCGGACGTATCCGACCACACACCAAGTTTTTTAACATGTTTATTTATTTGTTCAGCTGCCATTGCTGAGTTTTAGCATACGGTTAGGACGTCTCCCATTTGCTTTTTGCTTATCTTTTTTTGTTTTCAGCTGGCTTTCTTGCTTCTCTAGGGATTTTATTTCCCTTTGATGGCAATCGCTGATTTTTGCAACTTGGGATTTTTTTTTTCCTCGCCAGGTCTCATTGCTGCGAGTATGAAACTCGTCTTTACGCAATGATGGTGGTGTACGATAGCGAGTGCCCCTTATGACCAGCGAGTGAAATCATGATTTTTTAGTAATAAATTACTCTTTATTGAATACCTCCTGCAACTTTTGTTAACATAGTCACAGAAAAAATGCTAAAACTTTAAAACTGTCTAAGAAATAAAAAGGGGTGAAATAAATCCTAAAAGCAATGAAAAAATCAAGGGTAATATATCTTCAAGTACTGCGCATTGCATGGACGAGGTAGTTCGCCTAAACCCTCTCGAGTAATGCTATATGCCCCGTGACCAGCTATGCCTGTAATTTGATAAGGCCCTTCCCATTTGTCTGCGAGTGACCCGGCAGCTTTGTCTCTTGTTCCTGGGTTCACCCTTTTCAGCACTAAGTCACCAAGCGAGAACCTTTTTTCACGCACATGTGAGTTGTAGTATCTGGCTACCCTCTGTTGGTATGCAGTATTCCTTATTTGTGCGCGCTCTCTTTTTTCTTCTAACTCATCCAGACCGTATTTTAGCATATCAATGTTGAGTTCTGGTTGAAAAAGTTGTACCCTTGGTGAAGAGAATGTTGTTTCCACGGGAATGACAGCTTCAGCCCCATATGCCATGGAATATGGGGTCTTACCTGTTGAACCCCTTTCTGTGGTTCGATATGCCCAGAGTACCTATGGTAATTTATCTGCCCAGCTCCCCTTTTTTGCCGCCAACTTAGCTTTCAGGTTGTGTTTTATGATCTTGTTCACTGCTTCAGTCTGGCCATTCGTCTGTGGATGTGCTGGGGAGGCGTAGTAGTTGTTGATGCCGTACTTGTCGCACAGCTCCCTGAATTTCTTACCGTCGAATTAGGTCCCATTGTCCGTGATAATGGTGTTTGGTATCCCGAATCTGTACAGGATATTTTTCTTCACAAAGCTTATAGTGTTTGCTTCTGTTATATGTACCAATGGTTCGGCTTCTACCCACTTCGTAAAATAATCCACAGCTACTATAGCGTGATTTGCTCCTCCAGTTGCTATTGGCATTGGGCCGATCAAGTCAATTCCCCACATGGCGAATGGCCAAGGCGAGGTAATACTCTTCAAGAGTTCAGGTGGTTGGCGGATGTTATTGCCAATCTTTTGACACGCCTCACATCTCGCTGCCACTCTTTTGGCGTCGGTGAATAGTGTTGGCAAATAAAAACCCTGTCTTAATGTTTTATGGGCTAAGCTGACACCCCCAGCGTGGTTCCCACAGTTTCCACTATTTATGCTTCTCAGGATACCTTCTGCTTCTTTAGGCCCGACACATCTCTGCAGTGCCCTTGAGTACCCCCTTTTGTACAGTTCTCCATTGAGCACTGAATATCTTGTAGCTCTGTACTTCAACCGTTTTGCTTCCAATGGGTCACTTGGGAGTACATCATTGACGAGATACTCTTGGATTGGTGTGACCCAGCTGTTCCTCTCACCAAAGATTGCTCCCACTTCCTTTGATCTGACTATACTCGGCTGTAATAGACGGATCATAGAGATAGTTTTGGGCCAGATGTTGATTGTGGCGGATGCTAACTTGGCCAAGGCGTCAGCCTGCTCGTTTTCTTCTCTGGGGACATGAATAATTCTGTATTC
Source organism: Acer yangbiense (assembly GCA_008009225.1). NCBI lineage: Eukaryota > Viridiplantae > Streptophyta > Magnoliopsida > Sapindales > Sapindaceae > Acer > Acer yangbiense. The sequence continues at coordinate 43,274,823 of CM017764.1, read as the reverse complement.
TTTAAATCTTTCCAGTAGCTCCCTTGCTAGCTCTAGGTAGGTGATCATGCTTTCATCTCTCGCCTGGTATTCATCTAGCACCTGATTAATAACAACTTGAGAGTCGCTGAAGATTTCTACCTCATCTGCTCCTAGGACAGTGCAAACTTTTAAGCCTGCTATGAGTGCCTCATATTCAGCTTGATTATTAGTAGCTTGGAAGTCAAAACGCAAGGCACATTCGACTGAATCTCCTTCCGGAGTTGACACTACTACCCCTGCCCCGCTGCCGTGCGTGTTTGACGAGCCATCAACGTGGAGTTGCCATTTGAATACTTTCTTATTTTGCTCCACCATCATTCTCGCCACCTCTATACTTGGCTCGGTGAACTCTGCTACAAAGTCTGCCACTGCTTGAGCTTTAATTGCAGTCCTTGGGAGATACTCTACATTGAATTCACTTAACTCGATCGCCCACTTCGTTAATCGACCGGATACTTCTGGTTTCTGCAGGATTAGTTTCAGTGGGCAATTTGTGTATATTCCGATTTTATGAGCTTGAAAATATGGCCTTAACTTCCTTGCCGCTGTTATTAGAGCGAGTGCCATTTTTTTAGCCGGCGAGTACCTTGTTTCGGCTGGTAACAGTGCTTTGCTGGTGTAGTATATCGGTTTCTGGATCCCCTCTTCCTGCCTTACCAGTACAGAGCTTGTGGCTGCCTTAGAAACGGACAAGTACATATAGATTGTTTCTCCTGTTTCTGGCTTTGAAAACAGCTGTGCCCGCCCAAGGTAATCTTTCAAGGCCTGGAAAGCTCTTTCACAATCCTCATTCCACTCGACTCCCTTTCCTTTCTTTAAGGCTTTAAAAAATGGTAGGTATCGATCCGTTGATTTAGCTATGAACCTGCTCAGCGATGCCAGGCATCCCGTAAGTCTTTAGATGTCTTTCAAAGTTCTTAGAGAGACCATTTCTGCCAGCGCTTGGATTTTTTCGGGATTCACCTCTATTCCTCTTTGATGCACTTGATATCCTAGAAATCTTCCAGATGGTACGCGGAACACACATTTTGTCGGATTCAATTTCATTCCATACCTCACCAACACCTCGAATGTCTCTCTTAGGTCATCTATATGCTTATCCGCTTTGATGCTTTTTGTCAGCATATCGTCGACATACACCTCCATATTTCTTCCTATTTGCCTGGCGAACATTTTGTTGACTAAGCGCTGGTAACTTGCTCCAGCGTTTTTCAAACCGAATGGCATGACTGTGTAACAGTATAATCCTTGATCTGTGGTGAACGCTGTTTTTTCCTCATCTGGCTTGTGCATTTTTATCTGGTTGTATCCTGAATATGCGTCCATGAAGCTCAACGTTTCATGTCCAGATGTTGCATCGACCAGCTGGTCAATTCTTGGTAGTGGGAAACTGTCCTTAGGGTAGGCTTTGTTCAAATCGGTGAAGTCGACGCACATCCTCCATTGGCTGTTCTTCTTTTTCACCAGAACTACATTCGCTACCCATTTCGGATATTTAACCTCTCTGATTGATCCTGCGGCGAGTAACTTAGACACCTCTTCTTTTATTGCCGCACTTCTCTCTGGGTTAAAGCTTCTCCTCTTTTGCACTACTGGTTTGCATTTTTCGTTTGTAACCAGGTTGTGTGAAATCACGCTTCTTTCAATCCCTGGCATGTCTTCATGTCTCCAAGCGAAAATCTCATTGTATTCTCTTAACAAGTTTGTCACATCTCTCTTAACTTGTTCGGTCAGTCTTACCCCAATCTTGACTGTTTTGTCCGGTTCAGCTTTGTTTAAAACAATCGACTCAGTCGGCTCCTCCTTTTCTCTGCTCATTTTGTCCCTTGGGTCCAATTCAAAAGTTTCTGGATTATCCTCCTGCACTTCTTTGTCCACCTCGAATATGCTTAAGGTCTCCATCCTGGCCTTATCCTTAAAGATTGATAGGTTGGCGCGGCGTGCCATCTCCTGTGACCCTTTCAATTCTCCAACTCCAAATTCTATGGGGAATTTTACTTTTAACGCGTGGGTTGAAGTGACGGCTCAAGCTTTGTTGAGAAACGGTCGACCAAACAAAGCATTATACGGCCAATTATGGATGTCGACTACAACAAAGTCCAGCAGGATTGTTCACCGGCATGGTGCTATACCGAACCTCACCGGCAGCTTCACAGTTCCTAATGATCTCACTTCTGCACCCCCGAAACCTTTCAACGGCACATGGAAAGGTTCAAGATCTTTTCTGTCCAGCCGTAACTCATCGTATACCCTAGCACTTAAAATATCAGCTGAACTTCCGTTGTCAATCATTACCCGGAGGACATCCCTATGGGCTATTCAAACCCCCACTACGATTGCATCATTAGGCTTTGCATCAATTTCGTCTGAGTCTTCTGCTGTAAATGTTATGGGATCATACCCTTCTCTTCCTTTCTTAGGGTTTCTTTGCACATAATTAATCTCCATGCTTCTGCTTTCATATATTACTTCTTGGACTTCTGACATCCTTTCTCGATTGCTTCTCCCAGTATGAGGTCCGCCAAAAATGGTGTTTATAGTGGCGTTAGGGCTGTTTCTTCTTGGACTCTTCCTTTCCTGCCCATTTCCTTGGCGGTTATTCTGGCGACCACCCTGGTTGTCCCCTCTCAAAGCAAAGTCCTTCAGGTGCCCATCTCTGATCAAGCTTTCAATGTGATCACGTAGCTGGAAACATTTTGAAGTTTCATGCCCATGATCTTTGTGAAATCGACAGTATTTGGTAGTATCTTTCCTGGCATTTGCTGATTGCTGTCGAGGGTATTTAGCAAGTCCTTTATCTTCTACCACAGAAAGTATTTCTTCCTGATCGCCGGTTAAAGGGGTGTAATGGTTGTACTTTCCTTGAAACCTATTGGCTCGAGCGTTTCCTTTGCTTTCTCTTGGATGTCCCTTTTGGCCTTTCTCGTCTCTCTGACGATCGCGTGATTGCGTCTTTTTATCATCCTTGTGATCTGATTTTGAGTCGGGCTTGTGTCCGTGTACGTAGCTACCCCCTTGTGCTACTTCTTCTTTTTCTGCCAATGCATAGTCGCCAGCTATCTCCATCATTTCCTCATAAGTTTTCGGTCTCTCTCTTCGCAGGTCAAAAGATAATCGCCCACTTTGTAACCCATTGGTGAAAGCGGCGATCACTGCTACATCACTGGCGTCCTCAATTTGAGCAACCTCCTTCCCGAATCTTGCCAGGTATTTCTTAATTGACTCATTGCGCTCCTGCTTCAAGTTTGATAGGTGAGCGAGTGATTTTCTTCTCTGGACACTCCCCATGAATTGCCTTATGAATGCTTTGCTGAGGTTCAAAAAACTGCTTATACTTCCATTTGGGAGTCTTTCAAACCACCTGGAGGCGAGGTCGCCAAATGTTTGCGGGAAGGTCAGGCACAACAGCCCGCCATTAGATGAATACTGGGCCATGATATTACTGAATCGGCGAACATGTTCCTTCGGATCCCTGTTCTCCTTATACTGCTCAATGGTTGGCATTCTAAATCTGTCTGAAAATTGGGTACGAGCAATGTTATCGATGAATGGGCTATCTGATTCATCATCCGAAGATACGTTATGACCATATTTTCGTGCCATCGCTGAAACCTTTCTTGATAGCTCTTGTAGGGTGACATCTCGCTGGCCAGTTGGTTCTCCTTATAGATCGAGTCTGCTTTTGATTGTCATTATCACATGATTGCCTCTATCATCCGGGCTCCTTCGATCTTCTGTGCTTTCGGATCTCCTTCGCCGTGCTCTTTTGGATCGTAATTCCCTTCGTGGACGAGGACTCTTATCTTCAGACGAGATAGAACGGTGTCTCTGCCGGTTCCTTTGGTAAGTGTCGCTGGAATTGACCCCATGTGTTCGTATCTGGTCTCGTTCCTCCCTAGATTCTTCATTCATCACACATTTTCCCTTCCTTTGTTTTCCCCCTTTGAAATTCTCAGGGTGATCCTGGGGAGTCTCTTCAGTGGATTGTCTTGCTTGAGCATCAGGGGTTGCAATGTGAATTTTCGACCGTAGTCTTCCGGGTGGACGGATTCCGGGAGTGGTTAACTCGTAAGGAGAAGAAATTCCCAACCCTAAGGGCAGCGAAAGCCCTATTTTGCTAGCCTCGCTGATTAAGTTTATCAATGCAGTTTGAAAGTGCTACAGAACCCTGGGGTCGGCTACCCTAGTTCCTGATATTGCCGCCGATTGTTCCCCGATCGCCACCGCCCTATCCCCCGTCGGTGCGGTTGGATCAACAATTAGATCTCCGCTGGAGTTACCATCTCTGTCACTGTAGTTGTTCATATTCTTCAATTCGCAAGGGTTCCTCGAAGTTTCTGTTTTATAAACCCCCTCCTTCTAGCGCCAATTGTTGACTGTGAAATTTGGATTGCCACGCACTCAACAATTATATTAATTCAGTTTAAAACGAGAAAATCAAGAATGCATGCAAGAGACAGTTTTTACGTGGAAAACACTTGAATGGGCAAAAACCACGGCGCCCCAGAGGGCAGAAAGATAATACTCGATTCTATTGCTTTGTTACACACTCAAATCTCTCATACAATTGCTCTTTTCTCTCTAGGTTTTCGAACCCCTTCCTCGTGGGATAAATGGTTCTATTTATATATGTTAATTAGGGTTTCCCCTTGTTTTTAGCCGTGTTGGTGGTAGGATTCCCCCTTTGATTCGTACTAGGATTCTCATGTTGTCACGGATCCGGATATGCTCTATCTCCTTTCCTTTTTATGATTCCTTGTTGCCATGGGTCTTTTAGAGGTTAGGGTTTTATTTCTGTGTTTCTGCCGAGTCGCTTTGGGCCCAGTATGCTGATGCAGCGAGCACCTTCACTCCTGGGTATTATCCTTCGGCGACCACGTTTCTACCTTTGGCGAGTATATATCTAGTTCTGGCGACCACACCTTTGACTATTGATTTAAGACGTTGACATTCTGACTGGCCACATTCTCTCCCTTGACCCAATCAACGAGTGACATGGCAACCTTTTCTTCATCATTTATTGACTCCTTTGGTGACGTGTCTGCTTGGCGAATTTATACATACAACAACACTCAAGGTATCTTATGAACCCAGACCTATAATAGACCATCAGAGATGTCACTAAGCTCAGAACTAATAGAAATCGAGTATCACAACTCAAGTATCAATGGGTATACACTCCACCTTGCATATAAATAGAAGAAAAACCCTCATAAATGCGCAAGGTCTTATATACCATATTTATAGCTTTTTGTTTCTCTAGAAGCTAACATCAATCTAAATTTAATAAACTTGGAGCATTGGAGTACACATGCCAGCCACAATCGACGCTCATGATCCATTTTTCGCATATCAAACGGATATCCCTTAGGACCACCTCGTCCTAACACTCATCATTTACCAATCAAACCGATATCCCTCGGGACCGCCTCGTCGGACATTCAAACCCTTCACCATTAAGTGACAAACTATACCCTAAACCAAACACATTTATATTTTCTTTTTCATTAATTATTGAACATTCACTCACGTGGCAGTGTTGAATCTTTGACTTTGGTGTTAGTAAATTTTACACGTTAACATTTGGCGCTAGAATGAGGGGCTGGTTTCATACTTTCAGAAAAACTTGAAATTTTAAGCCATGACTCCGCCATAAAAAACAACCAAGGAACCTTCAAACCTCATAGAAGGTGCCCTAAACCCAGATGAGCAAATCTCGATCCACCTAAATCGCAAATCACTCTTAGTCTGACCATTCAACCTTCACCTAGGATGACAAACCAGGCTATGTAAGAGGCAGAGACTTATATACAAAAGTTCTTGGAAATAATGGGTAGGAGAGTCTCACCCACGGTTCCTTTTGTCTCTACCATAGATATTGGAGCAATAGCCGATCCGATCCGATCCGATCCAAGGGGTAGCTGTGGCACAAAATGGTCAGATTAGAGATCAACGTCCAAAATTGAAATTGAAGGTGGTGAGACGAGACCCAAGAAAGACATACATGTTATCCGACACTGAAAGTTCATATTCAGTTGGTCCAAAAGATGGAGTTCACGTGGGTGTTCAAAAACAACTAGCAATTATGATGGTAGTTCCCTAGGTCAATACCACGAGGGGAAACGAAGAAATTGGAGGTCTAAAAGGTCGAGTACGCCACATCCCACAGGACACACATCCATTCGAGGGAATGATAACCCGACGGCCCGATAAAGACTAAACCTTTTGAGAATCCGACTAAGGAGACTCTGAATCATGTGATGGGAGAAATTCATCGTTTACGGGATGGCTTAGAGAGGCTTCAGGTTGACGGACATATGAATCGACGCTCTAGCGCTACCCACAGAGGGAGTCTGGGTCCTTTTACGCACGATACCATAGATAAGGCTTTCCTACACAATTTCAGAATGCTAAAGATCAATTTGCATAACGAGGACAAAGACCCATTAGACTATGATCGATAGGAGTCGACCTAAGTCAAAACGTTGACCTAAGTTAAGGAGTAATCGAGGAAAAAGAAAGAATCTTGCGACTGAAAGTCAGGATGTAAGAAAAAGAGATGGCATATGAGGAAACTTCACGCATGGCTAACGTCTTGAACAAGACCAAGACAAGGATCGATCAGAGTCAAAAAGTCGACTTGAGTCAAAAAGTCAACCTGAGTCAAGGAACTGACCCGAGTCAAGGAACTAACCTGAGTTAAAAAGCCAACCCAAATCAAGGAGTGATCAAGGAAAAAGAAAGAATCATGCGGCTGAAAGTCGAGATGTAGGAAGATGAAATGGGGAAACTTTACGCATGGCCAACTGATTGGATGATTTACATACCTATTTGAGGTCCTAATTTCCTAGATTTTGTACTCGTTTTCGAGCGTGTGTTTTGTATATAATGCGTTTTGTGAGCATTGTATAGGTTGTATGCTCTAAAATAAGGTGTTGAACATAATTGAAGAGTTTTAGAGGTTAAAGGGCTGAAATTGGAAATCTTCGTGCAGAGCTTCCAACTTTCAGGGGCCATATCTCCCTCCACCGATTGAACTACATTTTGTATGACCTATTTCTGGAAAGCCCCACGAGTCTAATTTTTAATGCTTTTTACGGATCATGATTCCGAGTTCTCTAGAGGAAGTTATGGCTGTTTTTGTAACGGTGCGTGAAGCTAGAAAACTTCACCCGAGAGAGATGCGAGCTCAAGGCGAGCTCACCAAGCTCACCCCGAGCTCGCTAACCTCTCGGGTCTAGGCTGCACATCTGCACATGTGAGCTCAAGGCGAGCTCACCGAGCTCGCCCTCTGCCTAGAATTTGAATAATTACAAGAAAGTTACTCCCTTGCCCTTGACCTAAATTGCTCCCCTATATATTCATATGTTTTCTCTCTGAAAACCAACCAATCTCCTACCCAAAAAGATTCACCAAGACTCCACCTTTCCTAAATTCCTACACAATCCAAGAGACACTTGACATAAATCCATGATCTTTTCTTGTTCTTGGGAGAAAGGAAATTGAAGGAGCTTGAAAAATGAGAGAAGCAAAGGAAGAAGAGAAGATCTACATAGTTTTCTCTATACTTTATTCTCTTTTATTTTCTATAGTTAGCCATGTATTTATTTGATATTATATATTGTATGGCTACTCTTTGCAATATGATGAGCTAAATATTCAATGCTAGGATGTGATGAAACTTCACCCATGACTATTTATTTATATTGACCATTGTTTATCTCTTTTATGCAATTGTAGTTTGTATGGATATTTTAGTATGTTTAATGCTTTCAATAGGTTGATTGTATATTGAATGATTTTTGATTGTGTGTTATGAACTGACCGGAGACACGCACACATTGTGCTCGACGAAATGTTCCATATGTATATCTAGAAAAGTATACTTACTTAGGCTAGCGTATAGGGTTCGTTTAATGCGCCAATGTCTTTAATGAACTCAATCATATATTCTGAGGTCATCGACCGATAGGCTTTGGGTATGATTTGGGTGTAACCTATTCTACTCGACCGAGATTGTAGGTTAATATTTGGGTGCATGAATCTATGAATTGCATGAGCACATTTAGGGTGAGCAATTGAGTCTAGAAAGGAAGTTTAGGAATGTGTGGGGTGTAGTCATATCCTAGTATCATTTCCATCATAATTACATTTGAATCTATTTCTTGCCATTTCTTTATTACATTAGATTAAATCCTTGTTATTAGTTTAGTTTAATTCATTTAATATGAAAACCAATCCTTTTACTTGTTTGAATAGCACCTAGACTGATAAATTTTGATAATCAATTGGCTCGATCCCTGTGGGAACGAACTCTACTTTATCATTATACTACTCTCCGGCCTCATCCTATTGCGAGCGTCACTAAAGAGTGTAGTCACCAACGCTATGAATAAGAAGACAAGGATTGATCGGAGTCAATGAGTCGACTTGAGTCAAGGAATTAACCCGAGTCAAGGAGTTAACCTAAGTTAAGAAGATGGCCCAAGTCAATGAGTGATCGAGGAAAAAGAAAGAATCATGCGACTGAAAGTCGAGATGTAGGAAGAAGAGACGGGGAAACTTTACGCATGGCCAACGTTCTGAATGAGAATAAGACAAAGATCGATTGGAGTTAAGGAGTCGAACTAAGTCAAGGAGTTGACCCGAGTCAAAAAGCCAACCCAAGCTAAGGACTGATCAAGGAAAAAAAAATCACATGGTCGAAAGTCAGGATATAAGAGGAAGAGATGGCCTAGGGGAAAACTTTATGTATGACCAACGTCCTAAGAAAGACCAAGAAAAGGATCGACCCAAGCCATGGAGTTGACCCGAGTCAATGAGCTGATCCGAGTCAAAGGGTGATCGAGGAAAAAGAAATAATCCTGAGGGTGAAGTTGGGATGTAAGAAGAAGATATGCATAGGGGAAACTTTACATATAACCTACGTCCTAAGAAAGACCGAGAACAATAACGACATGAGTCAAGGAGTCGAACTGAGTTAAGGAGTTGATCGGAGTTAGAGGGGTCGCATTGGTAAGAGCAATGTTCAAAAAATCAGCCGCCTAGGCCGATTAATCGGCTTAATACAGTTATGTGGTTGCTTACTGAAGAGAAATGGCCAAAATCGGCCAAATTACTCTGAATCATACTAATCGAAAAAGTCGCCAAGTAATCAGCAAGTCGGCTAGGCGAGGTCAAAGCCGTTGACCCCACCTAGCTAGTGTTTTTATTTATTTATTTTTTTTATTTATAAATAAATAAATGAAAAAACGTCATAGTTTTCTACAATTTTCACTTCACTTCTTCTTTCCCACTTCACTTCACGTCTTTCCTTCTCCTTCGACCATATCAGAATACCAATCCTAAATCAGAATACCAAATCGCCCAAAGCGACTCGATTTCCACACTCGTTCCATAATAGACGACTTCATCTTCAGAATTAAGGTTTCGTTCTTGTCTTAACTCTCTACTGTCAAGAGGGAAGGAATTAAGGTTTTCTAAAGATGATTGATGAAATTTAGGGATTAATTTTAGGGATTTAAGGCTTTGTTGAAGAAGAAAAAGATAGGAATTTCAGAGAGGATTTTAAGGATTTTTAGACAGATGTGGATAAATGAGATAGCAAGAGTTTTATAGGGTTGACTTTGAACCCTAAACTTAAAACGAAGCGTTTTTGAGCTCTTTGTTGGGCTCTTGGGTCATCATAAGCTTGGGGCCAATTAGGCCACTATTTCAATTAGTTATCTATTTCAGTTCCTTTTATTTGAATTAATTCTGTGAGCCTGCTTTAGGGAATTATTCCCAGGCCACTATTACAACAACGAATTAGTGAATCTCCACTCTCTCTACAACTCTATTTTCTCCCGATCTCCACTCTCTCTACAACTCTGATTTTGATTGGTAATTTGTTATTCGTGGATTTGGAAAGAATTTTTTTAGATTTGATCATTGGAATTTTTTTGTAATTATATTGTTATGTAGGAAAATAAAAAATAAAATAAAAAATAAAATAAAAAATTCGTCGGCCGATTAATCCTCGACTAATCGGCCTAGGCGCTAGGTGCTGGGTCTCCGCCTGACTAGCGCCTAGCGCTTACTAGAACACTTGGTAGGAGAAAGGATTAGTGAAGTTGCCGGGAAAGATGACCACCGTCTCGAATAAAGGGATACTAAATTTACTGTCGCTTTACAAAGGTCACGGTCATGATACGTTGAAATATTTCTAATTAAAAGATCATATCGGGAACATCATTCGGGATGGCCACCTTAAAGAATACATTCTTAAAGAAAAAAGATGTAGGAAAAACTCTAAGGCATGAGAGACTAGTTAGGCCAAAAGGATAGCGGGATCAATGGCTACTCCTAAATGAGCACCTGCAATAGTATGAAGTCGTGAGAGTAGTACAATGATAAATAAGATTCGTTCCACGAGGATTGATGTATTGAATACCATAATTGATTGATTAAACTACTATTTAGACAACCAAAGATCGGATGATTGAATTACACTACTCAAATTTTACTAAATTAAACTTACAACTAAAATGCAATTAGTGAAACTAAACAAGCAAACAAACTCAAGCACTTGGATGTAAATATATGTGAAAGAGGCTAAAACCTTGAATCCACCTATCGAATTCTCACCAATTTTTGGCACATCATTGAAAGAAAGTATGCAAGTGTGTATGTAGATTCGTATGCCCTTAATTAGTCTCTAACCTCTCTCAAGTGATAAAAACAATATTCATGTGCACCAATAACCTATTTCTCAATGGTTATCCGAACTAAACACAAATTCATTAAGCAAAGTGGCATACAAATGGAATCCTACAAGCTAGCATCGCATATCTCTATCTTACTATACTTGTATCATGCATTTCATCGAGCACATTGCGTGCTTCTCCTCTCGGTACTTCACACAACAATCAAAGAATCATCTAAGTGTTAGTTAGGCACCTAGAAGCATTAAGCATTAGAAATACACATACATAACACACACAATAGTGATAAAGTAATGACATTTATTGAAGATTCATGGAAAAAGTTTCCTCTTGGCCTTATCCAAGATGGTGTTAGTTCATATTAGAAAAATATGGCTACAAAAGATAAGAATATTATGCAAGCCATCTCAAATACAAGTGAATAAATTAATAGAGGAGAGTGTAGAGAAAACTATAGTGAAGAACTCCTCCTTGGTGACTTTATATGCTTGGCTTGCTTCCTCTCTTAATGCTTCCCTTTATGCTCCAATGTTGGGTTTTTATGGTGGGAAATGATGGGAAAATTGGATATTTGGTGTTTGGTGAAGTGGATTTGAGTTTGGATGATGGATTTGAGGTGGGATGTGGTGATTTTGTGGATTTGGAAGGTAAAAATGTGTTCTTGGAGTGTTTGGAATGTCAAGGGCTGAGCAAGAGATGGTGGAAAAAAAAGGAAGTGGAATATATGTAGGGTGTGGGAATTTGGGCACAAAAACCTAGAAAAATCCTAATGTGGAAGTGAGGGGCGCTGTTCAAGTCGCTATAGGAACAGTGATTGATCTCTAGAATGGTTTTTAGAGCTTGGGCAGTAGTTGGGCATTGTACGGTCGCTGTACGAACAACCCCTTATACAACGCTTCTTGTTCTTCAGTGGTTTCCAGCATCACGTACCGTTACAAAAATGGGCATAACTCCCTCTAGAAAATCCAGAATTACAATCTGTAAAAACCGTTGGAAAGTAGACATCCAGTGCTTTCCGAATATATATGGATCTCAACGTGGTTCAATCTGAGGAGGAAGATATGACCTTCCGAAGTTTGGGTGGTCTGCACGAGGTTTTACAAATGCAGCCCTTTTAACCTCCAAAATTCTTCAATTAAATTTAAATACCTTATTTATGGTTTATTACTTACACAAAGCTCACAAAACATATTAACTATACAAATAAGCTCGAAACAAGTACAAATGATAGGAAAGGATGACATCAAATAGGTGTATAAATCATCTTATCAATCAATCTCAAGTGATCATCAAAAAATAAACATCCCCATAATAAAATTGAGGATGAGAACTGCCCTGATGCATAATCCAACTAAGTGTCCCCATAATAAAATGAAGGATGAGGATCGCCCCCGAGACATAATCTAATTAAACATCTCCATAATAAAATTAAGGATGAGAATCACCCCTGAAACTTAATCCAATTAATTATATCCATAATAAAATGGAGGATCATGATGGCTCTTCAAAGCATAATCCAATTAAACATCCCCATAATATAATGGAGGATGAGGATGGCCATCGAGGAATAATCTAATTAAAAACCTCCATGCAAAATGGAATGTAGGGATGAATGAGAAGATAAGTAGGAAAACTGATACTGATGAACTGAGTACGAGGATAGTTTTGTGTACAACATAAAATTCTTCTTTACATTCTTGGTTGTGCAAAGAGAAAGCATAACAAAAGGGGGTATTAGCACATCCTCAACATCTATCTTAAGGAACAAGTTTGACTCAGGACACGAAATATTTTATCTCTCGGGAGATTGCCAAAAACATTTATAGCGTCAACATCGGCCCCGAGGAACAAGTTTGACTCGAGATGTTAAAATATTTTACCTCTTGGAATGAAAAAAATTATTTTTCCTCCCTAGAGCAAGGGGATAAATGTTATACCATAAATTTTCAATATGTACACCACGTCAGCAGCGTTGACAAGTCAATAGGGCCGTACCCATCGCCACATTTGATGACCAATTGACTAGTCAAACAATTCCCACTTTTTTCCCAAAAGAAACTAGGGCTGTCGTTTGGATCACAATAAGAAAACTATAAGCCCAATGAGGATATCTGTAAGAAATATGGCCCCTAGCACCACTTTAGGCCATCCACTATTTGCTTAAATTTAGGACCCTCAGCTTACACTCTCCCTCGGAACCAACATAGGTCATTATAGACCCTCGGCTTGTACATTTCCTTGGGACCGACATCGGTCATTTTGGACCCTTGGTTTGCACTCTCCCTTGGGATCGACATAAGTCATTCAAGACCATCGGCATGCAATCTCCCTCGGGACCAAGATAGGTCGTTCAAGAACACTCGACAAAAAACTTCTTGGTAAAGGAAAGGTGAGTTAAGCAAGACCTTAGAAATCGTCTTGAGCTTTGAGTCTCCCTAGTATGTCAGAATCACAAGCTATGAGGACGCATGGCAAGCATGCATGGGATAACCCATTACAACATTCAAGGTATCTCATGACCCTAACCTATAATGGACAATCACTGATGTCGCTATGCTCAGAGCCAATAGAAATTAAATATCACCACTCAAGTATTAATGAGTATTCACTACACCTCGCATATAAATAAAGGAAGAACCCTCATAAATGCACAAGGTCTTATATACCATATTTATAGTTCTTCGTCTCTCTAGAAGCTAACATCTCTCTAGATTTAATAAACTTGGAGCACTGGAGTACAAACGCCAACCACAATCGACACTCATGATCCATTTTTCGCATATCAAACCGATATCCCTTGGGACCAACTCGTCCCGACACTCATCATTTACCAATCAAACCAATATCCCTTGAGACCACCTCGTCCGACATTCATACCCTTCACTATTAAGTGACAAACTATACCCTAAACTAAACACATTTCTATTTTCTTTTCATTAATTATTCAACATTCGTTCACGTGGCAGTGTTGAATCTTTGACTTTGGTGTTAACAAATTTTACACGTTAACAAGCATATATGCATGACTTCTACTTTAGCAACATAGACACAAAAAATATCCAATGAAGATTAAAACTTGGCTGAGTTAAAAGTGTTCTTCAAATGAAAAAGTAAATAAAAATTACAATAATACTACTCCACCCAAAAACTCCACCCAAATTTCAACCTAAATATGAGGTGTCATCACCACACACAACATGGCCCCATATCATGATGTGGCCCGATGTGGGGCCATGTTGTGTGTGGTGATGACACCTCACATTTGGGTTGGAATTTGAGTGGAGTTTTTGGGTGGAGTAGCATTACTTTAAAAATTATGGTGTAAATTGATCAATGTTAATTTTAACTACAATGTACAACTAAGGAGATGTGGTTACAACCCAATTATATATATATATATATATATATATATATATATATATATAACTAGGATCACTAATTTTATTTTATTTTAAAATGTAAAGTTTTATGCTTTGACGCGTTAAGAGTTATGACTTATGATCTTGGCAAAATTATTTCATTGATTTCCATAAAATCACGCAAGTGGCAAGTAGTTTGTAGATTAGAATTTTCTTTGTAATTATCTAGTCATTAGTCAATACCTTGTATGAGAACAATATCTCTCGTCTCTTTAATTAGTATAACACAAAAACAAATGATCTAGAATTAAAACTTGTCCTCATATGATGAAATCAGTCTTTATACAGTCAACAAAATTGATCAATAGAAAAATCAAATATTTTCATAGTTATACTTAAAATATTAGTCTCGACGTCAGATTAAAAAAAAAAAAAAAAAAAAAAAAAAAGGATCGGGCTTTATTCACACTAGGCTTCAAGCCTGACTCTTGTATGTGGGATACTCACAGAGGTAACATTTAGAGGCCCCAAGTATATGGGTACATCAAAAAAATTCTGGAATGGATGCATATTTCACCACACACAGCATGGCCCCAAGCTTTAACAAGCCCACTAGCAAAACAAAAGGGCTCGATCCATTAGCTTTGGTTGGGACTCGGGTTTAACAAAATGGTACTCAAGTTAAAAGCGTAACATCCAAGGTCAAGCTAAAACCTAAGGGTGCGTTTGGCACGGACATAGAATCATGGGTTGTTCTAATGGATAGAACTGTGGAGGCGTTTGGTATGGTTGGGAACCGTGACCAGAGTACCCTTATATACGAATGTAAGAGCATTTTCAATGCAAATATGCATTTGGATATTTGCATTGGAGAAAATTGACTGCCACATAGGATAAATAATTAAAAAGTTAGAAAAACTCTCTCCAATGCAATTATCGATCTTCAATATGGAGATGATGTGGCAAACAAAAAGTTAGAGAATAAGGAGTTGAGTTTTTAATTATAGAAACTCTTCTAGAAATACTGACTAGGATTTCTAACTCTTTCCACTAATAATATTAGAGCTCATTTAATTATAAAATAAAAGTAGAGAGAGTGAAATAATTGTTTTATTATGATTGGTCATAAAATGGATGCATATTTAATTTTAAATAATTGCATTGGAGATGTAAATATACATTTCTCTAAAAAAAAATAATTCAAAAGTGGGTCCATAATGAATAGAAATACCGATGTGGCACTATTTAGAAACTTAAAAATGCATATTTGCATTGGAGATACTTTGAGACCACATGTTACCGGGGTACGTGTCATGCATACACAATATGATCCAAAGTTACACTCAAGAATCAAGATAATTAACACTTGAGTATGAACCAATCAAGATGTTTATTCCCCTCTAAATAGGTTAGTCATCCTCATAAATAAAGTACATTTCTAGACACTTATAACTCGTTATATCTGATATTGACCTGAATGTTGGAATATAAATACAGACCACAGTCGGCGCTATTAGCCTCTTTTCTTTCTTTCTTTTATGGATGAAAACTCATGCAATCCCGACGAACCCATGCCCATTCACACATTTCCAATTTAATTAACCACTATTTGTCAAAACGCTTTTTATTATTAGTCAAACTCATTTCTACGTACGTGGAAGCACCGATGGTTTGAATTATTTGTGCTCATTAAATTTCCTTGTCAAAATTCACCTATGTCAAATTTATGGATATTTCATCAATTTGTCATTTCCTATCATTTGCCTTATGATTCTCTATTGCAATTATACAGATTTTACATGGCAATTAATCACAGAACACTCAAAACAATCAAATTCGGCGGCGTAAGGAGATTAATTAGAAAAATCGTATACAGTAGTACCATGCTTTGAAGCTTTCAGAATTTGAATAGCTTTTTTTTTTTTTTTTTCAGGTGTCAATAGATAATAATTAATAAAAAATAAAAAATAAAAAAACAATAAAAATAAAAAAGCACAAAAGCAGGGTTTCTACTTTCTAGTGATGTAACAAAAACCTGGACGAAGAATATTTTGGTTGTCTCTATAAGCTGAATTTGTCTCTTCTTGACGAGAAAATTTTTATTTTTTATACTAAATAACTAAAATGGTCGCAAAAGATTATAATTTGGTAATATTAATCTCCCTGATCGAGCTATATATGGTAAGTGAAGACTGAGGATATTTTCGGGGAATACAAAGGAAATTATTTGGGAGGATTTACCAAACCTTTGGGTCTCTGTCTCCTTTTTTTATTTTTTTTCAATGAAATCATGGCTGTGATCTTTGCTATTGGAGCCATTGTTGGGAACTTTATATGCTTCATAGTCTATTCAGAGAATTTTTTTTTAACCAAATCAAATTTATCAAATTCTAATTCTAACCGGAAAATGGTAAAATTTTGTTTTTGACCAACCTTGTAGTAAAAAGACTATGTAGCCCTTAATGAATTATATGTCATATGTGTTACATGATGAACTGAAAACATATTACATGACAAACTATCATGTAATGTTCATCATAAACCCAGAAATTGAAGAAATAATGATGAACTTTGAAATATTACATGACTGACTATCATGTAATGTTCATCAGAAACCCAAAATTTTGAAAAATTTCAAAATTGATTTTGAAAATCATGACATAATCTAAAATAGTATCAAAACCCATGAAATATACACCAATATAAACACATGTTTGCTATTTAAAGCATTAAAAACTCACCTAATGGTGACTTGAAGGAAGAAAAAGGGATTTTGGAGAGATAAAGTGAAGAACTAAGAGTGAAGGAAGAAAGAGAAGAAGAAAAAAACTTTAGGGGTATTTTCGTCACTTTCAAGTTAGTTTTGATTAGTTTTTGAAAGTTTTGGGTGAATATGGTTTTATTTTGAAAACAATGTTAAAAGTGAATTTTGATTTTAAAAATAGGTTAGATTTGTCTATTTCATTCGTCTATTAGTAAATTTTTTTTCAAAAAAATAAAAATAAATAAACTTGCCTCAACTCTTTTTTACTTTTATTTTTTAATTTATCCACATTTACCTAGTATATATTGACCTTCGATAACATTATATTCTTAAAACAGTAAACACATTAATGTAATATATATTAATGTGTTTCCTTTGAATGGAGAATAACAAAGAGATGATGGGATGCAAAAGGGCTGTCAGAGAGATTTCAGACAATGCAAAGTTGGCAAGAGAGAAAGTAGAAGGGGAAAGGATGGATCCAGACAAAGGAAAAGGACAGTGGGTACATAGGCAGAAACCTACTGTCAAGCAACCTAGAGTTGCAGGTGCAGTGATAATTGACAAAAAGAGGATTTCATTTTCAGAGAGCAGTGAAGAGGAATACGGGTCAAGTGATTTAGGTTCCAATTCTGAGGTTGGGTTGGATTAGAGACAAGTATTATACAAAGGAGAATGCTCCAGGAGAAGATCTGAAGTGAGGAAGTCAACAAGTGGGCCTAGGTTTGGGCCTAACTGTCCTGAGTTCACCTTGGGGGACAAGGATTTTTACAAGGAAGCTGAGAGTAACAGACCAAAAGAGGATATAATAGTTTCTGATCCTAGAAGGGAAGCTTATAAATCAGGCCCAACTGTCAAGAGGCTAAAAGGGGGTAAGAGGGATGGGATGGAAACATTTAATGGAAGCGGTGGAGCTCATTTTTCAGATCAGCTGATTAGAACTTCTTCATCCATTCAAGTGGTGCCTGAAACTTAAGTCAATAACAGCCAGGGTATCGAAATTATGGTGGATCTGAGGAATCGAGGCAACGAGAAGGAATACTCCACGGATAGTGGGGAAGAGCTGTCCGTTGGTGGGCTGTCAGATTCAAAGGAGGAGGCAAAGCTGCCTCAAAAGTCAGAAACTAAGCTCATAAGAGGTACACGCTCTTCTTATATATCCCATTCTAGGAAAAAAAGAGGATTAAAGTGCAAAAAAGATGGCCATAAATTAAAATATAGGAAAGTGGTTTGGAATATTGAAGAAGAAATAGCAAAAGTAATAGAAAAGGGGGTGGCCAAAAGACTTGAAAAAGAGATGAGATTAAGGGGCTGGGAAGAGGGCAATAGTAGATGGGTAATAGACGGTGTAAGGATTCCCATATCTTGATTAGCTTATTTAGTGGACAAACCACATGTTAGGGTTGAGAATGTAAGGGTAGTTTAGGTGTTTGAACTTCATGCTTGAAGGCCCTTTCAAGACCTCAAGGGACAAGCACGCCAAAGGTATAATTTCTTGTGCTTGATTTTTCTTTGAAGAGATTTAGTTAGCACACACTCACTTAGCATTCTTGCATTTGTGTGCATACTCTTCACATGTCACTTTACACACTAGCACTTTATTTTATATCTTGTTGTGTGTATATGTGCTTAGTAATTCATTTCCCGATAGTGTTCGGAAACGTCCGCGCTCACACGTATGTGTGCTTGGTTTTACGCGAAGACCGCCCACGGAGAATGCCCTTGGCTTCTCCTTGGTTTTCACCATTGTTGGTGATCGGTGGTTATGATCGGCGGCCTGGCCGTCGAATGAAACCGCCGTTTCAGTCCAGATTGGTCTGAAGTAATTATGCGGTCACGACCGCCATTCGAAACCACCGTTCATACCTGATCAATTTTAATCTCTCGGTCTAATTCGGCGGTTGGATCGGCGGTCACGAAACCGCCGAATGAAACCGTCGTTGATGCTCTGTTCTTCACGGGCTCAATTCGGCGGTCGTGATCGGCGGCCTGGCCGCCGATTGAAACCGCCGAACGGTGCGTTTCAGGGACAAAATTATCTTTTCACATGCCCAATTCTTGATGTCTATAAATATCTTATTTTCTCATTCTCTGATTAAGTTCTTTGAGACCTTCGAACCCTAAACTTTCAAGAGAGATTTTTGAGAAAAAATCAAATCAAGAACTCAACTTTAAACACTCAAATCAAATCTCTTTTGCATCAAATTTCATATTTGATCTTCTATGCCTTCATAGAATTGATCCATGCATGGTTTTGAATCATCACATCTTATTTGGTATGTTCTTCACTAATTTCATATTACTTTAGTGTTTTTCATATTAATACATCTCTTTAATTACTTGTATGCTTTTGATTATATGCTAGATACAAGTTAGAGATTATTTGTGATGAAAATGATTGAGTGTTGATTGTGACAGCTAATTAGGTTTTTAATTAATCTTGATTAGCTAAGCTATTTGACATGTCATCTAGCCATTTATATCTAGGATTGTTTTAATTGCAAAATCATTATCCTAGATAAGCATATAGAGTAACCTAGCTCTAATTTGCATTTTGAATATTCATACATATTCACTTAGGTTGTTTCTCTTCATTGAGAAGTAAGTCTTGGGGCTAAGAGTGCTTAGGCCTCAAGCAAATTGGAATAGGGTTGCTAATAAAGGCCCGCTGGGTAGAAGTGAGGGGTTACAGACCGGAGTGTTAGATGAGGTCTACATAGGTTGTAAACTTTATTTCAATTAGTGATTTCGAGTTCCGAGTGTGGCACACTATACAGCCCGTGGTTTTTCCCAGTGGTTGGGTTTCCACGTATATATCAAGTGTTATTTAAATTCCGCATTATATTACACTTGCTTGTATTTTTGACTAGTAGGGGCATTTTCATAAAATTGATTTGCATGTGAAAATTGGGTAATAATAGTTAAAATCTATTCACCCCCCCTCTAGATAATATATTTAGAACACACCGTATTTGTTTCAATTGGTATCAGAGCGGGTTCCTAGCCATACATAGGTGATCCTAGCTCATTTTTGGTGTGTTTTGCATTTGTGTGATTCTTTGATCATTCATACATTTTGCATTCATTTCATCCATTCATTATACACTATGAGTGGAATCGGTGGTTCAAATGAGGGTGCTTCGAGCATAAGGCCACCCCTCCTTACCGGCATAAATTACTCCCAATGGAAAGGGAAGATGGAGGCATATGTGTGTCAAATCCATGATAGGGCATGGATGGCCATTGAAGATGGATATTCGCCTCCTATGATGACTCCCATGGGTGGAGGAGAAGAAGTGCTCAAGCCTAAGGCACAGTGGACACAACCTGAGTTTGAGTTGTCCAAGTGGAATCAAAAGGCGTGGCATGCCCTTATATGTGCAGTGGACGAAAATCAGTACAAATTGATTCAGAACACTAAGATAGCCAAGGAGGCATGAGATATCTTAGAGGTTGCACACGAGGGAACCGAAGTAGTGAAGGACTCCAAACTTCAAGTCCTCAAAACTCAATTTGAGACACTTAGGATGGAGGAGAATGAGTGCTTCAACGACTTCGAGATTAGGTTGATGGACATTGTCAACCAAAGTCATCAACTTGGTGACCCTTACTCGGATAGAAGGATCAAGCAAAAGATAATGAGATCGCTTCCCGAGAGGTTTGAGTCTAAGGTGACGGCTTTAGAAGAAAACAGTGATTTTAAGGACATGAAGCCGAGCGAGGTAATAGGTAGACTTCTCGCCTACGAGTCTAGGAAGGGTCCTAGCTCCACTCCTTCAAAGAAGCAAAAAGGAATTGCTTTGAGTGCTTCTAAGGTAGGGAAGGAGGAGAAAGGTGACTTGGACGAAAACATGATTTTGATGCTTCAAAGATTCAAAAAATTTGTCAAGTTCGAGAAGCGTGGCTTTGGATCCAAAGGCCAGGACTTGAAGAAAAAGGCTCCCTTCAAGAAGCATGAGCCTAGGCAAGAGAAAGGGGTCCAATGCTATGAGTGTGGCGGCATAGGTCATATCTCACCCGATTGTGGGAATTTGAAGAACAAGAAAGAAAAAATGATGGTCGCCACTTGAAGTGAAAGTGATGACTCTGGAGAGGGAGATAAGTCATCAAGTGATGATGAGCTTATCAATAACTTCAAGGCATTGGGTGCCACTAATGAAGAAAATGAAGTTGTTGGTAAGAATTCCGTTGCTAGTGATCCCATAGAAGAAAAAGTCGAAGAAGTAGCTCTAGAGGAGATAGTTGTTGCTTCATATTGGGATATGGCACTTATTGACTCAAGAGATCAAGGTGAAGGTCTTGATGAGGATATTGGATCCATAGGAGAGGAGGAGAGTCTAGAAGATGACACTAGTGGAGATGACTCCTTTTCTAACTCTACAAATGGAAATGTAGAGAATATGGATGTGCATGACTTTATAGTCAATGTTGAAAGCTCCATGAAGAAGAAAGATAGATTTATAAGGATTTTAGAGGAAGAAAATCTAGAGCTTTCAACATACAATGACCTCTTAAGGAAGCAAGTGGAGAAGATGGATCTTAAGGACAACTTTGAAAGTTTTGAAAGCTCTAAGTTAAAGAATGAAAAAGAGATTCAAAGGTTAAAGGAAGAACTACTTAGGTTTTCAACACAAGTTGATCACTTGAATGATGAAGTGGTAAGATCCATGGTGGAAGAAGACAAGCTAAAAGATGAGCTAGCTTTGTCTAAGAGGAATGAAGAGGGTTTGAAGAGAGAGCTTGTTGAAGCCAAAGAGTCATTGACTAGAATAACCACAAGCACCAAGAAGCTTGACAACATACTTGGTGTAGGAAAAAGCCCTTGTGACAAAAGAGGTCTTGGATTCGAAGTGAGGAAGGATTGCTCTATTCCTAAGAAGACCGTCTTTGTGAAGAGTTTGGGTAAGATAGAAGCGTCACCGGTGCAAACTCCTAGGAAGAAGTTAGAACTAAGACAATGTTCGAAAAATGCACAAGTGAAGGTGGTGAAAACAAGACAACCCCAAGCTCAACGGATTAGAGCCTCTCGAGTCAACTCTCCTCAACAAATGACTCACTATGAAAAGAGGCAAAACATGCTACCTCATCCAAGGAGGTAACCCATTCCGGTTCAACCACATAGAAGACATGAACCGGCTCAACACCAAAGGAGACATCAAATGCATGATGAGTCTCCAATGACTTCACACGGATATGGTATGAATTCTTACTTTGTACCAACTTGTCATTATTGTGGTGTTTATGGGCATATTAGGCCTAAGTGCTTTAAGTACATTAAGCATTATAGGATTAATAGCATGATAGAGAAAAAGAGGCTAAGAAGAGCCCACTTGCATGAGCCTAGGAAATCCTTTGTCAATAATCCTAGGTTAGTGAATGACATGCAACCTTTGTCCACTAGGAAGAAAAATGTCATATCTATGTGGATAAGGAAAAATGAACCCGCTCACTACGAGACTATAAAGTCTCAAATAGGTTCATCCAAGTCAAATGGACTTGGGAGGTCCATAGGACCTAATGACCTTCATTGATGAAGGATGATATTGACCCCATATAGGGAACTCAAGCAAAGAGAGCTTATGCATACTTGTTGCATGCAAATTTTTTTGAAAAATCTTATGCTTCTTTGTTAATTGCTTGAGTAAGCTTGGTTGCACATATGTATATATGTTTTCAATTCAATAAGTGTGAACCATGCTTGTTTACAATCCATGTCATATTTATGTTCAAACATGCATTTTTGGACTAGGAGATTTACATAGGAAGTATGATATGAATGACCTATAGTTATCTCCATGACATGATGATTCTTAATGACATGCTTAAAAATTGAAAAGCATGAATTGTTCTTATACCATGCTCAAATGAAAAAGCATGAATTGATGATTGCAATTTATAAATGCAAAACATAGTGTGAAAAAGCTTATGAGACTCAAAATGAATAAAGGATCTTGTATCAGTTCAAAAGAATTTATATTTCAAATTGTCTCTCTTTCTTTATTTGTTGAACATGTCTACTATCATATGGGTATCATTCCCGGAAAAATCAAATAGGGTGCAAAGTTGCTCATGACATGTTTGACTTATAAAGATGGATATAGTTGCTCATACATTAAAATCAATGAAAAACTCTATATCCTTGCTTCTCTCATGACATTGGTGAAATTGGTTTGAATTCTTTTTAGAAACCTTTGTCATTTGCTTTGCCAAATACCATTGTATTTTGGACTGGAATGCTACATGTCTTGTATACAAAGCATGTTTTGATTCACACATTTATTTTAAATAAATCTCCTTGTTTCTCTCCAATTGATTGAGTTGCATAAAGTGGATTATATGACTATGCAAGTATATAGTATGCTACTATCTCTCTTTGCTAAGTGACCCGGTTGGGGACTACTCCTTTGCCTATATAATGACAAAAAGGGGGAGTAGAATGGTGGTAAGGGGAGTTGCAAATTGTGGTAGCAATTGTGCATGTTGGGGAGACAATACATTGAGGGGGAGTAACCCTTTGAGGGGGAGCATTGCATTCATCATACATTGCATGATGTTGTGTTTAAATTCTTAGAAATGCAAATGCTTGTTTATGTCCTCACTTGATTCATCTCACTTTTTACTTGAATTGGAAAGTATAGAAACTTTGCTTTCAGGGATTGATTTCAGGGATTGATTGTTCTACTTGAGATTGAAGACTTCAAGTTTATTTTTCAAGTTTATTTTTATATATCTCTTTGTAAAGTAGAAAATCTTAGTAGACCCGTAGTTTCTATTATGATGTGAGGAATCAATGTGAGTGGTGGTTTTGTCACGAAATAGCCAAATGGGGAGATTGTAAGGATTCCCATATCTTGATTGGCTTATTTCGTGGACAAACCACATGTTGGGCTTGAGAATGTAAGGGTAGTTTAGGTGTTTGAACTTCATGCTCGAAGGCCCTTTCAAGACCTCAAGGGACAAGCACGCCAAATGTATAATTTCTTGTGCTTGATTTTTCTTTGAAGAGATTTAGTTAGCACACACTCACTTAGCATACTTGCATTTGTGTGCATACTCTTCACATGTCACTTTACACACTAGCACTTTGTTTTATATCTTGTTGTGTGTATATGTGCTTAGTAATTCATTTCCCGATAGTGTTCGGAAATGTCCGCGCTCACACGTATGTGTGCTTGGTTTTACACGAAGACCGCCCATGGAGAATGCCCTTTGGCTTCTCCTTGGTTTTCACCATTATTGGTGATCGACGGTTATGATCGGCGGCCTGGCCGCCGAATGAAACCGCCGTTTCAGTCCAGATTGGTCTGAAGTAATTATGCGGTCACGATCGGCGGTCACGACCGCCGTTCGAAACCGCCGTTCATACCTGATCGATTTTAATCTCTCGGTCTAATTCGGCGGTTGGATCGGCGGTCACGAAACCGCCGAATGAAACCGCCGTTGATGCTCTGTTCTTCACGGGCTCAATTCGGCGGTCGTGATCGGCGGCCTGGCCGCCAATTGAAACCGCCGAACGGTGCGTTTAAGGGGCAAAATTGTCTTTTCACATGCCCAATTCTTGATGTCTATAAATATCTTATTTTCTCATTCTCTGATTAAGTTCTTTGAGACCTTAGAACCCTAAACTTTCAAGAGAGATTTTTGAGAAAAAATCAAATCAAGAACTCAACTTTAAACACTCAAATCAAATCCCTTTTGCATCAAATTTCATATTTGATCTTTTATGCCTTCATAGAATTGATCCATGCATGGTTTTGAATCATCACATCTTATTTGGTATGTTCTTCACTAATTTCATATTACTTTAGTGTTTTTCATATTAATACATCTCTTTAATTACTTGTATGCTTTTGATTATATGCTAGATACAAGTTAGAGATTATTTGTGATAAAAATGATTGAGTGTTGATTGTGATAGCTAATTAGGTTTTTAATTAATCTTGATTAGCTAAGCTATTTGACATGTCATCTAGCCATTTATATCTAGGATTGTTTTAATTGCAAAATCATTATTCTAGATAAGCATATAGAGTAACCTAGCTCTAATTTGCATTTTGAATATTCATACATATTCACTTAGGTTGTTTCTCTTCATTGAGAAGTAAGTCTTGGGGCTAAGAGTGCTTAGGCTTTAAGCAAATTGGAATAGGGTTGCTAATAAAGGCCCGCGGGGTAGAAGTGAGGGGTTACAGACCGGAGTGTTAGACGAGGTCTACATAGGTTGTAAACTTTGTTTCAATTAGTGATTTCGAGTTCCGAGTGTGGCGCACTATACAGCCCGTGGTTTTTCCTAGTGGTTGGGTTTCCACGTATACATCAAGTGTTATTTAAATTCCGCACTATATTACACTTGCTTGTATTTTTGACTAGTAGGGGCATTTTCGTAAAATTGACTTGCATGTGAAAATTGGGTAATAATAGTTAAAATCTATTCACCCCCCTCTAGATTATATATTTAGAACACACCGTATTTGTTTCAGACGGTGGGGAGGTTGAAGCCTCAAGGAAGAAATCGTGGAACACGGAAGAAGAGGTCACTAAAGTGCTATAAATCGGTGCAGCTCTAGGATTTGATAACAATGGGCAGGAAGAAGAAATTGTGGAGTATGTTACAATGAGGGAAAAATAGGACGATGATAGAGCAGCAATGGGAGTGGGTTTCGGTTTTGGGTAGGGGTCTTTTGAGTTTTTTAATGTTAGCTTTTTCATGGAATGTTAGAGGTTTGGAGAAGCTGGAGAAGCGTAGAAAGGTGAGAAAGATGGTGTTGTCTTATAAGCCAGCTGTTGTTTTCTTTCAAGAGACTAAACTTAGGCAGGTAGACAGTAGGATTTTCAGAAGTTTGGGGGGCCTGGCACTTCCTAAAGGAATTTGTGTGGAGGCAGAGGGGTTTGCAGGAGGGCTTATTACCTTGTGGAATGAGGAAATGGTGACTATAAAAGACTGTATTTCTTGCAAGTGGTGTATTATTTTAGTGGGGGTGTGGAATAAAACCAATCAAGATTTAGTGTTTTGTAATGTGTACGCTCCTAACTCGGAGAAGGAGAGACGTGAACTATGGGGATATATTCTGAATGTGCAGAATTCTATCAATTTTCCATGGGTTATGGGAGGGGATTTCAACACAGTGCTCAATGAGAAGGAAAGAAGAGGAGGTGATTTTAATAAATGGTCGGCTAAAGCTTTTCACAACTTTATTCTTCAAGCGGAAGTGGTGGATATTCCCTTGCGGGGAGGGTCTTACACTTGGTCTAATAATAGAGTTGGTGGAATGTGGGCCAGGTTGGATAGGTTTTTAGTGTCCCCGATTATTCTTTCTTGGTTTAATGACTTGGAGCAGTTCAAATTGCCAAGAACGATATCAGACCATAGTGCTATTTTGTTGAGGTTGTCGGATTTCAATTGGGGTCCTAGACCTTTTAAATTCAATAATGTGTGGTTAGAAGACAAAGAACTCATGGAGGAGATCAAGAGGGATTGGGGGTTTTCTGTTAAAAAAGGAAACAGCTGTATCGTTCTAAACTCCAAATTGAGAAGTGCTAGGTGTAGAATAAAAAGGTGGGCTGCTGCTAAAGGTTTTAATAGGGACACGACCAAGAAGCTTGAGGAAAATTTGGGTATGTTAGATGATAATGCTGCCAATATCGGTTGGACAGAAGAGATGAGACAAGAAAGGTTGGAGATAATTTTAGAATTGTGGAAAAATTTGAAACGGGAGGAACAACAATGGAGGCAATTTTCGAGAGTTAAATGGCTCTTAGAAGGTGATCGTAACACTCGTTTCTTTCATTGTGTGGCAAGTAGGCAGTGAAGAAACAATTTTATTGAGAATATTGCGGTTGAGGGAGTGATTAAAGTAACGCCGTCGGAGGTTAGAAATGGAGTTGCAAATTTTTTTGAAAGTCAGTATAAGAATGTGAAGTGGAGACGGCCGAAAATCAATGGTCTTCCTTTAAAGGTTCTAACCGAGGTAGACCGAGATTTTTTGGAAGAGGTGTTTAGTGAAGAGGAGGTGTGGGAAGCGCTTAAAAGTTGTGATGGGAATAAAGCTCCGGGACCGGATGGTTTCAATCTAAGCTTTATTAAAAAAATTTGGGAGGATATAAAGGTTGATTTCATGAGGTTTATGGTGGAGTTTCATGCTTGTGGAGCTATAGTGAAGGATCTTAATAGGTCTTTTATAGCTCTTATACCTAAATGTGTTGACCCAAAAATAATGAAAGACTACAGACATCAGTTTAGTGGGATCCTTCTACAAGATCTTGTCTAAGGTTCTAGCAAATCGGGTTAGAAAGATTATGGAGGAGGTGGTAGGAGAATCACAAATGGCTTTTGTGAGGAATCGTCACATTCAGGATGGGTTCGTCATAGCAAAGGAAATTATTTATCTATGGAAAAGAAATAAAAGTGGCGGTCTTCTAGTTAAGCTCGACTTCGAAAAAGCTTACGATAGTGTAGATCACACTTACTTGGATAACATTATGAGTGACATGGGTTTCGGATGGAAGTGGAGGCAGTGGATGTGGTACTGTATTTCCACCCCAATGTTGTCCGTTTTGGTTAACGGGAGTCCTACGAGATAATTCGGTATGGAAATGGGCCTTCGTCAAGGGGACCCATTTTCTCCTTTTCTTTTCAACTTGGCGGTTGAGGGGCTGAGTGCTCTGTTTAAAAGAGCGGAATCGATGGATTTGATAAAAGGTGTCTCGTTTGGGGAGACGGTACTAAGGTGTCGCATTTACAGTATGCTGATGATACTATTATTTTTCTCCAACCTAGTGTGGATTATTTGGTTAATTTAAGAAGAATTTTGAGATGCTTTGAGGTGGCATCAGGTCTGAACATAAACTTTAGCAAGTCATGTGTAGTTCAGGTAGGAAAGGGAGAGGGAAGAGAGGTAAATTGGGCAACAATTTTTAAGAGTACAAAAGGGTCGCTGTCGATTTCCTATTTAGGTTTTCCGCTTGGAGGTAGGCCTGTTTCAAACCTGTTTTGGAATGATTTGGTTCTTCGTATTGAAAAAAGGTTGGCCCCGTGGAAAAAAATGTTTTCTTAATAAAGGGGGAAGAGTGGTCCTTATTAAAGCGGTGATGTCGAGCATTCCGATCTACTATATGTCGGTTTTTAGGATGCCTATTTCGGTGGCCAAGATGATTGAAAGGTTGCAAAGGGATTTTTTTTTTGGTGATGGAAGAGAGAGGCGGAAGATGCATTCGATTAAGTGGGAAACTTTGTGCAAAAGTAAAGCTAATGGTGGTCTTGGTTTTGGCTCCATTTTGGATAAAAATAAAGGCCTATTGGCTAAGTGGGTGTGGAGATTCGGGAAGGAAGAAACGTCTCTTTGGAAGAGGATTGTGTGTAACAAGTATGGTGTGGATGTGAAGTCGTTGTGGTAGGACTGGAAAGTGGGTACTACAGGGTCCTTTTTCGCTAAGACAGTGGGCAGCCTTTTTAAGCAGGGGACACCAATTTCTAAGGTGTTGGAGGATGGGTTCCAGGTGGTTGTGGGGAGGGGGTATAGGGCTAGGCTTTGGGATGATGTGAGATTTGAAGGTAGAAAGTTGAAAGATGCCTTTCCAAGGATTTTTTTGTCTTACTTTAAACAAAATTGGCAGTATAAAAGATTTTGGGGGTAGGACTGCAGACAGGTGGAATTGGAATATACCTCTAAGGAGACCATGTTTTAATTGGGAACTTGAGCAATGGAAATCCTTCGTGAACTGTCTTGATAATATCAATTTACAAGAGGCCATTCCGGACACTATTGGCTGGTCTTGGTGTGTGGATGGGCTGTTTTCCGTTAAATTGGTGTGGATTAATTTAGAGAGGAGATCTTCCGGTGAGGAGGTGGGTTTTAAGAGCATTTGGAGAGGTTTTGTTCCTCCGAAGATTAAGGTTTTTGTTTGGCAAATTCTTCATGGTAGAGTGTTGGTGAGGGAGGTGTTGAATCACTTTGGTTTGAATGTGGTTAATAATTTGGAGTGTCCTATGTGTGGTGATTGTGAAGAATCCATTGATCACCTATTTTTGAAGTGTAAATGGGCGTGGAAGCTTTGGACAAGTGGAATGAAATGGTGGAACTTGAACTATTGTGCCTAAAATTCTGTGTTAAAATGGTGGAACGAATGGTTAGGCCTTTGTCCCAATCGCAAGTCGGAGAGAGCTTGGTGCTCCTTGTTTTTTGCTACTGTGTGGACCATTTGGGAATCTAGAAATGAGAAGGTTTTCAAAGATGTCTCCATTCAGCCTGTGCAAGCTTCGGATATGGTGTGTTTTCGTGTGGCATGGTGGTTCAAGAACTTAGGAAAGGGTTTAGAGGTTCTTGTCACAATCCTACTTCTGAACATTGTAGATAGATGTACTGAAAGCAAAAAGGTGAAACTGTCTAGAGTGAGAGGATGGATTCCGCCAGCTGATGATACCCTGAAATTTAACGTAGATGGTTCGTTTAGGGAGATGAAGGGGCAAGCGGGGATTGGGGGAGTGTTGCGGGATGGCAAAGGCAAAGTTTTGTGTATTTTCTCGGAGAAAGTTAGGTGTCACAACTTTATTTCAACTGAAATTTTGGCAATTAACAGAGCATGTCAGCTCTGTATTTCTAGACCAGAGTTGAAGTTTAAAAGCATTGTGATTGTCAGTGACTCCTTGATGGCGGTGTCGTGGATCAATAGCAGTGGGGTGGGCAGTTGGGCTCATTCTCATCTAATTATGGAGATTCGAAACCTCTTGGGAATTTTGAGGCAGGCTCAAGTGGAATTCAGCCCCAGAGAAGCCAATGCTTTGTAGATTTGTTGGCGAAAAAAGGTGCTAATGGTGAAGATGTTCTGGATTGGAGGCTATCCTGACTTTGTTTGTGTTTTGGTTTTCTTGTCTTCTGGTTTGTTTTGGTGCGTTTTTTGTCTGTGGTTTTCTGGGCTTGATGTGTAGCTCGGGCTGCTGTGGTTTTTCTGCTGTCTTTGTGTGCCTTTTGTGGCTGTTTTTTTTTGTTGTGAGGGTGTTTTGTTAACCTGCTGCGACAGAGTTCATGTGTTTTGCCTTTGTCGCAGGTGGTTGAGGTTGCAGTTCTGGTTGTGCCTCTCTTGGCTGTTTGTTGTGTGTTTGGCTTTGGCCTTCAATATAGTTTACCTTTCAAAAAAAAAATTAATGTAATATATATACTGTTATATACACATATGAGAGACATCTCATTTAAGGTTTGTAAGTTTGAAAATCATGACATAATCTAAAATAGTATCAAAACTCATGAAATATACACCAATATAAACAATTGTTTGCTATTTAAAACATTAAAAACTCACCTAATGGTGACTTGAAGGAAGAAAAAAGGATTTTGGAGAGATAAAGTGAAGAACTAACAGTGAAGGAAGAAAGAGAAGAAGAAAAAAACTTTAGGGACATTTTCGTAACTTTCAAGTTAGTTTTGATTAGTTTTTGAAAGTTTTGGATGAATATGGTTTTATTTTGAAAACAATGTTAAAAATTTTAAAAATAGGTTAGATTTGTCTATTTCGTCTATTAGTAAAAAAAATTTCAAAAAAATAAAAATAAATAAACTTGCCTCAACTCTTTTTTACTTTTATTTTTTAATTTATCCACATTTACCTAGTATATATTGACCTTCGATAACATTATATTCTTAAAACAGTAAACACATTAATGTAATATATATACTGTTATATACACATATGAGAGACATCTCATTTAAGGTTTGTACTTTTTAAGTTTGTTGTTATGGTCAGCAACATCAAATATTCTTTAAATTCAACTTTCTATTCTTTTTTTCTTTTTATTAAAGAGTAACCATACAATCCAATGGTTAATATAATTGGGTCTATCTAGTAGTATATAATCCCCTTCTTTAATTGATTTGATCAATTTATCTGCTTCAGCTGTTGAGAGATTTTTACAACGAGCTCTACCTTACTATATACCAAAAAAGTTAAATAACTAGACCCTTTATTTCATTATGAAGATCAATCAAATGAGAATACATGACCTCAGCTTATTCGAGTCATCTTTAATGTAATATAACTTGAAATAACTCTCTAATCAGATCGGATCGGACCTCATTTTTTTGGGTTTGATTATCTCATGTGATAATCAGTGATAATTAAATCGAGTTCGACCTGATTTCTAAATAATATAACAAGCTAGTTGGGAAACTTAGCCTTGTAATCTGTCCACAACTGGTTGACATTCTTCCCCAGCAAATCAACAAAGTAGCTATCATTATATCCATCTTTCATCTTCTTGTTCAGCTCTGCAACGAATCCATTTCTCAAACTGTTACAATAATCCAGAAACCTTGCCGTCACGTCGTACCCTTGATCCCACCTGTTCCCCTGCCCCGCCTTCACCCAGTGACTCGGGGCGTAGTTCGCCTTCAACCTCACGTAATCTGCGATCCCTTCGGTCAATCCTGTGGGAGCCTGGTTGTTGCCGAACCATTGCCATACGTGAGCCATTTCATGGTAAAGCACTCCGGTGATTTCTCCTCTCACGTCACCGGAATAGCCTCCAATGTAGTTTGCGCTGACGTGGATTTGATCACCGTTGCTGGTGTAGGCTACTCCGTTCATGTTGTCGATGAATAGGCTGACTTTCTGCGTGTTTTTCCGGTCAGCTGCGTTGGTTTGCTGGAAGATCCTCCAGATGAAGTCGGTGGCGGAGGATAGTGTTTGCTTGCTGTAGGCTTCGCCGATTTCATTGTTAAAGCGAGCGCCGCCGGCAGTGTTTCCGGCGTTGTTGGTGACTACGTAGTCGACTGCATGGCTGCTTTGCAGCAGTGATGTTAGGGTTAATAGTAGAGAGAGGTATAGCATGTAGTGAGCCATGAGAGTGAAGAAGCGCTTTTGATTTTTGTGAAGTGAAGTTTTTGTATGAGAAAATTACGTTGGTGCGATATGGTTTATATAGAGTTGGTGTTTGGAAATATGTGAACAGAAAATTGAAGCTTAATAGATTATGGTCAAGAGCGTTATGCTTCATTAGCCAATGACGTTTCAAATACTGCATATCGATATCAAAATGTAAATTGTCATTAAAATTTAAAATGTTCAACATTTTGGAGATAATTAAGTTTTTTTATTATTTGAATTGTCACTTTCTGCCTTCAATCCTGTTTTGTGTTGATAAGTCTATATCCGAATATGTTGTCTGTTTCCAAAAGAAATGCAAATTGCAATGGAGCATCCTTAATTTAGGTGTAATTGCAGTTGGGTCGCACTTTTACCTAAATAACATATTATTACTCTAGAATAAATGGTTGAATATTGATAGAGTTTCTTTAGTTGCATTGACTGATTGATAGAATTAAGTAGGGTATATATATATACAGTCTTTCTATTATCAGTTCGAACTGACAAAAGTTATATCAGTTCCTTGTATCTGGGTCACTGGATTTAAATACTTTGACTGACAAGTGCATACAGCCAAGTCAAAGTATTTAAATCCAATGGCCCACATGCAAGGAACTGATATAACTTTTGTCAGTTCGAACTGATAATAGAATTTATGTATATATATATATATATATATATGTTAGGGGTTCAAAAATTAAATAGCACCTTTTGGGTTGGTTTTTGGGGAATAGGCACCAAGTTAATAAGTTAAGTTTAAAAGGCACCATTTAATGGGACTAGACGAAAATACCCCTTTGTTGTCTGTTTCTTTGTTTTGAAACTTTGGAAGAAAAGCTCTGAGAGAAAACCCCGACGGCGCAACAGTCGACCAAATTGTGACGACGAACCACCGTCGACGGAGCTACAGTACCGACGTACCGGCGAAGTCAATACCGACCACGGTATGTCTTTATCTCTCACGCATTTGTTGTCCATTATGTTTGTTTGATGAGTTTAGGTTAGGGTTTTAGTTTAGGAAAAAATTTCGAGCCTTTTGGTAGTGAAAACGATGAAGTTCTGGGTTTCCAAGAGTTTTTGAAACTGAATCGAGCCTTTTTGCAGTCTTATCGAGCCTTTTAGAAAGGTTATCGAGCCTTTTAGAAAGGTTATCGAGCCTTTTAGAAAGGTTATCGAGCCTTTAGAAAGGTTATCGAGCCTTTTAGAACCTTTTAGAAAGGTTATCGAGCCTTTTTAGAAAAGTTATCGAGCCTTTTGAAAAGTTATCGAGCCTTTTAGAAAGGTTATCGAGCCTTTAGAAAGGTTATCGAGCCTTTTAGAACCTTTTAGAAAGGTTATCGAGCCTTTTTAGAAAAGTTATCGAGCCTTTTGAAAAGTTATCGAGCCTTTTAGAAGAAACTTTTGTCGAGCCTTTTAGAAAGGTTATCGAGCCTTTAGAAAGGTTATCGAGCCTTTTAGAACCTTTTAGAAAGGTTATCGAGCCTTTTTAGAAAAGTTATCGAGCCTTTTGAAAAGTTATCGAGCCTTTTAGAAAGGTTATCGAGCCTTTAGAAAGGTTATCGAGCCTTTTAGAACCTTTAGAAAGGTTATCGAGCCTTTTTAGAAAAGTTATCGAGCCTTTTGAAAAGTTATCGAGCCTTTTAGAAGAAACTTTTGTCGAGCCTTTTAGAAAGGTTATCGAGCCTTTAGAAAGGTTATCGAGCCTTTTAGAACCTTTTAGAAAGGTTATCGAGCCTTTTTAGAAAAGTTATCGAGCCTTTTGAAAAGTTATCGAGCCTTTTAGAAGAAACTTTTGTCGAGCCTTTTAGAAAGGTTATCGAGCCTTTTAGAAAAGTTATCGAGCCTTTTAGAAGAAACTTTTGTCAACTTTTGTCAAGCCTTTTAGAAAGGTTATCGAGCCTTTTAGAAAAGTTATCGAGCCTTTTGAAAAGTTATCGAGCCTTTTAGAAGAAACTTTTGTCGAGCCTTTTGAAACAAAATCGAGCCTTTTAGAACCTATATGTTATCGTGCCTTTTGTTACTGTTATCGAGCCTTTTGAAAAGTTATCGAGCCTTTTAGAAACTTTTGTCGAGCCTTTTAGAACCTATATGTTATCGTGCCTTTTGTTACTGTTATCGAGCCTTTTTGATATGTTATCGAGCCTTTTTAAACATTGATGTTATCGTGTCTTTTTATACTTTTATCGAGCCTTTTTGAACCTTTATGTTATCGTGCCTTTTTGTAATGTTATCGTGCCTTTTTGTAGTGTTATCGAGCCTTTTTGAATTTTATCGTGCCTTTTTGCACTGTTATCGTGCAGTTTTGAATTTTACCGTCAGTTTTCAAGTCTTTTCAGTAACTTATTTGCTTTTTTTCCGTCAATATGCAGATGGCGAATCCGAATGATTTCCTTAAAACCCCGGTGGGAGAATGGTTCAATGGAAAAATTATTCGGCATGACCATTTTGATGACCTTAGAGATATCGACAATGCACTTGAAAGAGTACCTGAAAATCTAAGGATCGAAGACCGACGTCAGTTTACTGAGTCATGTTTCGGTCATTTCCTCCGGATGCATCGTGAGATTAATTTTTCTGGCGGCATTGTCCATCGGCTACTTTTACGTGAGTTGCATCACAACGGGCCGGAAGATGAGATGCGATTTCTGTTAGGGAACCATACGGTCCGGTTCTCGAAGGTTGAGTTTTGTCTAATCACCGGATTGAAGTTCGGAGTGATTCCCGACACAGCGAGTTATGATATGGTGGTACAGAATGGCATACACGACCGGTACTTCCAGCGTCGAGTCATCGAGTTTCAAGAGCTGAGAGGGGTGCTTCGGATTGGTGTTTTCCATTCGCAGTACGATGCAGTGAAGCTGTCATTATTGTTTTTGCTGAACTGGATACTGATGGGGGTGGACGAGAGATTTAAAGTTCCAGCATGGCAGTTTCGAGTAGTCGAGGACTTGGACACTTTTGATGCGTTCCCATGGGGCGCATACGTGTATAGGCGGTCTATTTATGGTTACATGCATGCTTTGGATAGTCCACGGGAGGCAGCACGACAGGCAGGACAGGGCGTTGACACCATCGAGTCCTACAACATATACGGTCTAGCGCACGCACTATTGGTTAGCATTTACAATTTGCATCCGTACTTTAATTGAGAATTTTTTATATGACTGATGTATTTACTTGTGATCGTACTTGTCTATTACGCAGGTATTTGCTTTTGAGGTTATCCCCTCCCTTGGCATTAAAAATGTGGGATCCGCAGGGTTAACCCCGAGCTACCCCCTCCACGTATTCTGAAATGGAAGTTGACTAAGCGACCGCGAGGGAAAAAGCTGGATGAGATTTTCTCTGAAACTGTAAATATTGTTGTTGTTAATGTTTATAATTTTTAGTATGTGTATAATTACAATGATGTAATTACAATGATGTAACTCCAATTGCAGATGTCTGCGCGGTCTAAATTGGTGGCGACAGCTGTTGAGATGGGTCAACGGTATTACGAAGGCATAGATCAGGGACCCACTATGTATGATCACTATGCTGTAGATTTATCTGGAGGCCTCCCGGATCCGGAACTACATAGGACTGGCGGACCCAGTCATACGGAGGATTCTTGCGGACCTAGTGATATGGATCCTTCGTACTCTGGACCCAGTGATACGGAGGGCTCAGACCCGGATGTCGGCAATGGCCGTGGGAGTCCCACGAGGTCTAGGCGGGTACGCGTGACTTTGCCCAGACAACCTACAGCTGGACGTGATTCAGAACCGGAGGTTGGCAGTCCTACTCCCGTGAGGCGTAGGCGGGTACGATTCAATTTGGACAGACAGCCTGGACCTCAAGGTCATTCACGGGGAGGCGTCGGAGAGCGTCCACAGGTACGTAAGCATTTTTAGGACCACATGATTTAATTTCAATTGACTTAATAGTTTTAGTACTGACAGAGTCCGAATTCCTTTCAGGCTTGGGAGCATAAATTGGCAGAGGTGATGGATGCTGTTCGAACATTACGTACGGATGTCATGGAGGCTTTCCGTACGAGTGAAGAGAAAAGAGCTGCGCAACATCAGGAGTTGCTGGATTTGATCCGGGCCCAACAGGGTCCGACGTCGCAGCACCGTATGGATGGTCCACCATTCGATGACCAACCATTTGATGACCATGACGGAGCATTTACTCCCACAGGTACAGGGTGGACAGACCGAGGGACCAGCCATAGGCAGCCACGTACCACAGACACAGTCTCAGATCCGCAGGGTCATGATGTGACAGCACGAGAGGAGGTGCGCGGTGGTACACAGACAGCAGGTGATATAGAGCCAGCAGTCTTGGAGCAGGTACTGCCTGAGGACATCACCACAGTCCGCTCATCACAGCTGCTGGATGATCCTGTTCACTCCCAGGAGCAGGTACTGCCTGAGGACATCACCACAGTCCGCTCATCACAGCTGCTGGATGATCCTGTTCACTTCCAGGAGCTCACACCTATACATTTCCAGGAGGTCACCCCTGACGCCACAACCCAGCGCGATCGTCCAGTCGATCCCAGCGTACGAGGTTCCTCCTACGAGCATAGACCTTCGGTCGACCCGAGTGCAGCCGACCCCTCCAGCCGACCTCCGGTATGTCATTTGACACCCCACCGATCGATTTTAGGTGATCAATAGGGAACGAGTTCCTCCTCACACCACCCCGATCACCCTGATTTGGACCGGAGTCCACCACCCCTGAGGCGTGGAGACCGGATTCGACGTCGAGGTTGGATGGAGCGGAGCCCATACACAAACCCCTGTGAACCGAAGAGGCCACGGATGATGCCGCATCCGCAGCCAGCACATGAATGGATGCCATACGAATCGGTAGATCCTGACCAGCTTGCGGCGTACCTAGCCTACAAGAGGAGCATGACAGGGGAATTGTAAGTATAATCTAAAAACTTACAATCTGTTTATAGTTTTTTCGTCCACAGGTACAAGTAAGTATTATGTTAAATTTGTTTCCAATTATGCAGACGTGATGTGGATCTGCACCACCCAGTTGGTGTCAATGTGACTTGGTTCCACCGGTTTCAAACCAACTTCATGGAGTTGGACGATTCGGTATGTTCCTCACTTGATTCACCTGTAGAAGTTTCATTCACAAATGGTTGAATCCTAACAATACGAATTGTTGATATTTGTCAGCACATTGACGCATACTGCAACGTTCTCCGGAAACGTCAACGAGCATTCCCCATTGTGTACGATAGGAGGACCAACATACTAGATTCACAATTCTATGTAAGTGTTTATTGAGTACGGTTTTCTCTTCTACCTTGATGTGTTCAAATATTTTTTGCCTGACGTGTCGGTTAATTTTCTATGTACAGACATTGGCATATCATAGCTGGCAGAGAATCTGCATGGGTGAGGACAAGAGACCCCCAGATGGTTGGACTGTGCTGGATCGCCAGTATCCTCGTGATGAGCTTGAGGTGGTATGTGGCCTGCTCCCGCAGGCAAACCTGCCATGGCACGACGTTGACACGGTCAGTGTAAATTTGACTTTGCGTCCATCTGTATAATAAAAAAATTTGCTAACACTTTGGAGAAACACCTGCAGGTTCTGATTCCTTGCAACCTCGGAGGTTACCATTGGGTCGTGGCCAGCGTCAACCTTGCGAAAGGGCACATTTTCGTGTTTGACCCGTTCAGACAGAAGGTCCGATATAGCCATAGGAATACCCAGTTCGCGTGCTTAAGGTGGTTGCTACCCTCGATGCTGGATGCGGTACACTTTCACCGGAACAGACAGAGAGGTGATGCGACGTACAAAAGGGAAGAAAAGCCGTTCCGGATGTTCTACGTGCACGCCAACCGTGTGCCGCAACAGGAACGGGGGTATGACTGTTTGAAGTTCTTATTCTATCACAATCGGTTTTAATAGCATCCCATTATAATGTTTGTTCACGTGGTTAATTGCAGGGGAAACTGTGGGGCCCATACATTGAAAATTATTGAGTACCTGGTGGCGAACAGGGATACCTTCGATTGGTCCGAAGCTGATATGGCCACCATCCGGGAGAAGATGGCCGTCGAGGTTTTTTGTAACTCGAAGCCCATATAGTTGATGTAGATGTAGTTGATGTACATAACATTTTTTGAGTAATGAAATGATGAATTTTTTTTCTTCAAGTGTTTGAAGTGTTTGCAGTTCAAAGTTAAACACACACATTTCATACATTGAAATCCATAAACAATACAGCAAATTCAATAAAGCATCTAGTATGACATTAGACGAACAACTAAATTCTAATATATTTTCGAACATAAAATCAATCACATTAGTTCTACATAAGAACCAAGGGTCTCACCAAACAACTGTATCGAGCATGGTTGTGAAAGTTTGAACGATGTTGGAAGACATCAGGTTGGAGACATGTTCCTCATAAAACAAAGGTACTATTGCGGAAGTTGATAAGCATCTAAGGATTGAGAAAGCAGAGTATCCCACACGGATAGTTTACTGTTTTGGCATTTCTCATGAGCATCCGGGAACATTCATTCTAACTTATATACGAAGTACAAATCCCCATCATGAGTATATTGGTCTATATCCCAAGGGATTTAAGTTCAGTAAAAGGATGTTTGAGGACATTGATCGGCTTGTGGCATATTTCCAGAGGCATATCGACGATCCTCAGCATGAGTCAGCACCATCAATTAGATCAGTTGCTGCTATGGTACCAATGTGAAGCCCTGCAACTGGGGGCTCCTCTATAGCTAGAGGTGGCACGGTTTCGGTTCCAAGGTTTGGTGGAACCGAAATCGGAACCGGGTCCCCCGGTTCCGGTTTTGGTTTTGGTTTCGGTTTCGGTTCTGAAACTGGCGGTTTCGGTTTAGATTCCGATTCTGGAATCGGAACCGTCGGTTTTAGAACCGAACCTTTTGTAATATATTTTCAAAAAAATTAGAACCAAAACCGGAACCGGCCTCCCCCGGTTCCAGTTCTGGTTCTTGAATCGAAACCAGAAATCCGGTTCCGATCCTGGTTTTCCCGGTTCCGAACCCCCCCGATTCGACGGTTAGAACTGGAACCTTGCCAGGTCTATCTGTAGCATCTGGGGGTAGTGGCTGGGGAAGTTCAAGCAATGAAGGTGGCTGGAGAGATTGATGTATTAAAAGTTCAACACATTTCATACATTGAAATCCATAAATAAAGTTGGGATATACATAAACACTATAACAAACGAAATTCGAACATGAAATCAATCATATTACTTCTACATAAAACATAAGAACCAAGGGTGGCAATTCGTCTTCCTCTTGTAAGTAAGGCTCCATTCATTCCACGGTACAGTCTTTCTCAGGGCACGTTTGTTTGTTGTGTCCAATTTTATGACAGATACTGCACTTGCGGCGGTATTCCTCGGGGACAATTGTGCTGGGACCTTCATTAACCATAGGTGGGTTGGAACACCTCCTGCTGTTATGTCCTGGTTGTCCACACCTTCTACACGACTGTGTGGTTGTCCTCTCCGAAGACGAGGCATGTCGACCCTCCATTGGTCTACCTGATTGCCTCTTCGCCTTTGGATTTAAAACCACCCGTGATGCGATGTCGGATGGCACAACCCATGAAGCAGGATGGCCAACAGGCATAATAGGAACTGAGTATGCATCAATAAGTGTCTCCCTCTTGTATTAGTCCGCACACAGAGATGTAAAATCCAAATTTCGCTCCCTGCAACAATGAAAAGGGTGAGACTCACGTTTGGATAATATAAACCGTTAACTGTAATTTGTAATGTACCTTGCCGCTGCAAGTGCGTGTTTACATGGTAAAAAGTCCATTTGGAATTTGTTGCATGTGCATGTCTTCCGGGCTAAGTCAACCGTCCACTGTTTTCCCTTGTGTCTGACGGAGAATATGTTCCAGTCAACTGGATTTACGGTCATATAACCGCACTTCTCGACACGTTTGAGGATCAAAAGATGTGCAGCGTCGGTCAATCGATGACGCATGGACTGTGCATTTGCATGACGATCATGAAACCACTTCTGTATCATATTCCGAATGAACTCTGCCAGTGTCATTAGTGGCAGTTGCCGAGCGAATTTTAGGCATGAGTTTATGCACTCTGCAACATTTGTGGTCATCAACCTGTACTTTCTTTGGGGACAGTGAACGCGGGACCACTTCTGTGGACCGGCATCAATGGCATAATCGTATGCACCCTGGTGCAGCTTACGTAACTCCTCCATGTGCCGATCATACTGGATTTCAATGTACGACCTAGCAGCGTAATCCATTATCTGGGCAACATCCTTTCTGTGGAATCGCTTCTTCATATTTTCACCAAAATGCCAGACACAAACGGTATGGGTTGCATAAGGGAACGCTTTAGAAATCCCTGCTTCAATGCTTGGATGGCGATCGGAAATGAAAACCAGATCATCTATATGACCAAGGGCACCCCTCAAGCATTCTAAAAACCACTCCCATGAAAGGTTGTTCTCTGAGTCACCGTACCCAAAAGCAATTGGATACACCTGTTCGTTTCCATCTTGTGCAGTTGCCACAAACATTGTACCCCCGAATCTTCCCTTCAAATGGGTACCATCTACTGCAATAACAGGACGCATACACCTCCGAAAACCTCTAATTGAGGACCCTAACGACATGAAAAAGTAGAGGAATTTACCATGATCATCGCACTGTAAGTCCGTGATTGTGCCCGGATTTTGCTGTTCGAGAACATACGCAAAATATGGGAGCAGTTGGAAACTTTCTTCATGCGTTCCATAGGTTAATGACAATGCATATTGCAAGGCATCATGTGCCTTACTGTACATGATTTGGATGCCATACATTGTTTTCATATCGGCGATTATGTCCTTCGGACGCATGAGACGACCATCGGTTTGTTGAAGTCTAGGGGCAACGACTTCTCCGATTATGACTGCACCAGCTTGTCGGTGGCGACGGTGAATCTCCTCCA
The DNA here is from genome assembly GCA_008009225.1 of Acer yangbiense. Classification (NCBI taxonomy): domain Eukaryota; kingdom Viridiplantae; phylum Streptophyta; class Magnoliopsida; order Sapindales; family Sapindaceae; genus Acer; species Acer yangbiense. Next base: position 43,234,143 of record CM017764.1, on the reverse strand, counting down.
AGGGACAGCTGTGTTCGTTGACAAAACTTCTGACTTGAAAGTAAGTACCTTTTTCTCTCCTCACCGCTCTTAATTTCCACGTACAGTCGTCAATGATGCAAACCAAATGTAAAGTTGTCTTATTAGACCTTTTCACCTTCCATTCAAAGTTCTGCCGCATCGCAAAATGGCCAACTAGCCTCTTCAAATCCTTTTTACTCGGAAAAAATTGACCTTTATAAATCATGGTTCTCGGTTCTTGCGCTGCCAAGGTGCTGCTTGTACCAATACCAAACGAGTATGAATCTGCTCCTGGAATAACCCAAGTTCTCGCATTAACAGAATCAGATGATGTCATATTACAACGGACCTCGGAAGTCCCAGGCATATCTGGTGCAGTGCAACTAACTCCTTGTACACGTCTACCGCTTGTTTGCATTTGTGCAGGCTCTTCATCTACATTTTGGAGATCATGAACATGTTCATTATTTGCCTCAGTATCAATCTGTTCATGGTTCGGGTAATTGCTCTGTTGATTGTACTGCGCATCGTACTGTTCATTGTCCTGTGCATCGTACTGCTCATTGTACTGCTCATTATACTGCACATCGTACTGCTCATTGTACTGCACATCGTATTGCTCATTGTACTGCTCAATTCGACTGCCAAACACATCACCCACATCACCCAATTGAATTTCAGCTGCATGTGCATGGTCGACCGCAACTTCTGGGACACCACACATGTTTCCCACACCTTCGCTGGGACCCCCTTGGGTGAACACTTGGTTGCTACCGCTAAAGGATCCAAACTGTTGGGTATTTTCAGGAGGAGGAATATTATTCCCTACCACATCTCCAGCTGTCCGCTCAGTTAGACTGACACATACTTGAGGGATCACTCGATCTTCCCCTAGCATAAACTGGACATCGTCGTCATTCCTTATCAATGTGCGACACGTACTGCCAGGAACGAGTGATATTGATGACAACTCAAAATTGTATTTGTTTACATCATAGTTCACAATAGTATGCACGATCGTCACCAATTCTTCGTAAGTCATATTGTTTGACACGTACATTCCCCGGTTATCGGATCCAACAAACCTCTGACTTCCGTCGGGTAACTGGTCCCATCGACCGTTGTAAGATATTACTATTCTAACCCGATTCATGAGGCTGTCAAATTAATAATCACAAACCATTAACAAAAACCCATGATTACACAATGTCTTCAAATATTACATGAAAAGCCTCGAATATTTTTTGAAAAAGGCTCGAATTTTTTTTCAAAAAAGCTCGAAATATTTTTGTCAAAAAGGCTCGAAATCAATTTCGAAAAGGCACGAATATTTTGTTAAAAGGCTCGAAACTTTGTTCAGAAAGGCACGGATATTTTTTGAAGAAGGCTCGAAATCAACCAAAAGGCTGGAAACTTTTTTCAAAAAGGCTCGAAATATTTTTGTCAAAAAGGCTCGATAATAACTACAAAAGGCACGATGACATTGTTAAAAGGCACGAATAAATTTGAAAATCAATCCAGCCTTTTAGAAAGGTTATCGAGCCTTTTGAAAAGTTATCGAGCCTTTTGGAAAAGTTATCGAGCATTTTACAAAGGTTATCGAGCCTTTTGGAAAAGTTATCGAGACTTTTCCAAAAAGGCTCGATAACAATTTCAAAAGGCACGATGACAGTGTTAAAAGTTATCGAGCCTTTTGGAAAAGTTATCGAGCCTTTTACAAAGGTTATCGAGCCTTTTGGAAAAGTTATCGAGACTTTTCCAAAAAGGCTCGATAACAATTTCAAAAGGCACGATGACAGTGTTAAAAGTTATCGAGCATTTTGGAAAAGTTATCGAGCCTTTTACAAAGGTTATCGAGCCTTTTAGAAAGGTTATCGAGCCTTTTGGAAAAGTTATCGAGCCTTTTAGAAAGGTTATCGAGCCTTTTAGAAAAGTTATCGAGCCTTTTGGAAAAGTTATCGAGCCTTTTAGAAAGGTTATCGAGCCTTTTAGAAAAGTTATCGAGCCTTTTGGAAAAGTTATCGAGACTTTTCCAAAAAGGCTCGATAACAATTTCAAAAGGCACGATGACAGTGTTAAAAGGCACGAAAATATTTCAAAAAGGCACGAAATTTTTTTCAAAAAGGCTCGATAACAACTTCAAAAGGCACGATGACAGTGTAAAAAGGCACGAAAATATTTCAAAAAGGCACGAAATCATTTTCAAAATGGCTTCAAGTTTACATACTAAAATGTGAACAACTTCAAAGAAGCAAGTTCAAGAAATATTACCTTATTTTACTGAAGAAGAAAGTCGGGGCAAGACCTTGAACTTTTATTTGTAGAGAGAGAGTAACTGAGTATTTCAAGCCTTCGTTTGAGTTGCAGAGAACAACTCAAAGATAATAACATAAATGTTTAACTAAGGGCAATTTTGGTAGTTCACCATAATAGGTGCCTTTTAAACTTAACTTATTAAACCAGTGACATTCTCACCAATTCACTTTAAAAAGGTGATATTTTGGACCAATTCCAATATATGTTAGAAGGGAAACTCCGAAACTAGGTCATTTTACCCTTAAAAGCAACGGAAGCCATAAAAATCTTTAAAAATGAGAAGAAGAAAAATACCATCGTTATTTTGTTCACAAATGCCCAAGAACCAATTCATCAACTCACCAAGATTTCCATAAATGAAATCCTAAACTCCATTTTTCGCCCTGTCTTTATAGTTGGAAATACAGTACACAAAATCGATACATTTCCTAGAAAATCAAATATTTTCTCACTCCTAGGTCCAAGTTTCATCTATTAGTCCTTTGCTATCATTTTCAATTATACAGATTTTACATTGTAATCGAATCAAAAAAACTCGAAAATCAAATTCTGCAGCGTAAGCAGTTTAGAAAATTCGTATAACTTTAAGGTATACACATTTGAGAGACATCTTATTTAAGGTTTAACTATTTATGTTGTTATGGTCAGCTACACCAATATAATTATTTAATTTAGAGGTAATTAGTGATTGCTCATTTGGTTGTGCACTATCAAAATTGGAGAATTCAGTTCAAAATAACCATAATAGACGAACTGTGTGATAGAAATAACCATCCGTAATGAAATTTACCCTAATGGCCACCCATTTTGAATTAAAATTAATTTTTTTTTAAAACATGCTTTTTAAAATATATATATATATATTGGAATTTATCTCCAACCATCAATCACTATGATGATGGACAGTTAGAGATCAGATTCTTTTAATAGGGAAATTTATATATATATATATATATATATATAAAGAGGTTACTGGATTATATATGCCGAGAAGTGATTAGGGTTTTTTTTTTAATTCTTTCTAAAAGCTGTTTGAAATAAGGAATATGTAAAAGAAAGAATTCTATGCCATATCAAATTAAGATAAATTTGGAAATATAACTTCTTTGGGAAGATAGATTAGTAGATAGATTAAAAAGAGAATATTTTAATTGTAATTCAGTGATTTGAAATTAAGTTAAAAGTTAAAAGTCAGTATACTTTACTTTTTTTTTAGTTGATTTTTAGTATTTTTAAGTTGTTTGACCATCTATAAAAACAAACAAAATAACTTAATGAGTTTAATTCAGACTCGTTAAGTTTTAAATGGAAAAAAACAAAGGTCCCTAGTTGTGAATCTGTGCATTACATGCATAAATTTTTGAGTTTTCATTCAACTTTTAAATCTTTAAAAAGGACCATTTTATTACATATATATGATTTGTATTTAAAAATTATTTTCTTAATTCTCTGAATTACAATATATCAAATCATCACTCATCAATTAATTTTCAACCTTTTAATAGCATCCACTCATTTTCAATATTTCATATTTCTCAAGTTAATTGATGTTTAGACTGTTTAGTAATTGACCAAGAAAAAAAAAATCGATGGAATGACTTTGGAAAGTCGACAGAGAGATATTTCACTTGGGTTGGGTTGTTGGGTCTACTCCTGTCCCTTTTCAAACCATTTAATCAATTTCGGTGGTGAATTGTCGCATTCAAAACATATTTATTTATTATTTTTATCCATATTTATGGGAAAATTGCACAGATTTCCTCTGAGTTTATACCTAATTATAGCGGGATGAATAGCTAACACAAAAGGGTGCGGATATTAACACCCATATAACTTATTAATATATTCATTTTTATTAGTACATCCATTTTTAAAATTTAAAAAATAAATATTACTATAAACATCTATCATAATACCAATAGTACCCTGATTAAAATAAATATATTTATTTTAATACATATTATTTATAAACATTCTTAAATTATTATCACACCCAATTTATAAAAAAAAAATTATATTATTTTTGAAATCAAATTCTCTTTTATTGATAGTCCAATTTACTCTCAAAAATATCTCGAATGTAGGAGCCTTATAAAAAGGAATATGTGTAACCGTATATGGGGCTAAGAGATTTTCAATCTAGAATTCTCTTATTTATACAGCCTAAAAAAAAAAAATTGTTTATTGATAGAGTTCATAACTATACATAAAAGAAAGACAAAAACATATGATAATCATGTGATGATGAGAAAGTTTGATACTTGAAATAAAATTAGAGTTTAATTAGGGTTTATCATAAGTTATTTATTTATTTATTTATTAAAATAAGTTTTTTTTTTTAATAAATAAATAAAGTTGAAAATATATGTGTAATTAATGAGTGTATAAAATATTTGGTTTATTTTTAATTAAAGTATTTTATCCTTATTGATAAATTTCTATTAGGATATTTTTATAATTAATTTTTTTAATAAAATATTGATGTATTAATAAGTTTTATGGGCATCAATATTGACACCCAATACAAAATTGTACAAATTTTCCTCTATGTTAGATGATTTTCGGCACACGTAACTTTTGGTCGGCTTTTGTTATAAAATTACTAAAATTTGTGGGCCTTGTGATATTAGAAAATTCAACACGGAAAAATCTCGAAGAAAAATCTATGCATCAATTCATGGACATTTGATGAATAAGTGACTTCAATCCATGCCCAATCGAAGAGTTCAGTTATATTATATGCATCAATTCGTATAAACTTTTGAGTAAAATTGACTTCAATTTAAGATTTAAAATAAATAAAAAATAAACATCAATTCATCAATTTAATCTTAATTCAAAGTTGAGAAGAGTATAATAATAAATGATCATCGTTGACATTTGATGAAATAGTGATGCTACAATACCCCCAAATTTTTTTGTATCCAAATTCATACCTAAATGACGTGGTATGTGAGTTGTTAACAATATGTAAATCATGAAATGATATGCTAATTACAAACATGGGGCTAGTAATTGGCCTAGGCGGTCACCTAAGCCTTAGGCGAACCTGGCTGCCGCAAGGAAGGCCTAATCGTCTTTCCTAGGTGTCCGACTAGGCGGCCTGGAAATATATAAAGAGCATTTATGGGGTGAGTTAAGTTTAGAAGATAAAAAAAAAAAAAAGGTAATTTTGGAAATATATCAAATACGTTTTTGAATTTTCAAAACCGGAGTATTATTAGATCATTAGTGGGTTGCTAATAGCACCACTCATTTTCCTCGATATCAGATGATTTTGGGCACACACAACCTTTGGTATAAAATTACTAAAATGCCTCATTACCTATGGCGGAAGAGGATCTACTTTGTGGAGGAGCTTATTGCTTCAAGTGGAGGAGCGATCTACTCTACCCTTCTGTGATTTATTTTTATTAATCAGTGATGAAGGAGATCAAATCTCATCAATCCATCGATAAAGGAGATCTAATCTCCATCTTCCATTTTTTTTTAATTAGCATTTCCATTTTTTTTAATTAGCATTTCCATAATAAATCATTATGTTAACCATTAAAAGTTAACATGCATCCGACTAGGCGGCCTGGGCCTCCGCCCGGCAAATTTATATATATATATATATATTTTTCAAAACGGAGACCTTTTGATATTTAGGAAGCACAGCAAATTAAAGCTAGTATTTCCTTATTTATGATAATCGAATTTCAATTATTGTTCAAACTTGAAATTCATCGAATTATTATTTTTTTTAAAATCGAAAGAGATTGTTACACTTTGTTTTTTCTTTTCATTATTACATCTATAATCCACTTTTAGTAAAATGGTTGGACATTTCTTCTTCACATCGGTGATAAGAATTCAAGTCCAACATTTGTCAATAAACTCCTCACCTGATGATGTTACGATTTTTAAAATAAAATAAAATATGTAATAGAAGAAAAAAGATGTGAAAGAAAGAAGCCGGCACGCAATGGCGTTGATTTTGACTTGGCAGTTGGGAGTATCATTGACTCCGACTTTTCAACCTACGCGTAAACTTTGTTAATTTCTTTGGCGTTTAATCTCAATCATGTATGTAGAAATTACTCAAAGAACATACAAGTGATAAAGAGATAAATTGATAAGTAAAATTAGTGTTTAACAAATCATACCATGTGTGTTGAAGAAGACCCATGCATTAGCACATACTAGATGAACCTAGATGATGCCTAGATGATGATTTGTGCATGTGGGAATGGGTTTAGAGAGATAAAGATGTAATCTTTAAGCTTTTTCTCTCAAGTCTCTCTTTCTCTCTCAAGAATATGGAGCCTCTCTCTCTCTAGGGTTTGATTTTGTGGCTCTGCCCTCAAAATGATGAAAAAGATATGTATTTATAATGCCCAAGTGAAACTATGTCGTTTTGGAAGAAATGGAAAAATTATGGGCATTTTCGCGATACTTGCGTCAGTGCAGCGGCTCAAGATGCGAGTGCTTTGAAACATGACCAAACGACATCAAAACCTTTCGTATGATATATCGTTGGAAAGGTATGGATGTCTACGTTCTACTTGGCTTTACAGAATGACATTTAGATGTCTGTAGAAAGAGTTATGGTTAATTGAGTGACCAAAGGTCAGAAATGGACAACAACAGAGTTGCCCTGTTTTGGTTGTAACTTTAGAGATTTTAAAACCAATCCAAACGGTCATGAAATATTACGAATAATATACCGTTGGAAAGGTATAGGTGTCTAGTTTGTACAGAAATTTTCAAAACTTATTTTGAATCTTTTTATAAAAAGTTATGGTCACAAGACCATGCAAAGGTCAGTTTTGAAAACACTTGAAACATTGAAATCCAATCTTTTGAAACTAGACACCTTACTCCAATCAACCCAACCAAATCTACCACTTATCCAAGAGAAGAATGAGACCTTCTCAAGTGGTCAACCATCGTGCTAAGACATGCACACCATCGTGCAAGCGCGGACGTTTCCGATCACACAAACGGAAACGAATTACACCACACTTAAGACTAATCATGAAGTGCAAGTGTGGGAAGTGAATGCATCCTAATGCCTAAACATGTCATGGCATTTCAATGAACAAGATGCAATCAAATAAAACATGCAAGAAGAGATGTTCAAGAACATGCATGCACACATATAAAACACACATCATACAATAATAAGATTTATGCATGAGTTGTGTGTGTGTGCAACTAGATCTCTTCAAAGCAAGTAAGCACTAGAATTTACCTTTGGTGCATCTTCTCTTGAGGTCTTGAGAGGGTCTTGGTTGTGTAAAACACCAACCATCAAATACCTAAGCTACCCTTACATCAAACCCCAATATGTGGTTTGTCCACAAAATAAGCCAATCAATAGATGGGAATCCTTACAAACATGAAGTATATAAGGTCTCCACTCCAACAAAAATGAATCAATGTAAGAAATATTTTTAACAAATGGTGATTTTTTAACCTTCAACCTTTTTTGCTCATTTGATTGAGTAGATGTAGTATTCAAAGACATGAGATGTGCATGATGATTACCTTGTAGAGATTCTATGTACTCAAACATTGATGGATCTCGACGAGTAGACTTATCTAGTTTCATGGAGGGTCGTCCTCACACCTAAGTTTTAACCTCAGGCTCAATAAGAAAAGTTAACGTTGGATCTGTCAACTCTTTCAACTTTTTCAATAATTGTATCTTACTGCAATCATCAACACCATTAAATCGTTTCAATATCATTTCAAATTCTGTTTTGCAACCTAACACTTCTGTCTCTGGATTGGTGCAAACCACATCAAGTTTCCTCCAATGAGGATGTACAACTTTTAAAGGAATGATTTGACTATCATGTTTATATGATGCTATCTCATGTGCACATGGACAAATGTATGTGCGTCGAACTACACATCCATAAGAAGAGGCATCTAAACCAATATAATCGGCTCGTTCGAATTCACCAAGTATCGTCTCCAGAATATTCCTCGATACAAATCCCCTCAACTTCTGCAGTGTAAGCAGTTTAGAAAATTCGTATAACTTTAAGGTATACACATTTGAGAGACATCTTATTTAAGGTTTAACTATTTATGTTGTTATGGTCAGCTACACCAATATAATTATTTAATTTAGAGGTAATTACCCTGGTGGTCGCTCATTTGGTTGTGCACTATCAAAATTGGAGAATTCAGTTCAAAATAACCATAATAGACGAATTGTGTGATAGAAATAACCATCCGTAATGAAATTTACCCTAATGGCCACCCATTTTGAATTAAAATTAATTTTTTTTTAAAACATGCTTTTAAAAATATATATATATATATTGGAATTTATCTCCAACCGTCAATCACGTGATTGACGGTTAGAGATCAGATTCTTTTAATAAGGAAAAAAAAATTATATATATATATATATATATATAGGTTACTGGATTATATATACCGAGAAGTGATTATGGTTTTTTTTTTTAATTCTTTCTAAAAGCTGTTTGAAATAAGGAATATGTAAAAGAAAGAATTCTATGCCATATCAAATTAGGATAAATTTGGAAATGTAACTTCTTTGGGAAGATAGATTAGTAGATAGATTAAAAAGAGAATATTTTAATTGTAATCCAGTGATTTGAAATTAAGTTAAAAGTTAAAAGTCAGTATACTTTACTTTTTTTTAGTTGATTTTTAGTATATTTTAGTTGTTTGACCACCTATAAAAACAAACAAAACAACTTAATGAGTTTAATTCAGACTCATTAAGTTTTAAATGGAAAAAACAAAGTTCACTAGTTGTGCATCTGTGCATTACATGCATAAATATATGAGTTTTCATTCAACGTTTAAATCTTTAAAAAGGACCCTTTTATTACATATATATGATTTGTATTTAAAAATTATTTTCTTAATTCTCTGAATTACAATATATCAAATCATCACTCATCAATTAATTTTCAACCTTTTAATAACATCCACTCATTTTCAATATTTCATATTTCTCAAGTTAATTGATGTTTAGACTGTTTAGTAATTGACCAAGAAAAAAAAATATCGATGGAATGACTTTCGAAAGTCGACAGAGAGATATTTCACTGAAAAATCAGTCTTCGAAGGCAACGAAATGTAAGGATATATATATATATATCCTTACTTGACTTGGGTTGTTCGGTCTACTCCTGTCCTTTTTCAAACCATTTAATCAATTTCGGTGGTGAATTGTCGCATTCAAAATATATTTATTTATTATTTTTATCTATATTTATGGGAAAATTGCACAGATTTCCTCTGAGTTTATACGTAATTATAGCTAGATGAATGGCTAACACAAAAGGGTACATATATTAACACCCATATAACTTATTAATATATTCATTTTTATTAGTATATCTATTTCTAAAATTTAAAAAATTATTATTATTATAAACACCTATCATAATGCTAATAGTACCCTAATTAAAATAAATATATTTATTTTAATACATATTATTTATAAACACTCTTAAATTATTATCACACCCAATTTATAAAAAAAAATTATATTATTTTTGAAATCAAATCCTCTTTTATTGATGGTCCAATTTACTCTCGGAAATATCTCGAATGTAGGAGCCTTATAAAAAGGAATATGTGTAACCGTATATGGGGTCAAGAGATTTTCAATCTAGAATTCTCTTATTTATACAGCATAAAAAGAAAAAAGACTTGTTGATATCTACAGTTATCGTTAAAAAAAATAAAATTTGTTTATCGATAGAGTTTATAACTATACATAAAAGAAAGACAAAAACATATGATAATCATGTGATGATGAGAAAGTTTGATACTTGAAATAAAATTAGAGTTTAATTAGGGTTTATCATAAGTTATTTATTTATTTATTTATTAAAGTAAGTTTTTTTTTAATAAAAAAATATAGTTGAAGATATATGTGTAATTAATGAGTGTATATAATATTTGATTTATTTTTAATTAAAGTAATTTGCGCTTATTGATAAATTTCTATTAGGATATTTTTATAATTAATTTTTTTAATAAAATATTGATGTATTAATAAGTTTTATGGGCATTAAAAATAGTGGAAATTGCCCAAACTGACCCATCTAATTATGGGATTTTCTTTTTTAACCACATGCATACTTTTAATTATTTTTAACCATGTTTTTGAGAAATTACTCAAAAGCCCTCATATAAAAACCCCTAAATCAGCTCTCTCTCTCTCTCCTTTCTTTTCTTTTTCTTTCTCTCTCCTCTGCTCTCTCTCACGATCAGCCTCTCTCTCTCTCCCCGGTTTGCCTCTCTCTCTCTCTCCCCGATCTGCCACACACTCTCCTTGATCTGCCTCTCGCCGGCGTCGCCGAGCTTTGGCGAGCTTCTGGGCGTCGCGGCAGCCCCTCACGCGCAGCTGGATCGCCGTTTCGTTGCTTCGGCGGTTCGCTGCAGCTTCGTCGACGACGGGATGGCGACGGGCTGGCGACGGGATGACGATGGCGACGGGATCGTTCGCTGGTTCACCGACGGGATGACGATGGCCTCCATGGATCTGCAACAAAAAAGAAAAAAAAAAAAAAAAAAAAAAACCTAAACCTAAGGAAGAAGAAGAGGAAGAAGAAGGGGAAAATTTTATTTTAGTCCAGATTTCAAGTTTGAATATTTCTATTTTAGGCATGATTTCAAGTTTGGATATTTTCATTTAGGCATGATTTCAAGTTTGTATATTTCAATTTAGTCGTGATTTCAAGTTTGCTTCGGGGTTTAACAAACACTATTTTCAGGGGTACTCTGGTAATTTATGATACTAAACTGAATTTTTTTTTAAAAAGTGGTTATTAACAATTATAATTTCAAAAGTGGTTAAAAACAAAAGTATGATAAGTTGAATGGCTACTTATGGTTTTCTCTCTTATTATTAACACCCAATATAAAATTGTACAAATTTTCCTCTATGTCAGATGATTTTCTGCACACGTAACTTTTGGTCGGCTTTTGTTATAAAATTACTAAAATTTGTGGGCCCTGTGATATTAGAAAATTCAACACGGAAAAATCTCGGAGAAAAATCAATGCATCAATTCATGGACATTTGATGAATAAGTGACTTCAATTCATGCCCAATTGAAGAGTTCAGTTATATTATATGCATCAATTCGTATAGACTTTTGAGTAAAATTGACTTCAATTTAAGATTTAAAAAAAAAAAAAAAACATCAATTCATCAATTTAATCTTAATTCAAAGTTGAGAAGAGTATAATAATAAATGATCATCATGGACATTTGATGAAATAGTGATGCTACAATACCCCCAAATTTTTTTGTATCCAAATTCATACCTAAATGACGTGGTATGTGAGTTGTTAACAATATGTAAATCATGAAATGATATGCTAATTACAAACATGGGGCTAGTAATTGGCCTAGGCGGTCACCTAAGCCTTAGGCGAACCTGGCTGCCGCAAGGAAGGCCTAATCGTCTTTCCTAGGTGTCCGACTAGGCGGCCTGGAAATATATAAAGAGCATTTATGGGGTGAGTTAAGTTTAGAAGATAAAAAAAAAAAAAAGGTAATTTTGGAAATATATCAAATACGTTTTTGAATTTTCAAAACCGGAGTATTATTAGATCATTAGTGGGTTGCTAATAGCACCACTCATTTTCCTCGATATCAGATGATTTTGGGCACACACAACCTTTGGTATAAAATTACTAAAATGCCTCATTACCTATGGCGGAAGAGGATCTACTTTGTGGAGGAGCTTATTGCTTCAAGTGGAGGAGCGATCTACTCTACCCTTCTGTGATTTATTTTTATTAATCAGTGATGAAGGAGATCAAATCTCATCAATCCATCGATAAAGGAGATCTAATCTCCATCTTCCATTTTTTTTAATTAGCATTTCCATAATAAATCATTATGTTAACCATTAAAAGTTAACATGCATCCGACTAGGCGGCCTGGGCCTCCGCCCGGCAAATTTTTATATATATATATTTTTCCAAACGGAGACCTTTTGATATTTAGGAAGCACAGCAAATTAAAGCTGGTACTTCCTTATTTATGATAATCGAATTTCAATTATTGTTCAAACTTAAAATTCATCGAATTATTATTATTTTTTTAAAATCGAACTACAATCCAATCAGGATTTTAAATCGAAAGAGATTGTTACACTTTTTTTTTCATTTCATTATTACATCTATAATCCACTTTTAGTAAAATGGTTAGACATTTTTTCTTCACATCAGTGATAAGGATTCAAGTCCAATATTTGTCGATAAACACCTCACCTAACGATGTTGCGATTTTAAAAATAAAATAAAAAATGTAATAGAAGAAAAAAGATGTGAAAGAAAGAAGCCGGCACGCAATGGCGTTGATTTTGACTTGGCAGTTGGGAGTATCATTGACTCCGACTTTTCAACGTACGCGTAAACTTTGTTAATTTCTTTGGCTTCTGGAATATAAACTATCGTCGTTTAATCTATTGAAAATCTATCTGCTGCTTCCAAATTCATACTAAAGGACTTTGTTTTCCATGAGAATTGAGAAGACAGAGATTAGTCAAACACAAACACAATTCATACAAGGCAAGCAAGTGGTTGTAACTTGTAAAGGATAATATTCAATTGGCAGACATTTTGACTCATCGCATACATAGTTACATCCAGAAGTTGATTCCAAATTAAGGATGTACCGGTGATATATACTGTGATAGTCTTTGAAACTTCAACAAAAAAAAACTCAGCTTGGAGTACCGAGTTTTTTTTTTTTTTTTCATCAAATAACATTAAAATGATTCTTAAGATGGATGTCCATCATTGAGTCACCGTCTCGCCGAGCTAGTGGAGATTCGGTCGATTTCCATCGCGGCCTGAAACCATGGAGATCGTTTCAAAAAAAATTTTCTTTTCTTTTTTATTTATATAATTTCTTTTTTTTTAATTATCTATTAACTGTTTTTTTTTTTTTTTAATAATTTTCTATTATCCATTAATTTTTTTATGTTTAAAAATTGTAACTGTTTTTTAATAATTTTCTATTAACCATTAATTTTTGTTATTTTTTTTTAAGATCTTCCTAAATCTATGTATCTTTAAAAAAAAAATGTGTTAATTTAATTTTATAAACCATTTAAATATTATTTAATTTTAAATATATATATATATATATATATATATATATATATATATATATATATATATATATATATATATATTTTGATGTAGAGCAAAGGCAAAACAAACAATGTATATTTTTCGTGATTAATTAACATGGTCAACAGTTAGTCAACTGGTCAAGGGGAAGTCATTGTTATTATGATTTTTTTACTGGTTTTAGTACAATTTCACATATAATTAGGGTAAGTTTGTGTAATTTGCCCTAATTTTTAATATTGTATTATTATTTTTGAATGAATTAATCTTTTATTATTATTATCATCATCCTAAGTTAATAATATTTCATAATTATTTAATTTACTCTATTTAAATTAGGGTGGCTCTATTGCCAACCACAAAATATCTTCAAACACCCATATTAAAAAATTAAAATTATTAATTTTACTCCCTACACCATTTAAAATACCAAAACTACCCTTTAACTATATATATATTTTTTATTTTTAAACTTTTTTTTTCTCATTACACCTATTTCTCTTCATTTCCTTCCACCACCACCCAAAAAAAAAAAAAACTACGTACAGTTTCTTCATTTCCTTTAACAAATATTATAGAATTTACTTAGATAAATATATATATATATATCGTATTTAAATAAAGAGGAAATGGTAGGAAATGGCAATATTTTCATGTTGAATTTTGAGAGCATCATTATATTAATAACTTAAGTTTAAATGACACAAAAGGACTAAAATAATTCTATCTCCTTCTTTTATTACATTTGTGTCATTTTTAGGGTTTTTTTTTTTTTTTTTTTTCAAAGTCTTCCATCAATGGAGATGAAAGACCTCCGATGGAGGTTTCAATGAAAAAGATGACCCAAAAAATGGAAAATTTCATTTTTACCCAAAAAGTCTCGGAAATTGTAAAAAGTCTCAAAAACAACTAAAAAGTCTTGAAAACTACTAGAAAAGTCTCGAAAATTAGAAAATAAGTCTCGGAAATACACAATAAGTCTTGAAAACACCAAAAAATATCTCATAAACACAAAAAAGTGTGAGATTTTTTTTTGTGATTTTTTTTTTAAAGGAAGAAGAAACTTTAATAAATGCCAGCAAATGAGGGAAGAACAAAAGAGAGCCAAAACCCAACAAACCTAACACAAAACAAGCACATCCAAAACAGAAGACAACTAGACAATAATACAGAACCAGAGGAAACCAAAGACACAAAAACCAGTGTCCAGACACAACCAAAAACCAAGGCTCACTCAAACATCACTCCAAGACAACACATCTTCACCGACCTTTGAACCTTTTTTGGCCAAACTGTCTGCGTAAAAATTGGAGGCTTTGGGCAAAACACAACAAAGGCTTGGCTAAAATTACCCAAATTGCTGCAGATGTCGAGGATGTTATGTGCATGCTTGATACTACCTACACCACTGTGTTCACCCACTCCACGACCGTCTTTGAATCACTAATGACAATAAGGTTCTTATTAGCCAACTCAGGTCTAGACCCAAAGAGATCACAAGCAAGCTCTTGCAATGGCTAGAATTTCAACCACATTGGCATCTTGAATCCCAACTGACTCAGAAAAAAACACATAACACTTTTCCTCGATGGTCCCATAACACCCCACCAATCCTGCAGAACCCGGATTTTCCCACGTCAAGCCATCGACGTTAAACTTAAGAGTGTTTAACAGAGGAGAGATCCATTCTTCCAACCTTAAAGACTTCTTCTTCGAAACTTTAATGCAACACCCATCAATGTTCAATAAAATATGCGTTATTGGATCCGTCAATCCTCCACCCAAGTTTTTAAACCCCCAGACCACTCTAATTAATCTCACAATGTCCTCTATTTGAATGAAATCCAAAACTCCATCCTTGAAAACCTTTTAATTTCTAACTTCCCAAATATACCACACTACCGCAAAACACAAAGAGCTTCATGCTCTTTTTGATTTTATCCGGGGATAGAGACCGAACCAACATCTCCACCACTCAACCACTGACGAAGAAGAATAATAAGATGTCCCCCACTAGAACATACAGCTCTTCCACAGTCTCCACGACCATTTACAAAGTAAGAAGAGATTATCTATGGATTCCAAATAGTCCTAGCAGAAAAGGCAGTGCAAGATAGAGCCAACCTGCAAACCGAACCTGGTAAGAACGTCACTAACTAAAACCCTCCATGTAAGAGCTGCCAAACAAAAAGTTCAATCTTAGGAGGGCAAATGCCTTACCACACACCTTTATGATTCGAAACCTCCCCTGATTGACCACCTTCCAAACGTCTCCAAAAAGACTTAATAGTAAACACTCTATTAGAGCCATGGATCCAACTAATTGAGTCCTAAATGGAGTCCTTAATAATAAGATTCGCCAAACAATCTATGAAACAATTCCATTGCTAAATTTCCCAAGTAAACAAAGGTCTCCTTAGGATTATCTCCCACTTCCACTATATTCCTTCTCTTTTCCCAAAATTTCTAATGCAACCCGATTTATATACAACAAGAATGTAAATTCTAGAAAAAGCCTCTTTCAAGGGAGAACCTTCCACAAACACATTTGACCATAGTCTGGCCCTATCCCCTCTCCCCACTACCACTCTCAGCCTATCTTTCATAATTTGTGCCATATTTGAACATTGGAGAAATAAGTTGCCTACCGTTTTTGTGAACCCAGAGCTACTAGCCCCACAATTCCAATCCCACCTTAAGACATCCAATGGAACCCCATATTTGGCATAAATCACTCTCCTCCACAAAGGTGATTCTTCCGAATCAAATCTCCATACCTATTTAGCCAGAAGACCTTGATTCTTGAATAGAACCCAACCAATGCCTAGACTGCCATCATTCTTGCTTTTACATAACAAGTCCAAATGCCTAGACTGCCATCATTCTTGCTTTTTATTTCCACCCCCCCCCCCCCCCCCCCCCCCCATCGCCCCCAAAAAATTTCTTTGTAACCTTTTGATCTTTTGGGCTACACACACATGCATTTTGAAAACTGACATGTAATAAATCGGGATACTAGACATCACTGTTTTTATTAGAACCAATCTACCACCCTTATTAAGGAACAACTTTTTCCAAGGCACAAGACGACTTTCCAATCGCCTAATCAGCTAAGACCATAAAATTTTGGAACAAGGATGATCTCCATACGGCAGAACTAGATACGAAATAGGCAACGAGGCTTTGGCGCACCTGAATATCCCAACCCAATTCACCATCAGACTCTCTCTTCTACCCACCTCCACAATACAAGATTTGTGGAAATTTATTCGCAAGCCTAACGCCAACTTGAAGCACCTAAGAATTGTCATAGCATTCCTAAGGTAATCCACCTTTGGTTGAAGGAAAACTATAGTGTCATCTACAAACTGGAGGTGTATATGTGAACCACTTCCCCTCCAAAAATCACCCCTTTCATCAAATCCACATCCACAACTTTCCTAATCAAAGCACTCAAACTCTAGACTGCCACATTAAAAAGAAAGGGGGATAAAGGGTCGCCTTGCCGAAGGCCCCTTTCCATCCCGCAGTCTCTAGATGGTTTCCCATTAACTAAAACCGATAACTCTGGCGAAGAGATACAATTCCAAACCCATTACCTCCACTTCCAACCGAATCCCATATCTTTCAATGTATTATCCAAAAAGCCATGATCTAAGCTATTTTAAGCTTTTTCAAAATCTAGCTTCACCAAGAGACCCCCATCTTTTTTCTTTTTCCAAAGGTGAATAATTTCCTCAGCTATAATGAAACTATCCAGGATTCGGTGATTCCTAACAAAAGCCATTTGCGTTTCCCCTACCACCGAACCAATAATCCTCCTTAATCTATTAGCCAACACTTTTGCTAGGATTTTATATAAGGAGCCTACCAAGCTAATCGATCTATAGTCTTTCATTGATTCCGGTTTGACACACTTGGGAATATAAGCAATAAACGTTTTGTTTAGCTCTTTGACTATCGAACCATCCTGATAGAACTTGAAACAAATTATAGCATAGTGTGTATAAAACTATCTAGAGGGGGGTGTGAATAGATTTTACGCTTTTTACCCAATTTTTCGTGTTAGTCAAAATTACGAAAATGCCCTCAAGATAATAAAAAACAAGCAAGTGTAATATGGTGCGGAAATTAAAACAACACTTGGTTTTTACGTGGAAACCCTCACGGGAAAAACCACGGGCTATGTAAGTAAGCCACACTCGAACCTCGAATCCACTAAATGTGCAAACGATTACAACCTAATCCCGGAAGTAATCACACACCTACCTAATCCCGGTATGAGTGAACCTAGTCCAATTTGCTTGCGTTCTAAGCAACCTAATCCCGGATGCTACACACAAGACTTACTTTCTCTATGAAGAGAATACAACCCTAAGTGAAATATGTGAATATCCAAAATGCAACATAGAGCAAGGGAAACCCTATATGCTTATCTAAGATGATTAATATGCAATTAAGAACAATCCTAGATATCAAAACTAAATGACATGTCAATAGTTTAGCTAATCAATATTAAGCACAAAACCTAATATGCTAGCACAATACAACTTCTCAAACATACATCATACTCATCTCAATATTGTATCCAAAGCATACAAAATAACACAAGTAATTAATTGAGATTGCTAGATAGAGAAACACAAAACATGTAAGATTAGTAAAAAGCTTACCAAGCAAAGTATGATGAAGATTCCATGTAAGATGACATCTAGAAGATCAAGGATGATGCTAGATGATGATTGATGATCATGAAAAAGTGTTTGAGTAATCTAAAATGAGTTCTTTGGAAATTTTCTTCTCTTTGAAAAATCTCCTAAGTATGGAATCTGAATATGAACTCTTGTAATTGACCTAAAGTCAAAGTGGCATATATACAGGAGGCCAAAACAAAGTGTGGTCGTTTTGATAAGTTTGCCTCAAAATTGCCTTGGGCGCTGTACGTAGAGCGCCTCTTGTACAGCGCCTGTACAGCGTCCCAACTCTGTTCTCACGGGAAAAAGAGTGGCGCTGTACGTAGAGCGCTTTGTACAGCGCTTTGTACAGCGCCCCTACAGCGCCCAACAGCGACCGAATAAATCGATCAGGTCTGAACAGCGCTCAATGGGCGCTGTTCGTACAGCGCTTCTGTAGAGCGCTTTTGGGAGCGCCCAATGCAAAAATGCAATCCTAAGTCTAAGCATGACAATGCAATTGGATATGCAAGATGCAATCAAACTAACATGCAAGAAGAGATGATAATGAGCATTAAGGCACAAAATAAGACACACAACAACAAGGATTAACCATATGCATGAGTTGTGAGTTTGTGCAACTATCTCTTCAAGACAAGTAAGCACTTAGAGTATTACCTTTGGTGCTTGTCAATAATGAGGTCTTCAAAGGGCCTAAGCAATAACAACAACATCTAAACTACCCTTACAAAGAATCCCCACATATGGTTTGATCACGAAATAAGCCAATTAAAAACAACGGGAATCCTTACAGAACTCTTCCATAATAAAGAATTATAAAGAGGAAAACTCTATTTTTTTTTATTTTATTTCTTCTCCACATAGGAGGGGTTATATAGAGGAAATTCAATTAGGAAAGAAATCAATCAAGGAAATCAATCTACAATCCCTACAGGTTATTGTCAACTACACTAATCAAGCAATCAATATAATAATCAAGCAATCAATTAGTCAACTATACAATAATTAATTGATTATATTCTAACAGAAACTAATCCCTAATCTTTAGGAATTAATTCGGAATTCAACACCCCTCCCTCAAGCTGGGGAATAGATGTCAATCATTCCCAGCTTAGAAGTCAATTATTTAAACGTTATTCTTGGAAGAGCTTTCGTTAGAAACATATGTTACTTGAAGGTGTGTAGGTGTGTAAATCAAGCTTAGTATTCTTGCTTCAGCCTTTTTCTTTGATGAAATGACGATCTATCTCTACATGCTTAGTTCTGTCATGAGGACATGATTTTTAGCAATACTTATTGCAGCCAAATTGTCACAAACACCTTCATTGTTTCTTTTGTTGAAATCCTTAGCTCATCAAGTAACCTTTTAGCTATAATCTTTCACATATACTCCGAGTTAAAGCCTTTACTCTACCTCGGCACTACTCTTAACCATAACAGACTGTTTCTTGCTACGCCAAGTCACCAAGTTCCCCATACATAGGTGTAATAGCCGGTAGTTGATCTTCAATATGTAACAGATCCTACCCAATCCGCATCTGAGTAGATTTCAACTTCTTTGCTTGTTCCTTTTTGAAAGAATATTCCTTTACCATGATTCATCTTCAAGTATCTAAGAATCTGGTAAACTACTTCAAGATATTCTTCATTGGGCTTGTTCATAAATTGACTTATGATACTAACAGGAAAGCCTATGTCCCGCATTGTATGGGAGAGATAAATGAGCTTTCCTACAAGTCGTTGATATCTCCCAGTGTCAACCGGAGGACTGTCTTCTTTGAAACTGATTTTATAACTTCATTTCATTGAGTGTCTGCAGGCTTACATCATAACATCCCAGTTTCTTTTAGTAAGTCCAAGATGTACTTGCGTTAGGAGACCACAATACCTTTCTTTGAACGAGCGACCTCCATGCCTAGGAAATATTTCAATGATCCTAGATCTTTGATCTCAAATTCCTTTGCAAGAACTTCCTTTAAACAACCCATTTCTTTAGTGTAATCACTTGTCACAATAATATCGTCAACATAAATGATGAGAATAGAACTTGCCTAGTAGGAGAACTTTGTGAACAGGGTATGATCGGCTTGTCCCTGAGAGTACCCATGCTCTTGATTGCCTTTGTGAATTTGTCAAACCATGCTCAGGAGATTGTTGAGATCATACACAGACTTTCGAAGCTTACAGACCTTGTTAACATTGCTTCTTGCCCAAAATCCGGTGGAATTTCCATGTACATTTCATCTTCTAAGTCACTATGAGGAAATGCATTTTTCACGTCAAGTTGATAAAGATGACTGTTTAGATTAGCTGTAAGGACAACAAAACCGAACGTATTTAGCTTGGCAACATGAGCAAAAGTTTCTCTAGTAATCGATGTCGTAGGTCTGTGTGATCCTTGCAACAAGCCTTGCTGTGTAGAGACTTACACTCCCAGCTGGATATATTTGACAGTAAAAACTCCACTTGATTCCTACTGGTCACTTCACTTCTAGCAAAGCTGAGAGTTCCCAAAAAAGTACCATTTTTTCTAGAGCATT